>JARHVA010000808.1:2452500-3050000 GCA_037957365.1 Torreya grandis
ATCTGACTCAATCACATAACCATCAAAAATATGATATAAGGGGTCTACATTCAAATCTTACTTTAATCTTTCATAATGCTCATCCCCTTGAAGATTTTGAATTACTTTCTGCTTCAAATTGGATCTCATTGTAACCGTGGTAGCCAAATGTCTTCTTCTACTAAGAGCATCAGCTACTCTATTCTCCTTTCCTTTTATATACTCAATTCTAAATTAATACTCACTAAGAAATTATAACCACCTTATCTATCATGCATTAACGTTAGGTTGAGTAAATATATACTTAAACCCTAAAAGATCTATATTTAACTCAAAGGGCTTACCTAGAAGGTAATGCCTCCACATCTGAAGTGCATGAACTATGGTAGCTAACTCAAGATCATGCATCACATAGTTGAACTCATGTTTCTTTAAATTTATTAACTCATATGCAACCGCTTGCTCATTCTGCATCAACACTCCTACTCCTCTTGAAGCATTAGTTAGAACTATAAAGTGACCATTAAGTTGGTATGTTTAGAATAGGAGTAGTTGTGATCTTTTCATTTATCACTTGGAAATCTTGCTCACACCTTTCTGTCCATTCAAACTTCTTACCCTTCTTTTGTAGTGAGATAATCAATGCTTCTATAGTTGAGAAACCTTGCTTAAACTTTCTATAGTAACCCATAATTTCCATAAAACTTCTAACTTCTATCATACTCTGAGGTACAAGCCATTCCATAATCAATTTTATCTTCTCAAGATCAATTGCAATCCCTTCTACCAAGATCACATGACCAAGAGAGTGCACTTTATCTTGATTAAATGTACACTTAGATAGTTTACCATAAATATTTTTCTCTCTCAAGCATCATAAGACTATCCTCAAATGCCTTTCATGCTCTTCCACTAATTTAGAGTATACCAATATGTCATCAAGGAAGATCAACACAAAATCATCTAAACAACCTCTAAAAATGTTATTCATCAAATTTATGAAGGCTATTGAAGAATTAGTCAACATAAATGGTACCACTATGAACTCATAGTGACCATATTGAGTCCTAAAAGTTATTTTAAATATGTCCTCATCTTAATCCATAATTAGTGATAGCTAGATCTAATGTCTATCTTCAAAAAGACTATAGCTCCTTTCATTTGATTGAAGAGATCATCTATTCTTGGGAGTTGGTACTTATTATTAATAATAACTTTGTTAAGAATCTTATAATAAATGCATAATCTCAAAGTACCATCCTTCTTCTTTACAAAAATAATTGGTGCACCCCATGGTGACACACTTGATCTAATGAACCCTTGATTTAACAAATCCTATAATTGTGCCTTAAGCTCATATAGTTCTATAGTAGTCATCATGTAGGGTGAATTCAATTGAGCCTTAGTCCTTGGTAGAAATTTAATTAAGAAATCAAATTCTCTCTTCAATGGTAACTCTATCAAATCCATAGGGAATACATCTCTGAAATCTTTAAGGATTGGGTAGTCATTGAATATTGGTTCTTCTTTGTCAAGGTCCTTTACTTGGATGACATAAATGGCACACCCTTTCCTCTTGGTTTTCTTTAATTACATAGCCAAGATTTTTCTAAGCTCTAAATATCTCTTAGATCCATTAATCTCTACTTGATTTCCTAGGTCATCCAAACATCTAACAACTTTGTCTTCACAGTTTACTAGAGACTTATGTTTAGTTAATCAGTTGATTCCCAAAATTATATCATAAGATCTTAAAGGTGCTACATGTAGATCAACTTACATCTAAAGACTAAGAAGCTCTAACTCACTACATGCTAGACATGAGTTTACTCTCTTTTATACTCTATTGCCATATTGTACCATCGAAGAGTTTTCCATATGCTCAAATCTAATTGATAACTTAGATACTACTCTAGGATGTACAAACCATTATGTGGCACTAATATCAGTTAAAATAGAAGTAGGTAGTCCATAGATCTTACCTTGAAATTGAATAGGTGTTGTCTAAAAGTTGGCTTGTCGATTGCCCACTATGACATGAATCTGATGTTGTGGTGCTCCTTGCTGATTTTTGTTTTCTCTTCCAACTAATCTCTATGGATATGAATTTGCATAATTATCTCCTCCACAAATTTAGCATCCACCCTTAGGTGTTTTTTTTACTTTGATTCTTTCCCTCTGATTGTTGTTTCTATTGTTATAACCACCTCTTTTGTTTCCTCCACTCTAGTTTACACCATCTTCATCTTGAGAGTTATTACTTCTCTTCAAATTCTTGATCTATTGATTAACATTACCTTGATTTTTATTATAATTAATTACATTGATAGTTCTATTAATTATTTTAAGGTATCTTATTAGTAAAATTTGCATCTCTCTACTTATGGTAACTGGCTACTTGTTGTAACCTCTAATCTTATTTAATTGCTTTATCACAAATGGTATCCATAGTGAGTGGGTTATGAATGTCTACCTCTACTCCAATCTGAGGCCTTAAGATTAATATAGACTTTTTGACCTAAAATATTTCATCTGTCTAGTATTGTGGAACATACTTAAGTATATGTAATAACCTCTTTATAGACATACCTCATTGAACCAAAATTTAAAACTATATCATTTTTTGATTGAAGAAGAGCTACGGTAACCAAAATTTTTGAAAAAGTTGTAGGAAAATCTCCCAAGTTATTTCAGCAAGTAACATCTTCTTATCTACACTTTCATTGTCCCACCATGTTGCTGCTTCGTTAGTTAAATGATCTAATCCCCACATTGTCTTCGTGTGATCTGAAAGGTTTTAGAGCCCAAAGTATTTCTCCATTTCTATGATCCACACTTTGATTCCATCTCTAATTTTATATTTCTATCGAATTTATGTGGCGATACCTTCTTTATGTCCTTTCCTAACTCCTCTACAATATTTAATTGATTGTTATAATTAACCCCAATCTTAGGAACTTGAACTTTATCCTCATATTCTTATTTGCATTATCACCTTTTGGGTTCTCACTAACATTCTACCATCTAGAATTCTCTTTGATTTCTTGCTCAAGGACAATCATTCTAGTATCTTGTTAAGTTAAGAGAGAAAGAATACAGTCCAATATTTCATCTTGATTACTATTATCACCTCCATAGTTTTTTCCATTTTGACCACTTCCTGATCCTTCACCATGATCAGTGTTTCTAGTATTCATGATGAATAATCTACATTAAGTTGGCAACTTAGCATAATAGTCTTGAAAAGAGGCCCTAGTGTTCAATATAGAGCTCTGATACCAAAATGTAAATCCACTCAAACCATCACCAAGTAAATAAAGTAAATAATCTATTTAAATTACATCACAAATAATTAAAAGTAAAATGATGTAATTAATCTGCTCACTTACAATATTACAAGAAAAAGATAATCTCATAAATATGAATCAATAAAAGTCATTAAATATTTCAAATTTTTTTGCTCAATCTAGGTGAAAGCACTAAAAATAATATGCAAAGTCCATTGACATTCATGCCATAAAACATCCAAATACAAGTTACAATGATCATGTACAATAAGTATAAATAAATCAATACACTTTCTAGTCACCCTGAACCAAGTGGTTCTCTTGTGAGTTGAGAGATAGGAATATGGCTCAGGCACTTTTCTACCCAATCATGAATCAATTACACTTCACCAGATCCCTTCATGACATGAAGGAAACCTAGCCCTATATAAAATGTTAAGCTATCTAGAACAACTGACAAGTGGGAACACCTGATGTAACTTGATGTCTAACGTGTAATTCTAAATATATATATAAGTTTTCTACACAAAATATTCATCTATTTCAATGACAACTCATTTAGATCTAAACCTTTAAAATATAGTAACTAGGCAATTCCCAAAAAGAGGAAGTCATCTTTGATAATTTACATTCAACATCTTAGTCTAAAAGTAACCCAATCATATTCCTAGATGAAATATACTATTTTATCCAAGAAATAGATATTAAAAAATTATATAATACAATAAATAAAGAGGAAATATCGATCCATTTCACCTCTAAATTGACTATAATTTCCTTTTTTCCAAGTAACAATCATAGAAACACACCTTTATAATACAATAAAAAAAAGAACATCATTCATTCATTCATTTATGCAATTTATTATAATGTTTATATTCTAGTTATGATATATATATATATATATATATATATATATATATATATATATATATATATATATATATATATATATATATATATATATATATATATATATATATTCTCTTTGAATGTTAAAATTGGAAGACATTATTGAATGGGAAGAATTTAACATTTATTTTCATTTTTCTTTAAAAAAATCTTTTTAAACAATGATATATAATTCTCTTTGAGTGTTAAAACTAGAAGACATTATTGAATGGAAAAATTTAACATTTATTTAATTTTTTCTTTTAAAAAATATTTTTAGACAATCATATATATATATATATATATATATATATATATATATATATATATATATATATATATATATATATATATATATATATATATATATTGTCTAAAAGGGTTTTTTAAAATAAAAATGAAAATAAATGTTAAATTCTTTCCATTCAATAATGTCTTCCAATTTTAACATTCAAAGAGATTTTTTTTTAAATTTTTAATAGTTATATGCAACCTTAAATCATAAAAATAAAAACAAGGAGAATAGATGAGGATATGTGCTTGAAAAAAGGTTGATTTCTTTACTATTGTTGTTGATTTTCCTTCTCTCTGTCATTGTTTAGAAAACAAACTTGCATCTTCTTTCTTTACTAAACTGCTTACTAACTACTATGAATATTTTCAAAGCATTTTTGGGTTTTGTTTCTCCCTTATCTAGATTTATAAAATAATTTACGGTTTTAAATTTTGTTGAGAAATGATAAAATTATCTCTATTTTTCTACTTGTAGTTTCTAAAAAAATGTGATGGATATCATTTTCTTTCTGATGTCCCCTATTTATTTCTGAATCTCTACTATTATTGACATTTTTAAAATTAATTTTAATTTTTTTTAATTAATGGAGTCTTGTTCAAGTTTGCATGAGAGAAAAATCTCTTTAAATATAATTTAATAAGCTTATTTATTACATATTGCTACATGATAAGATTATAATTCTTTTATTTCTTATAATCAGATTTCTAATTATAATATGTATTATTAATATAGTTTATTTATTTTTTTGAAATAAAATATTTACTTAAATCACACAAGAAGTATTTAAAATAGTACACACACACACACACACACACACACACACACACACACACACACACACACACATTACAATTTAAATTTATAATTGTAGTAAGTCTAATTTAGATATGGTCATCTATATTTAAATAAATAAGAAACATTTATTAATTATTTATGATTAAATAATATATAACCATACATCAATTTAATAAAATACATCATTTAAAAATATAGTTATACCATTTTAAATATAAAATGTAAATACATTAATATTTATGACTAAATTAAGCATTTGAAAGGAACTTGCTAACACAATTAAAACACAATATTTTTTAAGTATCTAACCATCCATTGCATTTATTATCCACACAATAATGCAGATTAAACCATTAAAAATAATACAATATAAGACTATGTGAGTGTGTGAGTATATTAGGGTTAACCATCTCAACAATTCTTTCCAAGTGGCTAGAACATCTCTACCTCAATCATGTTTTCATCTTCGATGAGTACCTACATTCATTAGTACTCAATCTTGATGTCAATAGGTTAGTACCTCAAAAGTATAGCCAAAGTAAAATATTATAATCATCATGATAATATTTAATATTTAAATCTATTTTCTAATTTATGAAAATATAATTGCATGATAATTACCTTTAGATACGTGAAATTTACTCAAAGTAAAACAACCATAGTAAATATTTATTAATCTAAAATAAATATTAAAATGTAAAGCCACTCAAACCATCACCAAATTAAATAAATTAAATAATCTATCTAAATTACAACATCATAAATAATTAGAAGTAAAATGATGTAATTAATCCACTCATTTACAATATTACAAGAAAAAGACAAATCTCATAAATATGAATAAATAAAAGTCATTAAATTTTTTGAAATCTCATGCTCAATTTAGGTGAAAGAACTATAAAATAATATACAAAGTTTATTGAAATTCATTCCATAAAACATCCAAATATGAGTTACAATGATCATGTACAACAAGTATAAATAAATCAATATACTCTCTAGTCACCTTGAATTGAGTGGTTCTCCTACGAGCTGAGAGATGGAAACATAGTTCAGATGCTTTTCCACCCAACCATGAAGTAATTACACTTCCTTGGATCCCTTCATGACATGAATAAAACCCATCCTTACATGAAATGTCTAGCTACCTAGAATAACTAGCAGGTGGGAACACCCGATACAACTTGATATCTAATGTGCAATTCTAAATAATTAAATGTAGATTGTCTCACAATAGGATGTGGCATATATATATATATATATATATATATATATATATATATATATATATATATATATAAGTTTTATAGACAAAATATTCATCTATTTCAATGATAGCTCATTTAGATCTAAACCTTTAAAACATAGTAACTAGGAAATTCTCAAAAAGAGGAAGCCATCTCTAATAATCCACATTCGGCATCCTATCCCAAAAGTAACCCAATCACATTCTTAGATGAAAACTACTATTTTTTCCAAAAAATAGATATAAATAAAATAAAATAAAAGAAATAAAGTTAAAATATTGATCCATTTCACCTATAAATTGACTGTAATTTCCTATTCTTCTAAGCAATAATCATGAAAATACACCTTTATAATAAAATAATAAAAAATAACATCATTCATTCATGCAATTTATTATAATGTCTATTTTTTGGTTATGGTCTTTATATGTGTGTGTGTGTGTGTGTGTGTGTGTGTGTGTGTGTGTGTGTGTGTGTGTGTGTGTGTGTGTGTGTGTGTGTGTGTGTGTGTGTATGTATATGTATATGTATATGTATATGTATATATATGTATATGTATATATATATATATGTATATATATATATGTATATATATATATATATATATATATATATATATATATATATATACGTATGTATGTATGTATGTATGTCATACATACATACATACATACATACATACGTATATATATATATATATATATATATATATATATATATATATATATATATATATATATATATATATATATATATATATATATATATACGTATGTATGTATGTATGTATGTCATTGTCTAAAATGGTTTTTTAAATATAAAATAAAAATAAATGTTAAATTATTTTCATTCAATAATGTCTCCTAATTTTAACATTCAAAGACAATTTTTTTTCTTTTTAATAGTTATATGCAATTTTATGTATGTATGTATATGTATATATATTATTGTCTAAAAGGGTTTTTTAAATAAAAATAAAAATAGATGTTAAATTATTTTCATTCAATAATGTCTCCTAATTTTAACATTCAAAGACAATTATTTTTTTCTTTTTAATAGTTATAAGCAATTTTAAATCATAAAAATAAAAATAAGGAGAATCCTTGAGTATATGTGCTTTCCAAAATTCAATTTATTTATTATCATTGTTGATCCTCTTTCTCTCTATCACTATTTAAAAAATAAAATCACGTCCTCCTTTGCTAAACTGCTCACTAACTGGTATAGAAATAACTAGTCTTCATTTAGTTTTGGTTTATATGTTTATTTAGAAAATGAAAATTTGAATTATATAAAGAAATTATTTAATTTATTTAATTAAAAAAATATGAAGTATAAAAATATAAGTGGAAAACCATCATATGATATCTATATTAATATATATTTTTTGGAATTCTTTTCCATTAAAATTGATCAATATGTATAGAAATTCCAAAGCTCTGTCTCTTCACATTCTATCTCCAAGGAGTCTTTTCACATTCTAAAGTATTTTAGGATACATATGAAAAAAAATTAAAAAGTATATATATGTTATACATATGAATATACATTGCACACTTCTCATGCATATACGCTCTATGATACTACAAGCCAAAGTCTATACTACCAATAACTTCTTTCGATACTTGTTGACTGCCAAAATTTTATTGTGAAAAAATAGAAACCCTAGATTTTAATCCACTAATTTCACCTTTAATCTACTTTTTTTCTTTCCAACCTTCACTACTCATAGCTCCTATTCCACTTGACATTATTATTAGTATATATAAATATTATATATTATAACATTTAAAAAAAAATTAAGCTACATACCATAGTGTACATGGGGGTGGGCCTAGGTCTATAATGTACATAAGTGTGTTATACTTGGTTCACATAGATAATAACTACCTCTACCTCAAGGTGTCCTCATTTACTTTTCAAAGTGTATAAAACATGTAAATTCACTGATCCACATGTCGTGGGTAAACCAAATATTGAAATTGAAACATAGGCAACCTAAATTATTGATCCAATCCACTCAATCTATCATTTGGGATAGTTAATTAGGAATTATTTATATATAATACATGGATTAGTTAAAATTAATTAGGTTATTTATTTTCTAATTAATTGTAATCCATTTGTCTATTTGATAGTAACTGTAAAGTGATGAGTCGTTGCCTACTATTATGAGATAATTAAAATAATGAGTTAAAAAACATTATAAATTGAAGGAATGAATAAATTTGAATCATTTATATTAATAAAAAAATTAGACATGAATGAATGGCTAAAAATGATATTAAATTAAGGATTGAAAGTGAAATAAATTTTGTACATATACATGAAAATTAAAGGGTTTTGCATATATGAAATTTGTGTCTTGAAGTTTTATTATAATATTATATAAATTCTTGAAGACATTAAATGTAATTTTTAATATATAAAAATATTCATGTATATGATTAAAAACTAAAAAGTATCACATATATGGAAATGTGGTTTGAAGTAATTGAAAAAAATAAAATGTCACACATGGTTTTTCTTCATACAAACTAATGTAATATAACACATACATAGTTCAATCCATACAAAAAAATTCACAAAATCCTTTAAATAAAAGGATTTGAATGAAAACAATTAACAAATAAGAATGATTGTAGATTAATCATACAAAGCTTTAAAATTAAAGAGAATATAAATTATTATTTTCATTACTCAATAATATTTATTTAGTTAATGATTCCATATATATTTATTTAAAAAATATGATATTAAAGAAAAATAAATTCTTATTTAATTACAAAAATTAAATTATTCATCTAACTCATAAATGTTACTCATAAAAAGAACTAGAAAATGTGTGCTTAAATTTGTTTAATATGTACATGTTTTACCCTAATTTTAAATTTACTCAAAATAAGAATAAACTAATTAAAAATTAAGTAGATATAAACATACATTCATTAAAATATAGAATTTAAATATATCTAATAGGCTATAATTAGGTAACAATAAAAAATAAAAAACAAAACTATGCTATGCAATGTAAATATGAGAGGTTAAGGAATGATCATACTTGTTTAGTATTCCAAGAATTATGAACCTATAGAATGACTATTTAGACTATATATAACTTTATCTCATTCAGTAACAAGACTAAAAATAAGGATATTCCCTCTCTCAAAGGTGAAGACATTAGTTTCAGCTCTTATGTGGATGAGACTTTGTGTTTTAGCTTTGTTAACAGAGATTTATGTTTAGGTAGTAGTAGTGTTAAAGAGAGTGAACTTTCTACATATTTACATATTAAAATTTAGATGAATAAAATAAAAATGGATGTTATTTTTTATTCTTATTCACAATAAAATTTTATAATCAATAAGTTAATAAAAATTATGATAGATAATTGCAATCATTCAACCCCATATGCTTTGGGTTGGGTGAAGAAAGTTGTATAAATCATAGTAATAATGCATATTTCATTAGTGAAGTTATAGTGGATGTTTACCCTAATTATGTGTGTGGTTTAGTGTTTGGAAACACTTATTTTTATACCCAGGATGTTATCTTCATGAGGTAAAATAAATATTATTGGTAAAGGATGGTAAGAGCTACATCATTTCAGCCTTAAAAAGTGATTCTAAAATTTCTTTGGTAAGTTTCTCTTAAGATAAAAGGATTATTAATGCAAATGGGAAGTTTGATTTATTTATTATGATAAATATTAAATATAAAGAAGTGATTTCACATCAAAATTATCAAAGCATGTTAAATAACAAAGATCAAAAGTATATGGGAGAGTTGGAACAATAATTAAAGTAATTCTTTCATGATCTCATGGGTTTGTCACCAGTGAGGCTTATTGAGCTTGAAATTTAGTTTATATTGGATATTTTTCTTTTGAATATCATATTGTATAGGTAGTTATTTAAATGTGGCAATGAGGTAAAATAGTAATTAAATTATTTAATTAAGGTGTAATCTATCATAATACTTATCCATGTCTCATCCTATTGTTTTAGTACCTAAGAAATATGATTCATGTTGAATGTGTGCTTAATGTAGAGAATTTAATCAAATAATCATCAAGAATAGGTACCCTTTTTATGTGGATTGATAATCTTATATTTTGACTTCAACATGAAAAATATTGTGTTAATCTTGATTTGAGATATGAGTATCACCAAATAAGAATGAAGGAAGAGGACATTTGGAAGATAACATTCAAGATAAGGCAAGTATTATATGAATGGTTGGTTATAACTTTTATTCTATGTAAATCACTGTGTACCTTCTATTTTATCAAAAAATTATTTAATTATGGGGAATTAACCCTAATTATGATAAAGGAAATATAATAAAGTAGAGTATTGAAATATGGCTTTGCACAACAAATTGAAAGAAAATGATTGAAATAGATGAAATGAAATGATTGAAAATGAGGCTAATTATGAAAAAAATGAAAATATTATTTTTTATTTGTTTGATTGACTATGTTGACTAATATAAAAATAGAACACGAAATTATAAATAATCATTGAAAAAAGCTATAAATTGGAGCTAGTAGAAGATCAAGGTCAAAGCCATCTAACAGAGGTTAGGTTCATTTGAAAACCATTACCAAACCTAATTTTTTCTACCCTTTATGTAAAACATGTAAATTAGGGCATAGTCTTGTGAAATAATTATATTTAGATATGTGTGTGAAAATTTGACCTTTAAGCATGTGTATAAGTCATGAAAATGGCTTCTCCAAGGTTGAAACCGTAGTAGGGAATGCAATGATTTTTATGCCTTGTAAATAAGAAAAAGAGAAATATGGTCAAGGTGAAATTACCCAAATCATATACATGATGACCAAATGTTTCAAACATATCCAATAATCTAAAGAAGGAAATCAACCCAAACACAGTTCTCCCACCTAGAGTTCTTTATTAAATTATGCTCCTTTGAATATATGAATGTATATAAAATTGAATTGAATACTTGATCTTGGTTTTTCTTAGGGATACATAAACCATGATTTTAACTTGGTTGAGAATTATTTTTATCGATCAAAATCATAATTGGGATGAATAGGTAAATTTTAATCAATGTCCACTTATGTAAATAAGCCTTTGTATTGAAATTTACACGTTTAATAACGAGTAATTTTATTGCTATTCTATAGCAATCTAAAAGGGATAATCATATGCTTAGAAGTGTAAAAAAATGAAAAACTAGATAAGGGATGGTTCAATTTTTAAAAATGGACTTTAAAAGGCAAGCATCAAAAATGCCAAGAAGTGGTCAAGGTCATTTGATAATCACAACCATAACCCAACATTTTTTACCTTAAAGGAAGCATGCTATGTTTTGGGTTTGGTTGTATCTGAACATATACTTAGGGGTATTTTCAAGTGATAGAATATTTTTATGGATGACAAATGAAAATTTAAAAAAGAAAAGATCTTCATAAGTGCTTAGAATAGGTCAAGGTGACAAAATAGGTTTGAATTAGTGCACAATTTAATTAAAGTGAAAAATGGATAAAATTGGCATGATCAAGTATTTGTGACCAGATTTAGGTATCAATAGTTCTCCCTAGTATAAATTTGAAACTTTTAGGTTATAGGAAAAAAAAACTCTAGTGTAATAAACTTTTTATTTGAGCTAGTACTCCAATGTTGTAAGGCACTGTAATCTTTGGCAAACCCTCAAAACACATGAAATAGTTACTTTTTTCAAATGGAAACTAAAATTTGAAAAAGATTTGAAATTGAAATTTAAAAGTGTTTATAAATTCAAATTTCCTTGAACTTTAAATTTTAAAATGTTTGAATTTGAAAATTGTTTGAACTTGGAATGAGATAAATGTAAGAATACACCTTGTATGTTTGAAACCAAAATTAGTTTTGTGACTTTCATAGAATATGATTATTTCTTTAAAAATTGGAGATAAAATGCTTCCCATGAAGCACTTGGAGAAATTTGGATCCTTATCTGAATTAATGGATAAAGTTTGAGGATGATCAAACTAAAAACTTTAATTTACACTTGTATAGAAAGTAGAACCCATTGAGTGATGTAGAATCCTCATTCTAACTCAAACAGTATATGGAACCCAAATATGTGAAATTGTTTGGAATTTAATATAGATTATTACACATAATGTTGGAGTGTGTAGTAATCTCCAGGCTATGCATTATGCACTTAAATTGAATCAACTATTATAAATTTCTTGTAGCTTCGATTACAAATTTGTTCCAAAAATGAATGATCAAAAGAGAATGGATTACACCCATGATATTAAAATGTTTGTAGTTTAATTAATATAATTTTTAAATTTATAAAAATATCATACTATGCATGAATTTGTATCATGCCCCATTGTAATTGTATAATATGATAATATGTAAAAAAATTAACTATATATAGGAGCCAATTGTGAAATCTTGTTTGAAACATGTGCACAAAATTGTATTATTAACTTAGAACTATGTGAATTTGTGTTTACCTCTATGAATATGAGTTCATATGCATGGAATATGTGCCAATGATTTATTTTTTAAACCATTTTACAACTTATGAAAACATATTTTTGATTTTTGAAAAGGCTTACCTCATGTATGAGAATCCCAGTGAAATGCCCCCCTTTTGATGTGAATAAATTAAACTTAAAATTAACTCATATCAAAATAAAATATAAACTTGAAACATGTGTAGTAAGATGAAATAATCAAAAAATGTAGCATATAGAATTCTATCATAGTAAGATATGTGTTATTTGAATCATGTATGTAACATAAGAGGCAAGCCCTATATAAATGTGTATATTAAGCTCATATAAATAGAATATATAACTATTATATTAATTTTATTGATGGATGTTATGGATCATAGAACTTAACAAACTCAATAAGCTCAATAATTACACAATCACAATGATATAAATGTCTAACAACTAGGGCCAAGGGCCACACACAAGGGACATGTTAAAATTTCTAAAAGTAAAATATTTCATCATAAATAACATGAATGATGTTGATAACAAGGTAAATGTTCAAATGTTTCACACAACATAATTCCAAGGGTTAAAAATGAAATGAACATGTTAAAGTGTTGATCATACATGATAAGATCTCATGGATATATTTAAACAACCGCACACAAGGTCCAAATGCCATACACAATAAATAAGAAAGGTGTAATATAACATGTACTATTAAATAACATAAACAGGACATATAAATATAAATGTATTATAAATCATACATATCTAATGTGATCATATCCTATAAAATTACATATCTATGTACATAATTATAAATATTATATAATTCAAAATATATGACTTATATAATAATAACTACTACGTATATTTTTACATATGGATAATATTCCCAAAGTTTACAAAGTTTATTGATTAGAGAAAATTCTAACACCTTGATCCATGTAAAATTTTCATGTCCTTCATAACACTCATGAATACTAGTGAAATGCATGTGTGATAGAAAAGATATATGTTATTTACTAATCATGATATACTTTGGTCTTGTAGACCCAATTTGTACCAATGACATGTTTATTCAATGGAGGATAAATTGAAGTCCATGTATCATTTTTCTCAATTTAATCCATCTATAATTTCATATGAAAATTATGTAAACTAGATATCTAATCATGCTCAGGTCCTATTTTGAATTTTTAGCATATTTTGAATGTTTTTGCATTTTTTAAATATATGTTTTTTTGTAATTTTTTAAAGGTTATCAATAGAAACAAAAAAAAGAAGGGATAATAAATGTGTTAAAATTATAATAAATGATAAGAATTGTAAAACTCTATGACATTAGTCAATGCAAGGTGCATTAGAAATGATGGCATGGCCATGGATGAGCAAGTTTGTATGTGAGTTGTGACATTAAAAATCTACAAGGCATCAAAAAATATATGTAGAGGACTAAGTGTACATCATCATTTCATCATATGTACTCTTGTCAAAGTTTTTAATATTTATAAATAATTTTGGATATTAATAGAAAGATTTTACATGATTAAGTCATTATTTACATAGTAGAATTGAGTGAAAATGATGAAAATTAGAAGTAATAAGGCTCTGAATGCTCTATTTTGGATTTCTAAATGAAAAAATGAGAAGGATAGGAATTCCATACTAATGTTATGAATGGAATATGTGACTAAATTGTACTTCATGGTTATGACCTTGGGAAAAACTAAAGATTTAACATTATAAACTATGGAATTAGGACAATGCATGACATAAAATAGAAAAATGGATTATTGTTTTAGACTCTTAAGATTTGGAAAGTTAAAAATAAGATCCAAGGGGATACAAATTCAATAAGATCCAATGAATTATAATAATTTATTGAATGACTGAATTTGAAATCAAAGTTTGAATACAATACAATAACTTAAAAACTATGTATAATCATATTTTTAATTTTTTTGAATAATTTGAAATGTTTTTTATTTTTTTGCATCAACCATCATCTAGTAAATCACCTTCATTAAGATTAAAGTTCATTTAATTATAAAATTACATAGCATATTATTCTTATCCATTCATAACTAATCAATGTTACCATCATGTGTTGTGTATTATTGATCTTTTATGTGAAAATGTAATGCCTTGTTGATTTTAATATATCATGGCTTAAATTTTATATAACCATGATCTTACTAATTTAAATGGATCTTGAAAAGTAAGAGGCATAACCCATACCTCTATGTTAAAGTTTTTGGGTCCACAAGTGATTGGATATATAATGTATTTAAGATATTATTTTCATTTTTTAATTATGATTTAAGTCACTGATAATATATATAATTTATGATAATCCTTATGTAATGCACATACTTTCCTTTTTATCAATGTAATTATGTTTAAAATAAAATATTCACACACACACACACACACACACACACACACACACACACACACACACACACACACACACACACACACACACACACACACACACACACACACACACACACACACACACACACACACACACACACACACACACACACACACACACACACACACACACACACACACACACACATGCACACGCACACAGACACATGCACGCACACACCCACCCACACACACACACCCACCCACACACATACACACACACACACACACCCACCCACCCACACACACACACACACACACATTTATGCTTAAATTTTATTTTGTAGGATACTTTTTTCTTATTATAGTTGTAAGTGAAAAATTTTAAATCTTTGTAGTAGGAGAGGTTTGTTGATTGTATATTAATATAATATTCCATCATGCTTATAATTTTGAATTTTATTCTGTAAAATATTAAAATATTATGTATCATGCCCTATAATTCAATGATAAGCACAAAATGATTTACCTTCTATATGAAAAATTGCATTTTTTATCAATGTCAAGTAGTAGGTAGTGTTATAAACTGATTTTACATTAAAATTTATAAAATTATTTTGGGGGTTTCTTGATGTGGCATTTTTTTAATAATTATGAAACATTTGTATTTGATATTTCCACCTTTTTTACTAAGTTGTTCGCAAGTGCTATATAAGAGGTGTTATTTCAATAACTACTCATATTATCCTCTTTAGGCATACCTAATTTTTACTTGCCTTTTGAATGCAACTAATTCATATTAATTTTATTTGAATCGTCTTGATAAACCCCTAGGGTAATATGGGTGAGAAATCTTGAGATAAATGGTCATCTAAATGATTGAATTTTAACCATTTTATTTGATCATCTATATTTTGAACCATGTTGTATTCATCATAATCACTATCATAATAATGAAAGACATGACCATCATGCACTTCTAAATTTAACAATAAAGGGAGACTGAATCGATTGTTTGTGCTCCTTATTATCAATATGCTTTGTTTGTAAACATTTTTATTCTACTTGTGCATTTGTTTTTTATGTTTGTAACTTATCTTATTCAAGTTGTTTTATTTGTAACTTGTGAATTTTAAAATGTTACTTTTATACATATTATTTATGTAATTCTATGTTTTATTATTCAAATTTTAAAGTTATTTTTTATCTCTTCACATGTCATTTTTAAATTCTTAAATTAGTTCTATATTTGAAATAAGTTTTGTTTATCCATTTTCAACTGATCTTGATCTACATTATTATTTATATTGCCTAAATTTCCAATTTTATATATGAATTTTTATTGCAAATAATATTTTGTGAAGGAGGAATATCAACTAGATCACCTAATTGAGATGATTTAATTTTAAAAAATCATAAAGGTCTATAGGAAATTCATACAATTATTATTCATGCATGAATTTAAGACATCTATGTAATGTAGATGGTATTAATTACATCACGTGAATTTAGGATCTCCCCAATAAAAAAATATATTATAATTGAGTAAGCATAACATGAAATAAATTAGACACTGTTTTTGGTCCCAATGTTACATCTAAAGATATTTTTCTTAAAATTTGTCATGAAGAATCATCAAATCCTTTAATGGTTTGATATATTTATTGAAGACTAATAATTTTAAAACCCAATTATTGTAAAAATTTTCTACTAAAAATGTTTATGAACTATGTCAATCAAATCTTACTTGATTCATTCATTTTGTATTGTCACTTGAATAAAAAGTGGGATATTTTGCATTATTATGTCTTGTGTTGGTAATTATTCATTTTAAAAACTGATAATATTCTCATTATCTTTAAAAGTGCTCATGATAGAAGCAATACCAATAAGTTGAATATTAATGGGAATAGTATTGTCCATTAATGCATAATATAAGATGTTCTTATCGACTAATCAAATCTCTAGTAACTATAAAATTTAGATACTTGTATGGGTATTTTTAAATTTATCCATGATATAATACATTTTAGATTGCTTTATTTTCTTTGTAGGAGAAGGAGGGTGTTGAGGAGGAACATGTTGACTACCTCTATGATGTTGAGGAGGGATGATGATTATTTTAACCTTAAGGTATAGGAGGAGGAGCCATGAGATGATTCATACATACACTCATCATTTATTGGTTATTGGAGGTTTGTCAATGATGTCTCCAATGTGACCAAGGATGTTGATGAGATATCATGTGTGCTATGATGACAATGAAAAAGTGTGATAAAGTATTATTGCATATTTATTAAATTTTTGACTTGGATAGGTATATGGTGGATGTTATTGATGGTATGGTCATGTTGTAGAGACCCTATGGGGGGTTTGAGTGCTTGGAGTGATTGTGGAAGTGAAATGAATTCATCAAAGTGGTCATTGATGTAGTAAAGTTGTCATTGATGTTAAATAGAGAATATGGTAATAGTTCATGAATGAAACATAAGTTGCATTTGATATATTGAAGAGATATGGCACATGTGCATGTATGTAAGGAAAAAGAAGCTATGAGGCATCCATAGATGTCTTGGTGAAGTTATGGTGTGTCATTTGATCATTTGGAAAGTGAAATATGCATATTATAGCATAAGATAATCCATATTATCACTACACATCATGAAGATATGAGTAATATAATAATTTCATGAATTTAGTGTAGGTACCTAGAAAGTCAACAATGCTCAAAGGTTTTTATGGAGATGTTGTCTATAATGCCATGAAGGTACTCTAAAGATTTGGAGTCTTGAATTTTGTTCTAGTTCATGATATAAAAATTTAAAGTTGTTATAGAACATTATGATGGAATATAGACCATAAATTTGAAATACATTGAAGTTTGGGGTCAAATAGTCAAGATAGATCTAACAATGAGTGTTTAACTAGATGATGAAGATCTATGGTGAGCGTGAAACCTATCAATAAGTATCAATGGGGAGCATGTGTTCATGCAGTTATGATCAATAGAGTGTATTAATTAAATAATTCAATAGAGATCTTATATTTCATGTGGAACTACCATGTACTGCAAACATATTGATTAAATGGTACAGGGTACATAGAAGGCATACAAAGCTACCAAGTGGCACAATCATGAAAGTAAAGATCTAAGATCAATGGCGAACATTGAAAGATATTAAATATGATACTTATAAGGATATAAATGGTTCTTATTTATTCAAATTTTATAAGGATTACAAGATGATGACAAAGTGTCTGATGTTTAGTGTTTGAATAGTGACCATTGGAATTTGAATATTCAAATTTATGAAAAAAAACTAGTGAGTGATTTTTGGTATATATCTTGAGCATATGGTATAATTTTTTGATGGATTAAAAGAAAAAACTATATAGGAATTCAAGGTGAATCCATATAAATTTATTATAATATTTTAATATTCTTAAATTTAAATATATTGAGCTTCAAATTTGAACTTAGGTTTGACCATGTTCTACAAGTGAGCCAAGAAGGATAATTGAGTTGTTCCTGATAGTATTTTGATGTTTCAAGATGAAATAACTATTGGAGAGTGTTTTAGAATCCATGAATACTATTTTTATGGATTATTTAGGTTTGAAAAAATCCATATTTATTGTGAAAAAATGCTTATAAGTTGACTGTGTTTGTTGAATACACTGATATATTAAGTGACCATGTTGTAGTAGTGAGTTGAAGGTGTTCTGAGAAGAATTGAAGAATAAAGTGAGTATGGATATGTTATATAAGTATATAAGGATTATTATAAAGTATTTAATTTCATTATATACCCTTTATTAGATATGGAGAGTCAAAATATCTTGATTGTATGTGACCAGTCTGAGTGGTCATTTTGAGAGAGTTGGTTTGAAGTTGTTTAGCTTGTGTGATGTTGAAAAATGAATTTATTTATGTTTTTTATATCATGGATGACCTATAAATATTATTTTTTTAGGATTTTATGAGATAAAATTTAAATTATGCTTCATTTCTAGAATATAGTGTTTTCTATGTAAGAAGGTTTAAAGAGTGAGTAGGCTAAAAGGCTTAATTTGAAGTGTGAAATGGAGTTTTAGGAAATGTGGACACATATGAATGATATAAGGGACATATTAATGTGATATATAAAGTGTTTTAATTATTTTTAGATTATAAAATTGGTTAAAGAGGTTCAAAGTGTAATGTGTGGATTTGAAGGCCCAAGTGTTTTAGGTCTTAACTAGGCCTAATGGAGGTTTGGGGCTAATGTGATAATGAAATAAAATTGTAGTGTGCGGATATAATATGTAATGTTTGTATGAACCTATTTCATGTGTGAAATAAATTTGGCAAAGATATTGGCTGACCAAGATAGGTTAGACTAAGAGTGTGATATAAGTACAAGGCCTAATTGGCATATTTGTGCAAGTTGAGTGTGCAGAGTCAAGTGAAGGAGAGAACCTTTGAAAGAGAAGGTACATGTCATTGAATACCAATAGAGAGTGAAGATTATTAGCCATGTTTTTATAATCAAGGTGATGAATATGAACATAGAGGTCATTGGACCTAATGAGCCTAGAAGAGGTAGATTGAGCAAGTAAATATTAGAGGTTGATTGAGTGAGTGTGATTAGTGGATAGATTGAAGAGCAGAGTAGGTTGAGGATTGTGTGCATGACCTACAGGTCATGTTTCTAATGTTGTCAAAAAAAAAATTTATTTTTTTACTATGTATGTGTTAATAAGTGAATAGTGATCAAAAAGGGTATTTTGGATGCATGGCTTGAGTGTGCAAGTTAGTGAGAGTGTAAAGGGGAAAGAGTGAAAGTAAGATAATTCCATCATCAAGTGTATAAAACATCAGGTTAGAAGTGGAGATTAGATCAAGGTATATGGATTGGTTCTTTGTTGCCTTGGGGGTTAGTTTCTCCTTATGGGATAGGTGTCTCACTAAATTAAGGGATGGGTGTTCCTTGATTAGTTGGTACTGGTCTAAATATTGAATCTTATCTTTATAAGATTGTAGTCCATATTGTAGGGTTCATTGGGTTTTATCCCATAAGAGGTTTTTCTACATATATCATGTGTTATGTTCTTGATCTTGTTATATCCTCCTTGTTCATTACAATGGTTAATTTAGATGCTTCATGATTGTACATGCTAAATTTTTAAGAGTTGGGAATCTAATTGGATTATTTGTAATCATTGATTCACCCCCCCCCCCCCTCTCAATGATTGTACTTATAATAATTGGTATTAGAGTGGGTGATTTTGGAGTAGGTCTAATAGCCTAAAGGTGATCCTAAGTAGCATAATATGGCTAATCAATTGATTAAATAGAATCAAGAGTTGAAGGCTCAAGTAGGGGTTACTTATGCATGTCTAAAATCAAGTGAAGAGATGTGAAATTAATATAAGGTAGTTTTTGAGAAGTACAAAGGTAAGATGAATGAGTATGATCAAGAACAATCTTTAAGGATATTAAGGATGAGTGCATCAAGCTCAATAAGCAGTTAGAATCCTTAAAGGCAATCTCAAGATCAAAAAATGATAAACAAAAGACCAAAATTCTTGAGGTTAAATTAAGAGTTACAAAGACTAATCTAAGTTCAAAAGAGTAAGAATGCAACCATCTCAAAACTCAAAAGAGATAAATACCAATTTGAGTTCAAAGCAAGGTGAGCATGATGAGTTGAAGTCCAATCTTGATTATATAAAGATTACTGAAGAGAAAAAATGTAGATTGAAGGATGAGATGACCAAAGAAGCTAAGAAGGATAATGAGACCATCCAATATATCAAACTTTAGTTATAGGTTGTAAGTTCAAGTATGAGAGCTAAAAAAGATGAGAGTGTTTAAATTGAAGACCAAGCTAAATTCATTAAAGGAAGAACATGAGAAATTTGTTGTCAATGTAAAAAAGACTAAGAACGAGTAAGAGATGTTAACTCAAGACAAAAAGGTGAAAACAATGATTAGGCAACCAAATTCTATATTCACATTCATTTTTTTGTATGTAAGATTTTTGGTCATAAGATAATAAACTTTAAAAGGAAGAAAAGATAGTTAGCTAGAGGTATGGATAAAATAGTCTGTTATAATTGTCATGACATGGGACATATTTCTATATTCTACCCTAGAATGCATGGGAAAAGACTAACCTAGGTATGGAGACCTAAGATAGCCAAGCTTGAGCATAATGAACCTAAGAGATATGATGTTATTTATTTCAATTGTCATCAAGTTGGTCATATTATAATATATTGTATAAGCAAGATCTTAAGTCATAAGAAGGTGCATAAAAATCCTAGAGTTCTCAATAAAGTTTATACCTTGGTGTGGAGACCTAAAGAAGTGAAAACCAAGAAAACTAATTTATATGATTTGAAATATCAAGGTAGATTGCCTTCCAAATCAAAAGAGAAATCAAATATGAAGAAAGTTCAATAATGCCAAAATCTATCATTGTTTGCTCATGTTGTGAATGAAGAGACCAAGCTCAAAGAAAATACCAAAGTTATAATTGAGGATATTTTTTAGGTATGTATGGATCCAAGAGAACATCCTACTATTTTTGAATAGGTTTCATGCAAATAACATCAATTGTTAATGCCTAGTTATGAATATATTTATTCAGATGAAAAGGTATGTCATGAATCTTTGTTGCCTCCATATGTTGTCAATCTAATTTTAGAAGAAAAGGACAGTATTATTGTGGATGAGTATGTTTATTCTCTTAAGCCTAATAAAAATAAGAAGAACTATCAATATAAAATTTCCAAGGAGGAGAAGGAATACGAGGAGTTATGGCTAACTCTTGGTTTCACATTGTTCTAGGACATTGTAGGTTAGGGTGTCTCTATCTAGGATTCAAAGAGACACTTGATAAAAAGTATAAGCATGGTGGATGATAGTTTAGCTTTGGTTGATGTTTCAAGAAAAGAAATTTATTTTGAAAATGTTCTTGACTAAGGGAGAGTAATGAGTTTTATGAACCTAGTCTATAGTGTTTTGATGGAATGATTCAAAATATATCTTCAAGGATAGTTATCCTAAAGTCAAAGTTTTGATCAAAGGTCAAAGTGGTAAATAATGAAGCTACGTGTGAAAAATATTTAGGTAGTAAATTAAGATCTATAGGTGTCTAATGAAGGATGTTGAGTTGTCAAAATCTTCTATTTCATAAAAAGATATGTTGATCCTATTCTAGTATGCTCAATGTGTGTTCAAGGTTTTTGGTCCTAAAGATACGAACTTGTTAATTTCTATTGCTTAAATTGATTGATAAAATATTGAAAGACTGAAGACAAGGTTGATATTGAGTATGAGGAGAATGAATTTTCATGAAGAAGGTCTCATAGTTCTATAGATGACAAGTTGTGAAGCATGAAGTTAGGGGAAGCTAACTCAAATAGTTTGAAAGGCTTTAAGAGATGTGCATGATGTGAGGGGGAGAATATGTGAGATGTTCCAGTCATGGTGGAGAAATTAATATGTCTACTATAGTTTTGAATTCAATAATATTGATATGATGACTTGATCAAACCAAGTCATGTGTTTTGACAAGGTATTGAATCCTCATGCATAAACAAAAAAAAGGAGCTTTGTAAATGGCCAGTTCTTATGATTAGAGGACTATACAATAGAGTCTAGAAGATAAAATAGAGTTGAGATCAGTTAAGTTTGGTTTTTCAAAGTGGATGAGGTGGCTTGGTAATTTCATATTTTTTTCATGATTATTTTTTTGGTGTTTTGGCATGTTGAGTGTTATATGTATAAGGTCTATAGGTTAGGTATGGAGATTTCTACGTATCATTTAAAGAATTTCAAGTTTTAGAGGTGTATTAGTGGGATAGAAAGGTGTGTTGACATCATTCAAGTGTGTTCCAAGTGATTTCAATTATTTAAGGTATTTTGGGTGGAATTGGATAATTTTTTTTGCTCTTGGGTTTCCCAGTTTGTGTTTAAGGGTATGTAAGTCAAAAAAAAAAATGGTATAGAAAGTATGGGTTCACAAAGGATTATAAGATAAAACTTTGGTCCATAAATGTGTATTGATGACCTCCAAGTGTGAGAAAAGTTTCATAGATGGGCGTTGAACAGAAGGTGGTATATTGACCTAATTTCTCTTGTAAACCTAGTGTTTTTACTCATGTTGGAAAAATGCTTTGCCTAATAGTTTTAGATCTAAGGTTGCATAATCAATTGAAATGGGTGCTCAAAAAGTATTTAAATTTTTTATATAAGTACATGGTTGGCTCCATGGGGGAGTATTTGTGCAAATGAAGGGTTAATTGGCTAGTAGGTTTGTGAAGGAAGTATGTTGTATAGGAAGAGCTAAGTGATGATTTTTGGCATGCATGAGGGGGCATATTAGAATGATCCAAAAAGGAAATTTCATACACAAAAAGTTATGGGATATTTAAGGTCCATTTATGTATGATCAAAGAATAGTGAGTCATGTAGCATGTTTGAGAAGCTCAAGATAAGAAGAGGTATGCAAATGTTAGGGGGAACCTATATCAAATCTTAGAGGTGGTCCTTTCCTATTTTTGGTCCTTTAAGTATTTTCAGGTTTGTAGGATTAGAATTTGAGCCAAATTCCTTATTATGTCAAAGGGGGAGAAAGTTATTGAAGAGAGAGACAAAGTCTAAGAATAAGTTTTGTATTAGTGTTTGACATTAATGTCAAAGGGGGATATTGTTGGAGGTTTGATAGTGATGTCTCCAAGGTGATCAAGGATGTTGATGAGGTGTTATGTGTGCTAGAATGATAATGGAAAAGTGTGCTTTAGTGTTATTGCATAGTTCTTTAGTGTTTGACTTGGATAGGTAAATGGTGGATGTTATTAATGGGATGGTCATGTTGAAGAGACCCTATGGGGGGTTTTGAGTGCTTGGAGTGATTTTGTAAGTGAAATGAATTCATCAGAGTAGTCATTGATATTTTTTAAAGTTGTCATTGATGTCAAAGAGAGTATATGGTACTAGTGCATGAATGACAAAGAAGTTATGTTTGATATATTGAAGAGATATGGCACATGTGTAGGTTTATAAGGACAAAGAAGTTTTGAGGCATCCATAGATGTCTTGGTGAAGTTCTAGTGTGTTATTTAATCATTTAAAAATAAAAATATGCATATTCTTGCTTAATAAAATACAAACCATCACTACACATCATGCAGATATGAGTGATCCAACAAGTTTATGCATTTAGTATAACTACTGAGAAAGTCAACAATGGTCAAAGGTTTTCATGGAGATGTTGTTTATAGTGCCAAGAAGGTAATTTGAAGATTTGGAGTCTTGAAGTGTTTTATATTTCATGATGTAAAACTTCAAAGTTTCTCTAGAAGACTATGATGGACTAGAGACTATCAAGTTTAACTATGTTGAAGTTTGGGTTCAAATAGTCAAGATATATCTAATGGTGAGCATTTAATTAGATGATGAAGATCTATGATGAGCATGAAACCTATCAGATAGAGATCAATGGTGAGTACATGTTCATGAATTTATGATACAATGGAGTGTATTGAGTCAGTAAGTTAACAGAGTTCTGATATTACACATAGAACTAAAAAATGGTGCAAGTTCATTGACTTAATGGTACTGGGTGCATAGAAGGCATGCAAAGCTACCAAATGGCATAATCATGGAAGTAAGGACATAAGATCAAATGTGAACAATGTAAGGTAAATACTAGCATAATTATGAGGACATAGATGATATGTATTTATCCAAAGTTTATAAGGAGTAGTAGATGATGACAAAGTGTTTAATTTTTAGTGTTTGAACAATAATAATTGGAATTTGAATATTCAAAATTGTGAAAAAAAATAGTGAAGGATTTTTGATCTATATCTTGAGAATATGGAAAGTTTTATTGATGGACTAAAAGGTAAAGTTGTATAGGAATTCAAGCCACATATATATAATTTGATTAGAATATTTTAACGTTCATACAATCAAATATATTGAGCTTCAAAGTTGACTATGTGTTTGACCATGTTCTACAAGTGACCCTAAAAGGATAATTGAGTTATTATTGATATTATTTTGATGTTTCAAGATGAAATAAATATTGGATATGTTCTAGACTACATGAATACTATCTATGTGGATTATGGACATTTGACTAATCCATCTTCAATGTGAACAATTGCATAGAAGTTGATTGTGTTTGTTGAATGCATTGGCAAATTGAGTGACCATGTTACAATAGTGAGTTGAAGGTGTTCTAAGTAGAATTGAAGAAGTAAATGAGTATGGAGATGATATATAAGTATTTAAGGATTATGATAAAGTATTTAATGTCATTATATGCCCCTGATCAGATATGGAGATTCAAAATAGCTTGACTATATTTTAATTGTATGTGACCAATCTGAGTGGTCATCTTGAGAGAGTTGCTTTAAAGTTATTTAGCTTATGTGATGTTGAAAAATGATTTTAGTGATTTTTTTAAAGTCATAGAGGACATATACATATTATTTTTTCATGATGTTATGTAATAAAATTAAAATTATGCTTCAGTTATAGAAGGTAGTGTTTTCTATGTAAGAAGGCCTAAAGAGTGAGTAGGCTAAAAGGCTTGGTTTGAAGTGTGAAGTGGAGTTTCATGTAATACAAGCCCATATGGATGATATAATGTACCTATTAATGTGACATGTGAAGTTTTTGAAGTGTTTATATATGGTGAAGGTGGTCCAAGAGGTTCAAAGTGTAATGTGTAGATTTGAAGGCCTAATTGCTATAGGTCTTAACTAGGCCTAATGGAGGTTTGGGGCTAATGAGGTAATGAAAGAGATTTTTAGTTTTTTGTTATCATATTTAATATGTGTATGAACCTATTTCATGTGTGAAATATATTTGGTAAAGATCTTGGCTGACCAAGATAGGTTAGACAAATTGTGTGATATAAGTACAAGGCCTAATTGGCCTATTTGTGCAAGTTCAATGTGTAGAGTGAAGCAAAGGAGATAAACATGGAAAGAGAAGGTACATGTCATTAAGGTATAATAGAGAATGAAGAGGATCAATCATTATTATCTAATTAAGGTGATAAAGGTGAACACAAAGGTCATTGGACCTAATGACCCTAGAAGAGGAAGATTGAGCAAGTAAGCCCTAAAGGTTGATTGAGTGTGCTTAGTAGATGGATTGAAGAGTATATCAGGTTGAGGATTATGTTCATGACCTACAATTCATTTTTATGATGTTTTGACAAAAAATTTGTAGGTTTTCTAATTTTGTATATGTTAAGAAGTGAATAGTGATCCAAAAGGATATATTGGATATATTGGATCAAAAGTGGATATCGGATCAAGGTAACTAGATTGGTGCTTGGTTTCCTAGGGGGTTGGTTCCTCCTTGTGGGATGGGTGTCTCAATAAATTAAATGATGGGTGTTCCTTGATCAGTTGGTACTGGTCTAAATGTTGAATCTTGTATTTATAGGATTGTAGTTCATCTTGCATGGTTTATTGGGTTTTATCCCCCAGGAGGATTTCCCACATATATCATGTGTTATGTTCTTGATGTTACTATTTCTTCCTTATTCATTTCAATGGTTAATTTGGATGCATCATGATTGCATGTGCTAAATGTTTAAGAGTTGGGAATATAATTAGATTATTTGGCATCACTAATTCACTCCCCCTTTTAGTGATTGTAGCTCTAAAAATGGTAATTGGTAAAAGTTATTATTGAATATTGAAACAATTATAATCAAATGGTACAAGAGATTTTTTATTTGGACTATATATATAGTTATTCATGTATAAATTATATTGTTCATATTTCATGCTTAATTTTTTTTAAATGCATTAATTATCCTTACACCTTATCTCTTGATTGAAATCTTTTGTGAAAAACTTTAAACAAGCAATGTTTATCTAATATAGCCCTATATTTTTAGAAAAGCAAGATATAAATATAATGTGAAATCCTTAAAGGAAGGATATTTTAAATACCATGGAAAATATGTTTTTATATAATGAAAAAAATATGAAATGGACAAAATTTGTAAGCCTTAGTAGGTTAGAACTTTATGGGAAACTATATAGGTACATAAGAAGGAATTAGTAATTACAAGAGACACACTAGGTTTTTTAGAATAAGAGTGAGTGTTTTTTTTTTTTTTTTTTTTAATTAGAAAATAGAGAAAACCCATAAATTAATTTGAAAATAAGTAAAACTTTCATCCTAGAAGATAAAGTTTACTAAAAATAGTAAATTAAAAAATCTAAAAAAATTATATAATATTTTTGTAAACATAGGTTTCTGATTATATTGACATGAATAGAAACATCTATGATATCTTTGAAAGAAGAGATATTATGAATTAGATATGATTTAAAAATATATATAATGAATCACAATTATGAAGAAAAACCCTAACAATAAGATCTAGATAAAAACCTAGGGAAAAAAGTAAAGGGAATTGTGGTTCTGCACCAAAAAATAAAGAAAAATTAGAGATCAAATGAAATAAACCTAAAAAAAAAAAATTAATAATCATAGAAAGAATGATGAAACTCTAAGTGGAACCTAGGACTCAAAGTAATTCTTGAAATAAAAGTGGGTTCACTAAATATTTTATTGAGAATTGAATTAATTAGGGTTAATTGACCATAATTTCAATAAAGGAAATAAAATAAAGCAGAGTAATAAAAATGTAATTTTGAAAAATGAATGGAAAGTAAATGACTAAAATATACAAAATGAAATTAAATGAACAAGGCTAAATATGAAAATAAATGAGAAACCTATTTATTAATTTTCATCTAGTTAATTGTCTTAATCGAGATAAAACTAGAACAAGAAAGTAGCAATAGTCCCCACAAAAACTCAATAACTAGAAATGAAAAAATATCAAGTTTAAAACTAAGTATTTTGTCAAGGATGATGAAAACATCAATATTTACATGTGGTAGTTTCATAACTACCATGTAGGGGTTAGAACTACCTTGAAGATTACATAACTTAAATTTTATATAGGTGATGGTTGCATAAATACCCTAATAATTATGTAATAATTAGTTTATATAGGTGGTAATTTCTAAACGACCCTAATGTTTTTGAAAACTTTGGTCTACATAAAGTGGTAGTGGGAATGGTTTCAAATGTTTCCACTTCTTAGTGACTATTTAATTGGTAGGTTTCAAGGTGGAAAGGAATAAATATAGCCTATGTGGAGGGAAAAGGACATGGGATAAGTCAATGATAAATATTGAAATTAGATTCACATCATATTTGTACATTTGGGTCCTTGTTCATGTAATTTAATTATTTCCCCATTGCTTAATGGTTGTTCTAATTATGTTGGATCATTATGGATTGTCTAAGAAGTGAAAATAAATATTGTGTACATGATTTTGATATTGTAGTAGTGAAAAATATATCCATGAAATCCATGCTTGGAAATAACTTGTACAATAGTTTAACTACATATTGGAAGGTGAGTGCAATTGTCTCACCCATTAGATTTTTTTCCACACTGGGTTTCTCCAAGTCATATTTTTTTTCATCTTATTGTTTGTCTCAGTTTATGCTTCTTTATTATGTTTATTTTTTTAAATTTTAATTTCCAACACTTTTTTATTTCCATTTTAGCATTATAATTACTCTATAGTAATAATATATTAATTATTTATCGAGGTAGGAGTATATGATCCATGTTAGTGAAGCTTAGTGTGGAATATCCACCTATATAATAGATAAGAATGGTATCATAGTTGTGTTTATATTTTTTTTGTGTTTGTGTCTACATTTTAATATTTGTTAATCATTATAGAAAGTAGTGATAGTGGTCAAGGTATCCTAGTTCCATTTAAAAATACATTTCCACAAGGAAGTGGAATGAAAAGATTAGAAGCATGGCCCATTTTGATGAAGAAGATTCCTATACAACAAAAGAATGATTTAAAAAACTTGAAGGAGTTATTGGAATCACTCTTTATATGATAAAACTTGACTAATTTGAGTTCATCATGGGTATTATAATGGAGAAATTTGGTTATTATATAAAGCTGATGAATACAAATAAGGATGAAACTCCCAATCATGAGAAGGTAGAAGAATAGCCAATGCCAAACAAACTACACCTTCATAAAAGTAGATAAAGATAGAGATATATCCATATGATGAATCTAGGTAAATGTTAAGATCCCTTATTATAAATACCCTTGTATTTTATTGGTTAATCTATAGATATAAGTTTCGTATTCATGGTGAATTTGTAGGTGTGTTGGCAAATTTATTATGTGTAAGACCTTGCTTGACTATATTTTTAGGTTGTGAGGTAAAGGAAGAAATAGAATTAAAAACTTACCTAAACTATAATATGATTGCATTTTTGTATTCCTCTCAAAGAGTTATGAAATTTAAAAAAGAAAACATCTCAATATGAGTTTGTATGCAAAAGTGACGGCCTTGGGAAGTTGGTGTTTTGTTGCATTAAATTTGAAATTGCTTAGTTGCAGCTAGCTAGTTGTATTGCATATGTAACTAACTAGTTACATTAAATATATAACTAATTAGTTGCATTACCATGCAAATGAGTCAATTGTATAGTAATGTAACTAAGTTGAATATATATGCATTACAACCAAATGCAAACTTCCCAAGGCTATAAATTTTGCATACAGACTCGAATTGAGATGATGTCTTTTTTAAATTGCATAAATATTTGAGAGGAATCAAAATATCCAATAATATTTATGTTTAAGGAAGATTTTATACCTTTTTTACTTTACCACACAACCTATCTATTTTAGCTCTTTAATGCACATAGTGACTTCCTAAGTTGTACCTATGTATGAAATCATATTTAGTATATATATAAAGGCAAAAGGGGCATATTTATTTCTCAAGGTACTATAAACATTTGGTGATCCAACCCAAAAAATAAATTACATTGTATTTTTTTAGGTGACCCAATTCTATGTACCATCCCTCCAAAATTGCTAAAATCAAATTCCCAAAAATTAAATATTCATAAATTAACAAATACTTACCACTAAAATGTACCCTGTGATGAAGATTTGAATGAATAAATTATATAAATTTTCATAGCAGACTATAGGTATATTTCAACTTGTATTATATTTTTTATATCTAACAAAGTTATTTTGTAAAGATTAAATTAATCACTCATGATTTAATTTGGTTTGAAATTTATGTTCATACCTTGGTTGTTGACAATTTTCCTCCTATTCCTAAGTTGGTTGATTTAATATTGTAATCATGTATTAGTTATATTGCATTTATTATTACATGAATTAGAAATATCTTAGGCAAAATTAAGGCCAAAACATATAGGAGTACACAATTGCATTTGAAAATAAAGCTATCTAAATTGAAAAAGATATAGTATACCATGACATCTTGATGAAATATGTTTTAGGACTCAATCTACATTTGAATATACCTGTCCTCTTTCCTAAGCTTAAAAATGTAGATGGGACTTGTATCAAACTCACTACTTATAGATGGATAAGAATAAGGCTTCACCTGCCTATCAAAGTACTCCAAAGCAACAAGGTGGTATTAAGCATAAGGGTAAAGGTAAATGAAAAGGTAAGGGTAATGCTTATTCTATTTATAATAAGGATAATGAAAGTAATTTTAGACATTTTTATGTTGAAATTTATTTCAAGGAATTTTTCTGGAAACTACATTTAAGATTGCACCCGTTTAAGAACAACAATGAGTAGAAGGCTATGCCCTATTTCAAAAATGAATACATTAGTTTCATCTTCCATGTGGATGATATTTTTTTTTTACCTCCATAAACATAGAGGTAATTTTGTGTACTAGTATTTATCAACAGAGTGAAATTTCTAAGCTTTTCAATAATTCAAATGAAGAAAAAAATTGATGCTCATTTTAAAACTTATTTACAAGAAAATATGATAAGTAATGATTAGTATAAAAACTGAAGATAAATACTTACAATCATTAAATCCTATATGATTTAGGTTGGTTGAAAAAGGTGTTGAAATTAAGGTTATCAAACAACATAAAATATTGTTTGGTATTAATGCTCATTTCATTGATGAAGTTATCATGGATGTTATGCCTATTGATTTTATAGTGTAGTGTTTTCCATGCATTATTTGTATATCTTGGATGTTATATTCATGAGGAAAAATGATTAATTAAAATTTTTAATGTATGAAAAGAGATACAAAATTTAATCCTATAATTTTTATTCTAAAATCTATTTGGTAAGTTAATTCTTCATTGTAATATTATTGTTATACTAAAAACTTAAGTGATTATATGATGCCATAGTCTGACCTTGGGGAGTTACCAATATGATTTCAGCCCCATCAATTGTACCACATTTATACCCAAAAAATTTAATTTTATATGTTTTTTATCATTGGTATACATAATAAAACTCATCTCAAAATCCATAACTCATAGGATTATAGGGCAAGTGTAGAAAATTGGTAGGTAAAACTATAGATATTTTTTCCAAAATGCAATTTTGAAAATTATGTATAGGATTTTGTGATTTAGTATTATTAATTATTAAACCTAAAGTATTTATGGTCTAAAATCCACATGTACTATAGTATGATTTTTTTGAAACTTGTACACATTGATTTTGCTTTATAATTTTCAATGCTTTGAAGTAGTGCAAGTTAAATAGCTAAAAATTAGGTTGTGTATTTACTAAAATAAATGTCAAGTGTAAGTTAAAATTCATATTTTTACATTTATATTATTTAAATTTATTTTATTAAATATATTAAATTAGTGCCACTCTACATATTCTATAATTGGCCTCACAACTCCACAAGTTACGGTTTAGAAGATAGTTTTTTCAAAATCCAATATGATTATTACTTAGTCATTTGTCAGGATTTTAGTACTGAACTTAAGGATTTCAAGGTTAAAATTTTGTAATTGGTGTCCAGTTTAAGAAAAAAAATAGTCATTTTTAGGTTTTGGGGCCTTTTAGATTGGTTTCTAAAATTTCTAAGAATGTTAGGTGGTCAAAATTAAAATTTACAAACAAACACACACCCAACCACACATTTATGCTAATTTTAGTTATGATCAGGTCCTTTTTATTACAATAGTGGTACCAAAAAATAATATCCAATTGAAATCAAGAAAAATATAAAAAAATTGGACACATATTTACACGATCACCCTAGTTCACATAGAATTCATGCCAAAGTGGTGTGATTAGGGTAACATAAGTTGCATTGGTGATTTATACACACCAAAACACCCCTTTATGATGATTTTACTTGTGATTGGGTCCCATATATGCCAAAATTGACATAAAAACACAATATCCACTTGTGTCAAGGATAGATGTAGATAATTTAGGGAACATTTATGTGATATCACACAAATTCAATTTTAATTGATGCCAACATGATATGATTAGGGAAAAATAAGTTGCATTAGTGACCTCACACACCTAAACATCTATATATGTCATATTTACTTGTGTTTATGGGTATTATATGATAAAAATAACACAACAACACCATATCCACTTGCAAGTAGGGTAAATATAGAAAAATTGGGGCATATTCATTTGTGATCACCCAAATTCATTTGAAATTAATCTATGTTGTGTGATTGGGGAAAATTAATTTACATTGGGGACTAACACACATTTTACCACCCTTAATAGGCCCAAAGTGACACAAAAACACCATATCCACTCATGACCAAAGAAATTGTGGATAATTTTAGGCATATTTGTGCATGATCATGCTAATTCACTTTTAATTTAGGTCAAATTATTGTGATTTGGGAAATGTGAGTAACATTGGTGAATCACACACACTAAATCACACCTATATATTTATTTTATATGCGATTAGGTTCCTTATATGATAAAAGTGACATAAAAACACTACATCAACTTATGTCTAGGGAAAATGCAATTAATTTAGGGTAAGTTTCTTTGAAATCACCATAATTCACTTTAAATCCAAAGCTAAAATGGCTAGATTGGTGCACCATAGGTTACAATGTTGAAATACACACACACCTAACCACCATTTTATGCCAATTTTACTTGTGATTAGGCCTTTTTTAGGATTTTACAATACCACCTTATCCAATCATGTTTTACAAATCACACCAATTTTATGTGAATTTTAAGTAAATTAGGGTGATGATGTAAAAATTTACCCAAAATTATTTTCATCCAACATTATTTCAAGTGGATATTGTATTTTGTGTTAAGTTTGGCATATAAGGGACTTAAACACAAGTAAAATAAACCTAAAGGGGTGGTTGTTGAGTTTTGATTACTAATGATAGTTACATATACCTAATCACCCCTCTTGATTGAATTCCTAGTGAATTTGGGTAATCAAAAATAAATGTGCCCAAAATAATCAACATTTACCTTAGTCATAAGTGAATATAATGTTTTTTTTTTCTTATAATCCCCATAATAGAAAGTAAAAATAGAATAAATGGGTTGTGTGTGATTAGGTCACCAATGAAACCTAAATTTCCCCATTCACATCACTTTAAAAAAAATCCAAGTGAATTGAGGTGTTCACACATAAATGTGCCTCAAATTGTCCCCATTTTCCATGGTCACAAGTGGATATGGTGTTGTTGTGTTATTATTGTATTATAATGGACTTAATCACAAGTATAATCAACATAAAAGGATGGTTAGGTGTAAACAGACACCAAGGTGACTTATGTTTCCTCAATCACAACACTTTGGCTTGAATCCAAAGTGAATTAAGGTGATTGTTCACAAATGTACTCCAAATTGTTTGAATTTTACCTACTTACAAATGGATATGGTGTTTTTGTGTTACCTTTGTCTTATAAAAGACCTAATAAAAATTATATTTGTCATAAAGTGGGGGTTAGGTATGAAAATTCACCAATACAACATACATTGACCCAATCACACCACTTTAACCTATATTCAAAATGAATTAGTGTGATCACACTTTGAATTAACCCAAATTGTCTACATTTTCTCTGGTCGCAAGTAGATTTTATGTTATTTTGTTACTTTTGGCCTATAATCCCTTTATTGTAATTTAAAATGACATAAAGTGGTACTTTGGTGTGTACAGGTCCCCAATGCAACTAAAGTTTCCAAAATCACACAAATTTGGCATGAATTTTAAGTGAGTTAGGGTGATTATATATAAAAGTTTCCCAAATTATATTTAATTTTCCTAGTCGTAATTAGATATGGAGTTGTTATGTTCCCTTTGGCCTATAATGGAGAAAATTAAAAGTTAAATAATGGGTGGTTGGTTATATATGGGTCACTATTGCAACTCACATTTCCCCAAATATAATAAATTTAACCTAAATTTAAGATTAATTTATGTGAATTTACACAAATTTATAAATAATTGTACACTTTTCCCTAGTCACAAGTAGATTGATAGAAATTACAATAGACAAACATAGAGAATTTTAATCACACACAATAATATAATTCTCAATTGTAAATATCCTTAGAACACCAATACAAATATATAGGATATGTGTATCCTATAACTAGGGATATTCATATCCCCACAAAATCTCTCCAAACAATATAAATCTATTTATTTAATATGTTATTGAGCTAACGATATATACATTTAACTATTAACTATTAACAAACTAATATTAATAGTGAAAAACCTACAATTAAATATAATTTACCTCTAGATAAATACTATGTGAACATTAGTAAATTATAACATTCACCCACATAATGTGAACATGGCAAAATATAACCTATTATATGACCTAAAATGTGCCACCAATGGATCTTGACTCATAACCTTGATATAAATGAAAGGCATTCCTCATCAATCCTTTCATGGTTTTCAATAGGTTTATCAAAAACCTAGACATGAATAGGGAACCATAAACCTATTCACCTCATGTAATTTTTTGGATCACCTTAAACTATTTCAAGATCTATGAGTGTTATAGTACATGTTGAACAACATTATACAATGCTTACTCTAAAGGGGTTACATAGAAATTTTAAACATAGATTTCACATTTACTCAAAATATAACAACATATTAAAAAAATTGAAAACCACACAAATAAAAAATAAAATGACACCAAAGCATATTTTTGGACCTGTCATTGAATACTTGATGAGAGGATGTTGAGTGTTATCCAACCTCCATTTCCTCTGCCCTATAGCAAGTCATTGTTGACTCAAATAATGTGTTGATGAAGCTTAATTTAATGTCAAATTTGATATTATAAACTTCTATAATTTTAAAATCACATACAAGTGATAATGCATCTATTATAATAAAGGTTTGAATTTGAGGATGAATTGACATAAATGACTTTATTGGCATACTTTGACAATGATCTAATAAAAAAGACTTTTGAAACTTTTGAATTTATATACATATTAAAATAATAGACCTATGACTTATAAAATAAATATAAAATAGGACCCATATAAAAAAATTGACATCACTCAATGCTTATTAATAATATGCTATCTAATTTCATAGCTTCAAAACCTATTATAGAATAAATAACTACATAAATATAACATTAAGATCTATAAACCTTAAGGACAATTAAACTAATCAATGACCTAAAAGATTAAAAATATATAATGAAACAATAAAACTAATAAAAAAATACATTCATTTAACACTAAATGCTTGAGACAAACACTTAAATGTTGTGGGTTGTGTGATGTGTGAACAAAGGAAACAACTAGGATCGAGTGCCATGGACTACATATACATAGGCAAGTTTGATAAGAGTACAAGAAGATGAGATTATGGTATTCAAGTAGTGACCAAATATTTTAGATCTATGAAGAAAATAATTCGATAGAATACCTATATTCCTTGTTTGATCTAGCTAGGATTCTAATGTGAAGATGGTATAAAATAGAGTTCATAACTATAACACATAGTAATAAATGAGACAATATATATATATATATATATATATATATATATATATATATATATATATATATATATATATATATATATATATATATATATTTTCCTTGACCCACCAATTTTAGAAATTTAGGAGAAGAAGACTGAAAGGATCAAATGGTTAATGCATAGAGATTGACAAAATCAATAATAACGATGCACAAACTAGATATGAAGAGTGGTATGGAAGATGTATGGGTTGGATAGAGCTCATAACTATAGTAGAATCACAAAGGTTAATTCACAAAAATACTACCACATTTAGGGGTGAAGACCTGAAAGACTACCCCTTAAAAGATGATTAAGTTTCCATTGAATAAAATACTCACTTTGATACCACTGATAGGAAATCCAAGAGCCAAACATAGAAAATTTTAATCACACACAATAATATAATCATGTATTGTAATTATCCTTTGAACACTAATAAATATATATATGATATGTGTATCCTATAATTGGGGATATTCATATCCCTACAAAATCTCTCTAAATAATATAAAACTATATACGTAATATATTTTTAAGCTAACAATATATACATTTAACTATTAACTATTAAAAAACTAATCTTAGTGGTAACAAACCTACTAGTAAATATAATTTATCTCTTCATAAATACCATGTGAACATTGATAATTTCTAAAATTATTAAATAGCTATAAAGGATGTAGTTCTAAGTAAAATTGGTATATAGGGTGGGTTAGATGTGCGTAGGTCACTAATACAACCTAAATTACCATAATAACATAATTTTAGCCTAAATTTTGAGTGAATTCTTGTGATTATGCACAAATATGTTCTGAATGGTCTACATTATGCTTGAATGCAAGTGTATATAGTGTTTCCATGTCACTTTTGTCCCATAAAATACCTAATATCAAGTAAAAACAAATTACATGTGAATTCATGTGTTAATATGCTCTCAACTCTCATTATCTCTAATATATATGATATTTTTAAAATTCATTTACGACACATCTAGAACTCCTAAAAATATCAAAAATTAATCTAAAATGCATAAAAACTAATAAATAGACCACTAGATTGCATAAATATATTCCAAATGAAAAATTTATGCCCATATAATTTTATGTTTTGTACCACAATCTTTAAAATGAGTAAGTACTGAATAGAATGGATTTTTAGAAACTATCTTGTAAACCACAACTTTTGGAGTTGTGAGACCAATTATAAAAGATACAGGGTGGCCCTAAATTATTATATTTACTAAAATAAATTTAAATAATAATAATATAAATTTAAAAATATAAACATAACATTTAATCTTGTAAATAGATAGCCTACCTTTTAGTTCTTCATGTAGTAGTTTGAAGCCTTGAAAATTATAAAACAATATTAGTGTGTACACATTATAAGGTGTACATGATAGAGTGTGTATGTGATATAGTTTTGGAAATATGGAACTAAGGATTGCACCTATACACATAATTAATCTCTATTTTAGACTAAGAATTAAAAAATCCAACTTTAGACATGATAAACACTATCCATTCCATCAAGATATTTCATGAAAATATACTATGGCATTGATCACACTCTCCTCTTTTTAAATATGTATTTTTTAACAATATTTTAACTAATTTAAGGTTTTTAATATATGTTTATTTCTAATTATGTATCCACCCACCCATTATATGTCATAACTATGCATGTTATTTTATGTATCTTTCATTTCATTCATCCAAATTGGAAAAACATTATATGGTTGAAAACTAGGCCTAATTCTACATACATTAAACAAAACCAATTTCTTATTTGTTTGAAGTACTTAGGTGGAGTCAAATAGTCGGATATCCATTATTTATCATTTGTAGGGTCTATTTACTTGTAAAATTAATAAAAACATATTTAGTAAAAAAATATGTAGATTACAAACTAAATGATCTTATCTAACTTTCCAACAAAGGATTTCAAATTATACTAAAATATGCTAAAAAAATGTTGGGGTGCATGGCCAACTAATTACCATGTTTTTTTTGAAATTACCTCTTTAAATTTTATATGTTTGACCCTACTTATACTTGACCATTTAATAAAAAATAGTAGTTTGGAAAGTAGATTCGAAGTGCTACAATTCATGTTCTTATAATATCTCCAAATTTTGAGAGTAGGTATTTAAAATAATATATACAAGTTGAGGTTTGTCATTTTTTTATGAAAATAATGTCCACTTAAGACCCCCTTTTACCCCTCAATTATATGGACTTACCTTATAGTTTACTAAGGTAGTCATAGTTAGTTGATTGATAATAAATTTACCTTTCACCAATTTATAGGGTGTAAAATTAAGATCAAAGTTCATAAGTAACATGAAATACTTAGTTATGTGATTGGATAAATAAGGCTTAAATATTATGTACTCAAAGGATCATTATTTATAATAACATGAGTATTGGCATTAAACATGCAATGTCTAAGAATTTGTGTTGCAAACACAAAAAATAAGCACAATTTCTACAATGATTTGTATTTATTTTTATAATCAAATAGTGATGAATAATGTAATAAATTTATCTTTATCTATGTTTGTCATCATATTGTGCCAAGTAATTCCTAAAAACATGCTTAGTGGAATATGTGCATATCAATAATGGTATTTTAGGGATGATGGGAATCACAACTAGTGGATTAGATAGATATTATTTTATTTCAATAAAAACATTTTAAGAAATTTTCTCCAATATAAATTTGGTGTATTTGCATAAAAATCTAAAAAAGGGTTAAGTTTAATCACTGAATTGATCTAAAAATCAATGTATGGCCTAAATGTTTCCTTATAAACTTATTAGTTGTTTTAAGTTGGTAGGATGAGGCCTATCAAGAATAGATTTAAATTTTTAAGGATCAAATTAAATATCTCACTAAGATATACTAAAACTTAACAAATTCCCAAATATGATACCAAATACACACTTCTTAATATTTAATTGAATGTTATACTTGCATAATCATTCAAATACATTTCTTAAGTCTTTTTCATGCCTTTCAATTTAATTTTATTTTACCAAAATATCATCAACATAATATTTAACAATGTCATATATGTAAGCATGAAAGATAGTATCCATTTTATAGGTAGCACCAACATTATTGAGTCTGAAGTGCATGAATACATAATAAAATGTTCCTCAAGGGGTGGTCAATGTATTTTTTATATTAGTCATCAAGATTAACTTTAATTTGATTGTAGCTATAAAATCAATCTATGATGGATAACATCTCATATCATGTGGTAGAGTTAGTAATCAAATCAATATTGGTTTAATGGAAGTCATCCTTGGGAAAATCCTTGTTTAAATCTCTAAAGTCATTTTAGATGTGTATGTTTCCAATAGGTTTTATAACTAGGATGACGTTGTAAATAAAAGGTGAAAAATTGATGGGTTAGATAAAATCCTTAGATTTTGTATTTGACCCATTAAAAAATGTTAGGATGCATCTTTCTATTTTTTTTTAATCTTTACCAATTTTGCATCTACATTGACTACTATATTATGAACTTCTATGGTTGGATCAATCCCAGGCATATTCAAATAATCCCAAGAAATCAATTATAGATAATCTATAAATTATTTTGTATGGTATTTATCTTCTTTTTTTGTTAAGGATGTGCAAATAAATGTAAATTTAGGATATTATTTCATACCAAAGTTAAAATCACCCATTTCTTCATTAAGTAAAGTGGACCTATACTTAATGCAAGTTGTGTTAGGTAATGAATCATGACCATCTAATGAGATATCCTCTTCAATAGGAGTACGCTCACAATTTTAAAATTAATCATGATTACTAAGATAATGGAATAACATCCATTTATGATGAAAAGATGGTATATTAGCATAATATCCTATATATTCTTGAAATGTTTTAGCATTAGAAAACCTATAAAATGTAAGTATCTTAGGTGAAGCACTTTTTTTAATCAAATATAGATATGTGATATATAAAGATGAAAAATTATAAACCTAATTTTGATGTTAAATACTAGACTCATATATATATATATATTTTTAAATGCTTGTATATTGAAGAATCATGATATTTTAAAGCATTGAGATTCCCCTTATCCTATTAGGAAGGTTTCTCTTTAGTGTTAGTATTATATCCAAGACCTGATTTGAAATCATGAAGAGTGGGTGTTATTGGTTTAAACAATCCTTGTTTATTTTTCCCTAACCCAAATATTTTATATTTCATGTTTTTTTTTTACAAGTATGACATTTTCCATATTTCTCTAAAGTACTAGGTGATAGAACACTAGGTTTCTTAGGTTGATTAATATAAACCTATATTTTTTAGTTACTAACACTTTATTTTTCATGACTCATTGGCACATATTTCTCATCGAGTGCATATCTTGAGGAGTGTATGATAGTCAAGGTTGGGACATATCATAGTAATTTATGATATATTTTTATCTTGTGATATGATATTCCTATTTTACACTCACTATATTACTTGTTGGAAATCAAATACACTAATTGAAATTCAAATACTATAAATTGAAATGTTGATCTAGTTTCAAGCTTCCAACATAATGAAAGAAAAAGGTAGTCATACAAAATTGAAATATGTTATCAAATAAATTAACTATTAAATGGAACTAAAAAATAAATTCTAAAATTATCTTGTAGGAAATATATTCATACATATATAAAAACAAAATAACTAAAGAATGGGAATATTCACCATTGAATCCTTATGAGTGGGCCCTACCTTGGTTGGACTGGGTTTGAATCTATTCCTTATTATGACAAGATTACCTTAACATAACTACCATTTATAAATATTAAAACTATATAAATAAAGGAAACATTACATGAAAATTCAAAATAATTTACAATTTTCTTTTGATACAAAATATTATTATTGTTCTTCTCTCTATCTATTGATAACTTATTATAGCATAAAACTCTCTCCTTAATACAAGAGGTAGGGTTATTATTATATGCTTAAAAATCCTAGAGGTTGAAACAATAAAACCATACTAATATGAAATAACAAAAAATAAAAATAAGACTAAAGGTGGCAAGAATAGTACTTCCATATATAAAATTAATAAAAAAATAGTGGTCTAATAAGAGTGAGGATTTCATGAGTGATGTTACAATTGAATATAACATGGAAAATTATCATTCATACTTGTTAAGTCTATATGAGATGGTTATAAGTGGTAGTTTTGGATTATGGCAAGTGCACAAAGTTGGAGGGCCAAAAAGTGGATACTTTTTGCATTTAATTTGATTTCAATGTTTCCACATATGTATTTTATAAGAGTTCATATATGGTTTTATAGATTGCATATGAAGTCTTAGCCTATATTCTTGGTGATTACTAAGTCATATCTATATACATGGTTTTAGTTGTAAAAATTATGTACATAGTTTATTGTCGTAACCGCATACAAGGTTTTAGTTTTTAAAATTGTGTGTGGTATTGTTTTTATAAATTAAAAAATGTCAATGTTTTTCATTTCAAATTGATGAAAACTCAAAGTGGAAAATTAAAGATATCAACTAATATTTTGTAAAATTAAGCAAATAAATCAAAATTATCAATGGCACATAAGAGGAAAGGTATGAAACCTATTTTAGTCTAATTTCCTAAATTTTCTTGCAATTACATTATTTTTTATTTAAATTGTTTGTTTCTGTTTTATGTTTTAGCACATAATACACCTTTAGGTATGTATGTAAATGTAAGAAGTGCAAATGAACCTAACCCTCATAACCCTCTTATATTTCCTCAAGCCTCCCAAGGTAGTCAAGAAGAATTGGTAGCCCACATAATAGAAAACAAAATCAAATTTGAGAATTTAATTAAGGTGATAAGGGATCTCCATTTAAGAAACCACCACCAAAATTATCTATCAAATACCTTAGAGACATTTATAGGTGAAGTTGACTCATTAATGGTTGAATTGATAGGTCACCTAATTATAGAGATAGATTTAGGGCATATATTGTAACAAATTGTCTATTGCCACAATGAGAGATAAAAAAATAACTAGAGACCAAATATGTGTACTATTAAATAATGTAAAAATATATGCACCACTAGATGTGACAACCAAATGGATTCCAATCCATTGGTGTATGCTTGAGTTGATCAAATAAAAAATTTGGGATTTATTGAGTTGATCCAATATTATCTATCAAATACCTTAGAGACATTAATAGGTGAAGTTGACTCAATAATGGTTGAATTGACAGGTGGCCTAATTATATAGATATATGTAGGTCATACTATTCTAACATATTGTCTATGGCTATAGTGAGAGATAAAAAAATAACTAGAGACCAAATCTGTGCACTATTAAATAATAGAAAAATCTATGCACCACTAGATGTGACAACCAAATAGATTCTAATCCATTGGTGTATGCGTGATTTGATCAAATAAAAATTTTGGGACTGATGGTGGATGGCCTTTGATCACCCACATTTCAATAATAATAAGGTCTCCATGTATTTTTTGAGAAAATGATATTACGAGTTTATCCTTAAAGAAGTTATAAATTATTTTTATTTCTTGAGTTTTAGGATAGAGGAAAAGGCTATGTGCAAGATAGCTTGGGTGCACATCATGCACCTAATTAGTTTGTAAGAAAACCTATCTAAAAAGCACATCTTAATGAGATAATACCACCTACAGTAAAGGAGAATATAGAGATTGATACTTTACACGTGTTTAACATGCTTACTCACACCCTTATTCAACATATGATCCAAGTTTCTAATACTAATGTAGGCAAGGGTGGACATGGGGAGGCTTCATCTAGCACTATTGCTCAACCTCACCACTATAGATCATGTGGTGCTATATGCACTAGACCTAAGGAGTAAAAGGATGATTTCATGCAACCCACTCATGGAGATCTTTCCAGAGACATAGATTATATTGATCTCATTGATTTGTTTCAATCAAATACATTTGGTATTGACACCACGGCTATAGATTCCATGTATCTTATATATTTTACATGTTGAAAAAATTTGTTAGGCTTGTTAAGTTTCAAATATTTGTAAAATTTAAAAGGTAATAATTTTTTCATAAAATTTTAAATAATGTATATTTAATTTTTTTATGTGGTACAAGGATTGTGGATGACACATGACTCTATATAAGATACATATGACTCTAATATTATGACTCTAATATTATGTCCATATTATATTATGTCCATATTATATGGAGGTAATTTTTAAGGATTAATTAATTTTATGGTTCATTACATGTAAGTACTTGTATATATATGCTCAAGGGACTAAAAATGGCATTTTTTTGTTCATTTGATGACCATTCTAAATACTCCACCATATATTCAGGTGGAAAAAAATGTAGGTGTTGATATTGTGATTTCACCTACACATAAATTGACCAAGGTATCAGAGTATTATAATGTTTAATTGTAAATATGGGTTTTTTAAATATTTTCCTTTGTACTTTTGAAAATAAATTACACATGAAATAATTATCTACATAGAATCCTCCAACAATGTCTTCTAATCTTGTTCAACTTATTGCTAGGCATGATGTGGTACATGACAATCTAGTTTTTAAATTTCAATTTATATTACAATGATTTAGTCATTTTATTTAAATGTTTATGAGATAATTTTAAATTTTTTTTGTATATATATATACATTTTTAGGGTATTACCCCCTCCCTTATCAAGAGTAGGGCACCAACTCTTGTTGGTTATTTGTTTAATACTCCTCTTCTCTAGCCTCAACCTATCATTGACCCTATTGAGTGCTAGATTAAAATTAACCATGACCACCACATTGAGGTGAGTGAAATTTTGAATTTTTTTGGTATCATTTTAAAAGTAACTTGTTAAATTTTTAATTATATTTTTACATTGGGTAAATTTTTTGACAATATTTGTATATAAACAAGTTGAGATATAAGCAAGTTTTGAGTGGAATATGATCCATAGTCATTCATCTCAGATACCTCCATCTCTGAGCAAGGAATCCAAAGGAAATCCTTCTAAAATCAAGGCAAAGAGAGTGATGCATTTTGATGATTAGGGTCATGTCTTATGACATTTTTTATATGCCTATATGGCTTGATATATGGTTGTTTGGCATTATATGTCAATATGACATTTACCCAAGATATTATATTATGTTCACAATTTTTTATGCCTTTATGACTTTTATATATACAATACAATACATAAAATATAATACATACACACATATATATATATACATAAATATAAATATACATGTGTGTGTGTTTATATATGTGTGTGTGTGTGTGTGTGTGTGGAAATGTATACACACACACACATGTATATGAATATGTATGTATGTATATGTATATATCAAAATTTCATTTTAAATATTCTCATTGATTTCCCCTTATATATTTTGTTGTAATTTATAAAATATTCCATTATGTTCACATTATGTAAGACTTTGTCAAAAAAATTTCTTGAAAAATATGTATAAGGACCTCTTGACACCATTCTAACCCATACTATCTCACCCCCTCCCTGCTATATTTTATAAACCAAATAGAATTCACAAATTTAATACATAGAACACTTCCTATACTTTGACATAGATGGTGTAGATCATAATAGTAATGTTCAAACATCTTATATCATAATATTCTAGAATATTTTATTTCATTTATTCAAATACCTCTATTTATATTGAGAACATGATTTGTATGTTTTCTTTGTTCTCAAGGTATGGATGGAACATCTGAGATAACCAATTTCTACATTTCAATAATTTTATATCTCATTCTATTTTTTATCCTTATCAAGATTGTTTTTATAGTTTTATAAACATGAACTGTAATAATAATTTTAGAGACACACATCATTAATAGTTATACCTCTTATATGAAAATAATTTTCCAACATGCACCACTCCAATGAGAATATGTTTTAAAATTTCATCAAGAATGATTTAGCATATCTCTAAAAAAATCCTAAGAAGCAATGTTGATTAGGATAAAATGTAGTGTGAATTTCTAGTGGTTTCACATCCTTGGTAAAAAAAATTGAATTGAAATGAAGTATATTTCAACACTTGGATGATGTAGGGTAAATGTAAAAAAGTTGGGGGACAAAAAGGGACCTACTCGTGGACATGTTTTTCCTAAAATATGAAATTATATAGACAATTTGAGAAGACTACACTCAAAATGTTAGGATGGTGTAATAACATGAGTTGTAGCATTTTGATTCTAGTTTCCAAAACACTAATTTTTTTTATAAAATGGTTAAGTATAACAAGTTCAAACATATAAAATTTTAATAGGAACTCCTTTTTTAGGAAAATAGAGTAGATAGCCAGCCATGTGGCCCCTCATTTTTCTAGCATCATTTACTATTGTTTAAAATTGTTTGGTGAAAGTTTATATAAGATCATATAGTTTGTAACCTATGTTTTTTATAATTTTTTTATGAATAATTTTTTAATTAATTTTACAAGTAAATAGATCTTGAAAACTAATTAAAAAATGGATAGCCAGCCATGTGGCCCTCCTAACTACCTCAAAAAAAATAGAAACTAGTTTTTTTAGTGTGTGTATAATTAGGTTTAGTTTATATCCATATAATTTATTTTGTGTTTTGATCAAAGAAAAAAAATACATGCAAACATATATAGGAGTGTATATCTATGGCATGTAGTGGCCTAAAAAATCTATAGTTAGAAATCAACATGGATTAAAACCTTAAAATAGTCCAAAATTTATAAAAATCATATATTTGGAAATAAGAGAGTGTGACCATCATTGTGTTAATAATTTTATGCATTGGCTCATTGAAATTCATAGTGTATTAAATGATAGAAGTTGATTTTTTTTATTTTTTCTCAATACTCTTGGATTCAACTATGTGATGATGGGTCCAAGCATTTGGCTCAAGAATCCAAGCCATTTTCAAGATGGTTATTAAATTCAAACACACCATAACATGTATGCACTATAAAACACACACAATTATTATGTGTACAAATTCAAATTGAAAAAACATGCAAGTTTGAAATTCAAAAAAATAAAATTGCATATACATTATTAGTGGTTATAATGTTTATGGGTTATTACCAATAATTAGAATAATTTTTATGTGTTATGGTGTAGTGAAATCATAAGTGGGAAAAATGCAAAAGGGTGATGTATTATAATTTGGGTGGTGGGAGGGGGGTTTTTTACTAAAATAAATGTTAATTTTAAATTTATATTGCTACATTATATTCCTTATAATTTAAATTTATTATAATAAATTTAAGAAATTAGGGTCATTTTACATCTGATAGAGTTGGTCTCATAGTTGTATACCTTACAATGTGGAAGATAGTTTCTCAAAATCTAATCTGGTTAGTACTTAGGAATTTTTAGGGTCTCAATATTGAAATTAGGAATTTTAGGTCATAAATTTTGAATTTAATGTCCATTTTTTGTAAACATATAGCCATTATTTAGGTTTTTGTGCCCTTTTGGATTACTTCTTGACATTTTTATGAGTCGTAGGTTTGTAAAATTTGAATTTTACAAACCAATCACTTTAATCTTAGTTAAAAGTTATGTGATTTGGGAACAATAGGTCACATTGATGACCTATACACATCAAACAACCACTTTGTATTAATTTCACTTTCTCATCATCCTTCTCTCATCCCTAATTACTCATTTGTCCCTCATCATCCCTAATCACTCTATATTCATACCTAATAATCCATAATCATTCCATCTTCATCCTTAATTTCCCCTAATAAATTCCTCATTGATCTTCACCATCCCTCATAATCTCTAATCACTCTCCCTTTAATCATCACCATTCCTAATCACACAATGATTATCTGTCATCATCCTTAATCACCCTGCTCATCCCTTATAACCCTTAATCACTCCCTAATTTATCCTCACCATCCCTCATCATCTCTGATCACTCCCTCATCATCCTTAAACACTCCCTCATTAACCCTCACCATCCCTCATCATCCATAATCACTTATTCATCATCCCTCATGAACCCTCATCATCCCTAATCACTCTCTCATTGAACCTCACCATCCATCATTATCCCTAACAAATTATTTATTGACCCTCACCATTAATCATCATTTATAATCACTCCCTCATTGTCCCTAATCACTCCCTCATTGACGCTCACCATACCTCATCATTTCTATTCACTATTTGATCATCCTTGATTGACCAAGATGACTATATCTAATTTAATTAGAGTTTAATTTAGTTTTTCATCTCCCTATATAATCTATATAGAGTATATGTTTGTTCAACCCAACCATGCCCATCTATCTAACCATGCCTCTCTATCTAAACCTACATATATCTCTAGTCTTAATTGGGATAACTTGAATGATATGGGTAGGGTATCACTCTAGTCTAGCAACTTTAATATTCTATAGGGGATAGTCCTATGGTTTATAAAAATTTTAATAATAATTTCACCCCCATTAATCAATCACTTAGCCATTTTTAGGGGACCAACATGTAGTATTATTTGTCCTCAAATTAGTAAAGTCCAATAGAGCATAAGGTGTTTTTTCTCTACCCTCCTCAACACCTTACCCTTTAGATGGAATTAATTTAATTTTTCTAGTTCACCTCACCCTTCAAGAGGCCCTTTTCACATAACATGATTGGAATAAATGCATAGATCTATAGTCATGCTATAGACTGACCAGTGACATGAGTCATTATAGAGGTTACCCTATGGGATGGGTAACATGATTAACTTAAATATATATGTAACATGAATATATAGGATGAGAAACATGAGTAACTAGATATGACATATGAAAATTTCAATATAATACATATTTAACATGAGTGTAGGGATTTCTATTTGAATTGATTTCTTCTTTCGATTGATTCCCTACGTCCCCTCCTTGAATGTTTTAGTCAGTTCTAAATTAGGTTGTTCTAACTGAGCTATAGGCTTGAGCTCTATAGTATATGTGTGGATAATTATTTGAGTATTGACTATAATAATAAATATAGCTGACATGGCATATATATAGATAGATATAATATATAGTTAGACTACCCAACCCTATACACAATGGGTGGGGGTTAGAGGTTCTAAATGAGAAGGACCTTTCTCATATCTATGGTATCTAAGGCCTCTCCCTATAGCCCAAGTGACTAAGAATATAGGGGTGTTTTTTATCTCACCTCTATATGATAGACTAACCTCTTACATGTTAAAATCCTTGGGTCCCTCCCTTACTCATGGATAGCTATATTGATTCCACCCTCAACCTCTAGAGGTCCTCTCTATTTATCTAGGATTTGAGCCTCCTAGATAGATAGAGATTTATTTCTATCTAGATAATTATATGTTATCTATGTGTGTGTGTGTGTGTGTGTGTGTGTGTGTGTGTGTGTGTTTGTGTGTGTGTGTGTGTGTGTGTGTGTGTGTGTGTGTGTGTGTGTGTGTGTGTGTGTGTTGTGTGTGTGTGTGTGTGTGTGTGTGTGTGTGTGTGTGTGTGTGTGTGTGTGTGTGTGTGTGTGTGTGTGTGTGTGTGTGTGTGTGTGTGTGTGTGTGTGTGTGTGTGTGTGTGTGTGTGTGTGTGTGTGTGTGTGTGTGTGTGTGTGTGTGTGTGTGTGTATCCATTAGGGGATAAACTAGAGGGCCTAAATTAAAATGTCTCTAGGTATAGGGGTTCATTGTGTTCCATCCTATGCTTTCATTCTCTATTTATTGCTTATTAGATAGGTGTGCTCCACTGGGCCCATATATAGATAGGGGGATCCTTAGGGGGAGGAAGATGATAAATGGAGTTTACATGTAGTGACTATGAATAAACTAAAATATAGGGTTATGCAAAAGGCCATTCCATTATTATAATCATGTTTTTTTGGGGATAATGGATATATAGTTTGTCATATTCCCATCTATCTCATAATGGCATTTTTCTAAGTGATTAGTGGGATTCTAGATAGATGGGAAGTTATTATTCACCTATATATTATCAATTGAGAGAAGGGAAATATGAAATTCATCAGTGTTTAGAGAGATAGGGTGTATAAATTAGAAATATATATATGGGGGATGATATTTTGTGTATTGAAGGTGGTATTTATAAATTATATCTGTATCCATATCTAAACCCCTCTTATGAGGTGTGTTATAAATCCATCAACTTTAATACGTTGTGTTAATTTTTATTTTAACTAGTATGAGTGGGCCATATCCCATATTAATGTCCATTTTTTCATGTTGTATATATTTTTCATAGAGAGGGAATAAACCAAATCAGGTGAAAGGTCTTCCCAAGGTAGTTTTCTATCTTTTGTTTAATTTCAATGAAAATGAATATATTGATAGAAAGAAATATCCTATATATAAAAGTACATAACTCAATTATTATATATCTATCCTTCTATCTAAATGTTATTTATATCCTACCAATTTATTAAAATTGACATGTGGATCCTATATCTAGATGGGGATCCCATTGTATGGTCAATTAGGACCTCTCTCTTTATCTAGATTGGGAGCCTACCTATAAATAAGGATTGTCTAGATATATTGGTCCCTATATATATATATTTTATTGAGCATATATATATATATATATATATATATATATATAATCCCTTAGATTTTATTGACTATTTTTTATCATAATATTGAGCATTCATTAGAGACAAGACCAATTATGAGCATTAATAATTGATTGATCATATACGAAGTACCTTAGATTTGACTATTTATTCTCAATTGTGTCCTCTCCATCCCCTTTCATTTCCTTTCCTTTATCTATATTGGGATACTACCAATTCATATTGATAAATATCAACCCAACCATAAATGAGCCTATATATAGTCAACTAATCTTATTGATTGATCGAGATAGATAGATATAGATATGTTCAATTGGGATTAAGAGAGATAGACTCACTATTATCAATTTGTATTGACCATCTATGAGGATATATATAATCAACTATGAAAAATGATTCAAAAAATCGTTTCTCATTCTATCTTTTTTGAGGCAAGCTTCCCTTGCCAATAATAGAGGTTAAGTAGGTAGGGCATAGATAAGTAGGGAGGGAAAGAATATATGAAAGCTATATATCAAGAAGAAAGATTCCCTTGATAGCCAATAGTCTATTCTAGAAATGAAAAGTATGTATGATAAGAACAAAACTATATATCAAGAAGGAAACTTCCATTGCCTTATCGAGTAGGGCATATATAATTTAGTACGATAATAACAAAGGTATCTATCAAAAAATAAGCTTCCCCTGATATCCATGCATTAATCTAGAAGTAAAATAAATCTAGATACAAGGAAGGCAAATTTCCATTAATAGTTATGCTTTAATCCTTTGATATCCATCGAGAAGGAAATATTCCCTTGATATTCTATTATGTGAATCAAAGTTAGATATCAAAAAGGCAAACTTCCCTTTCCCTACTCTTGGCATATATGAAGTAGGTTGGGAAATATTCCATTACCTTTATAGTAGGGAAAATTTGATATCAGGGTATGAACCTTCAGAATGATACCCCCTTTATATATGTGGTAGGGACCCCATTCATATGCTATCCTTTGATATAATATATTGGGGAATGGGAATACTTAGAGTATGACAAGAACCCAATTTGAAATTTATATCCCACTAAGACATGCCCAAACTCTAAGTGGTCCCTCCTCAATACACTAAATTAAGTAATATGTATTTAGTTCCCTTTATATATCAAGTTGGGTATAGATAGGTTGGGTATAGATTGAGTTGGGTTTGGAATATACACTCTATCAGCTAACAAATTAAAACACACTCTAATAGATAGGTAACCACCTATCTATATATCCATATAGGCATGAATTTCCATATAGACCTTTGAATCCCACCAGATAATCAAATGATGTCTCTAAGTTCCTTATTCATGTGAAAGAGGATGAGTAAAAGAATAGTTTCTTTGGGCCTTATTTGAGTGATTAAAATTTGGAATTAGAACTTAATCCAATCAAGCATAATCAATAAGATACTACACCCACCATCAAGGTATTATATGGAGTGATTAAGGATGAGGATGTAATGTAGGAGAATCCATGGTCTTGAGGAATCTTTTATCATAAAAAATAAAGTGCATTCTTACTTTTATTATTTAGTTTCTTGTCTCAATTTTTGTGTGCTTCATTGGGGGAGGTTACTTCTTAGATATCCATGTTGTCTATTTTACTTGTGTATTATTCATGTTTGTGCTTGTAACTTTGGATTTTAACCTTAATTCATGCACAATTACGTTTTTTTTCAATTATGTTATTTGGTTATCTCTTTGGTGAGATGTTATGACTTGTACCTTTTTTATTCAATTTGCATTGATCAATTCAGTCTTGTGAAATATTCGCGTCCCATTTACCATATTGTAAATTTGAATTTTCTTTATGGACTTGTGTCTTTTTCATAATCCATGATGCTATGGAAAAATTACATGGGTCTACAGATGCTTTTTGTGTTACTTTATAGTGGAAATCAAAGTTGTGAATCCTACATAAGTATTTAAAGCTCCTTGGTTTATCTCCTTTGGTGATTGGATTTATTTCTTTGATGGAGTCTCTCAATGACTCAAGTAATAATTAATTATGTTATTCAGTATTAAACACTTTCATAAGTATGTAGTTTAAGATAAATAATCAAGAATTGATTGATCAAATCTTAATTCCATACTTAGCCTTGAACATGATACTTTTTTCCACATAGTGGTATGTAGTTAGGTAATCCATGAGTGGTTTGTGAGGAATCAACATGGCATTTGACTATATTTTTAAAATTTTGGAAACTCATAGATGTTTTCTATACATAAATTTTTGGGGAAAATGGAAACTTAGTTATGTAAAGTCTGATGGAGTCATGAACAAGGAAAATATTTTGATGTAGTTCTATGAATTATCCAGAATCAACTAGGTCTCATGATTATTCAAATTGGCTCTTATCTCCCATATGAAAAATGATAGGTCTGCATTATGTATAATACTTAAAATCCTAATTTTGTCTTCTAGTTAAAAATATATTTATTATGATCTATGTCAAAATAGATTTGAACCACCTATAGTTGATTAATGGGTTTGGTCTTTATTATGTGTCATGTGGTTTTATAACATGCATGTGATAATATTGAAACATTTTGAAACAATAAGGGGATGGGAGGATAATTTAATTAAATGACCATTATCATATTTATAAGTAGACATTTCATTAGAGGGGTCAGATGAAAAAATAGAGGAAAAAACTAGAATTACATGATATTTTGATTGCCTTCATCTAGGAGGTTTGTTAGACTCGAATTACAAAGGCAGAGGTTAGTGTATGAACACTAGGTGTTTGTCTATTGTTTCCTCCATGTTATATATGTAACATACCCAATACTAGAATTGATTAAATATAATTTTTTTGTATCATTACAAGTATTTTGATCTCTGTTGTAATGATAACCTCAACTATTTGATGAAATGCATGTGTATTTGTTTAAGTTATTAAAACCCTACAACATAGGAGTTAATTTTTTACCTTAAATGGTCTCCCCCTCATCTTATGTGCACTAAGAGGGATGAGAAGGGAGTGAGTATGGATGATGAGGGATTCATTAGGGATGATAAGGTTTAATGAGGGATGTTGAGGGATCACTAAGGGAGTAATTAGGGATTAGGAGGGATGAGAAGGGAGTGATTAAGGATGATGAGGGATGATGAATCAATGATCAAGGATGACAAGGGATGGTGAGGTTAAATGAAGGACTAATTAGGGATAATAATTTAGTGATTAGAGATGATGAGGGATGATGAGGTTCAATGAGGGAGTGATTGGGGATGATGAGGGATGATGAAGCAGTGACTAAGGATGATGAGAGATAGTTAGGGTCAATGAGGGAGAGATTATGGATGATGAAAGAGTGATTAGAGATGATGAGGGATGGTGATTTTAAATGAGGGAGTGATTATATATTATCATGAATGAGGAGAGGGTGATTAGGGATGAGGGAGTTATGATGAGCGAGTGAAATCAACAAAAAGTGTTTATTTGATGTGCATAGGTCATAAATGTGACCTATGTTTCCCAAATAAAACCACTTTGGCATGAATTCAAAGTGATTGGTTTATAAACATCAATTTTTACAAACCTACAACTCCTAAAAATGACAACAAGCAATGAGGAAGGTTAAAAAACCTAAAAAATGACTATATGTTTACCCAAAATAGACATTAATTACAAAAGTTATGCCCTAAAATCAATAGGTTCAATATTGAGAGCCTAAAAATGCCTAAGTATAGACCATATTATATTTTTAAAATCTATATCCCACATCATAAGGCATTAAAAAATGATACCAACTCTATAAGATGTAGAGTAACCTTAATTTCTTATATTTAATAAAATAAATTTAGAGTGACAATATAAATGTAAACTTATACTTATTATTTATTTTTTATTTTACTAAATCAAAACACCTACCCCTTCATATACCTCATTTTCACTTCATTTTTTCAATGTGATAGGAATTCATAGACATTATAACATAACACGCATGCATTCCTTGCACATAGCACAAAATACACACATGCCAGTTCCAATGGTTTTTGGGCTATGTCAACATAACTCTAACACATTATGTATTCATAGCACATAGGTATTATGTATTAATAATTCATTTGCATCATGATTTAAAAATATAACCAAAATTTAAATAACATGTACACATTGTGTATTGAATGCATACGTGTTATGTTCATAACCCATACACATTAGGGTAAATGTCCACGGAATTATACCCCAAATATATGTGCTTATCCTCTATCATTAAATTATCATATCCATTACCTATCATTGGTTGTTTAAGTAGCTAATGGATACATGAGAACTATGGTTATTTGAGAAAACATAGGTTAAATCTTGTAGCGTAAAATCAATGGGTAGTGTAAAATAGCTAAGCCCATGGAACCTACTTACCTAAGTGTTTAAAACCACTATAAAAATAATATACCTTAGTAAATAGCCTAAGGTAATATTAATATTCTAATACCCTCCCTTAATTATGAAACTACAAATAAGACCAAGTTTATCCCTTAATTTTATGAACTTTTCTAAACCAAATGGTTTGGTTATTATATTAGTTGGCTACTCTGTAGTGGGGTAATAGAAGAGACTAATGTCTTCATTCATAACCAAATGTTATATGTAATGATGGTGAACCTCAATGTGTTTGTTCTTGGCATGGAATACTAGATTCTTCACCATCTTTAAAATACTCTTGTTGTCATAGAAAATTGGAGTAGGCTTTGATGACTCAAACTAAAGATCCTTTAATATTTTATTTATCAACATAGTTTTAAAACCTGCACTAACCACAACTTTATATTTTATTTCTATTAAAGATAATGCAACTGTATTTTATACTTTTCTCTGCCATGAGAAAACTCCTAAACCAAGATTGAATACATATCCTATTGTAAATTTTCTTGAATCTACTGATCCTACCCAATCAGAGTTAAAATATCCTAAAAGCTCAAAATCTACAAATTTATTATATAGTATGCCAAAGTCAAGAGTACCTTTGACATATCTTTATACCCATTTTTAAGCTAATAAATGTACTTCCTATGGTTTATACATGAATTGAGATAGAAAACTCATTGCAAAATAAATATCGGGTCTAGTGGTAGTGAGGTAAATGAGAATACCCACTAGCTATTGATACACTATTTCATTAACTAGAGGTGAAGTAATGTTAGTTGAAATTTTATCTCCAACTTCCATAGGTGTGTGATTTGGATTATAATCCATAATTCTAAACCTTTCTAGAAATTATTTATCATATTTATTTTGTGACATGAATACAACACAATCACCTTACCAAAACTCAACACCTAAATAGTATTTTAGTAATCTTAAGTTTTTCATCTCAAAACTACAATAAATATCAACCTTCATTTCCTAAATGAGACCAAAACTACTCCCATTGATGGATATATCATCAAAATATATAATGAGAATCAAGATATTATCACCAAACACTTTTACATAGAGAGTTGGTTCAAAATTATACCTTTTGAAACTAGACTCCCTAAGATATGAATTTATTTTCATATACTAGGCTTGAGGAGCCTGCTTAAGCCCATAAAAGGACTTAATCAACCTAAAAACAAGATTTTCCTTACCAAGAACTTGAAAACCTTGTGGTTAAACCATGTATACTTCCTCCTCTAGATCTCCATTCAATAAATCACTCTTGACATCTATTTGGTGCACTTGTCATCCAAATTGAGTATCAATATAAATAATAAAATGAAAAGTTACCATATTTGTATTAAGAGAAAAAGTCTCTTCATAATCAATCCCTTACTCTTATGTATAACCTTTTTAAATAAGTCTAGATTTGTATTTGTCTAGGGAACCATCTACAACCAATGGATTTATTTCTTGGTGGTAGCTCCATGAGCTCCCAAGTCTTATTTTTCATCAAGGAATCATATTCAAATTACATGGTTGAATCCCACTCATTCTTCCCTTTGGCCTTTAAAAAATAATTAGGCTAAAATACATGTGAAATAATAGTTGTTAGAGAAAAATTTAAATGTTCGCCTCTATTACCAAATTGCTTTCTTGATCTCAATATTCTTCCTTCCACACCTTGTGGTAAGTCCATCCTTTAGTGCTTCTTGGTGGTAGAATACTAATTTGGATTCTTTGGTTGTTCTAATAGAATCTCATAATGACTTACAAAAATTCCCTCCCTAGAATGTGATTCCACTGATGAATTAGAATCCTATTCATCTTTCACATCATAACTTAAAATAGAATCATTAGAAGAAAATAATGACTCAATTTCTAAAATTATACTAGTTGTTGTGAAGTATGGTATCTGTTCATTTACTATGACATCTCTATTTACCACAACTTTGTTATTAGAAACATCAAGTAATTTTTAGGCCTTTGACTACCCACTGTACCCAATAAGCATGTATGCATTGATTTTGGCACCCAAGTTACTTCTCTTTTGACTAAGAATCTCTGCAAAAGTTACACAACCAAAACTTATAAAAGCACTTACATCTAGAGTTTAACCTGACCAAGCCTACTCTTGAGTCATATTCTACAATGAATTTATAGGACTTATATTGAGAATGTATACCATTTTATTCATTGCTTCTACCCAATATCTATATGGGACATTTTTTTTTGGACCATACAACAAGCCATGTCAATCACCATCCTATTTTACCTTTCTACAACTATATTTTGCTATAGAATTTAAGGGGTAGTGTACTATTTGTGTATGGCTTCAATGACACAAAAATCCTTGAAATATTTTAAGATGAGCTCACCCCCATTATCCATTCTAAGATATTTCACTAACCATCCCACCTATTTTTCAACCATAGCTTTCTAAGTAAAGAAGTTAGAAAAATAATAAGATTTCTTCACTAGAAAGTATACCCACTTTTTCTTAGAGAAATCATCGACCAAAAATAAAAAATAATGAGATCCAAAAGGAGTAGGTATCTACATTGGACCATGCAAAACCACGTGTACTATATCTAACACTCCCTTATCTCTCAAATCTTTAACAACATCAAATGCATGTCTAACTTGCTTCCCCAACTAACATCTAGGACATACATGATGACTATTCTAAATAGAAGGAATTCCCTTCACCATCTTAGTCCTTCTCAATGTATTCAAATACTAAAAATTTAAATGCACATACATTTCATGCTATAGCGAACTTGTGTTATCAATCGTTGAAAGTGCACTTTCCTTTGCCCTATGTGGATTTACAAGCTTATACAAGCCTTTCTCACCAATCCCAAAAATAATAATCTTGTTATCTATGGTAGTGAATAAACATTGTTATCTTTGAAATTTTACAACAAAATTAGATTTTGAAGTGATCTCACAAATTAAAAGCAAATTTTTGTTCATATTAGGCATATACCTAATATTCTTAAATGTATATTGAACTTCACCATTAAAACTAATCTAAAAATTACCATATCCCTTCACAAAATGAGTTATACCATCTCCTAAAGATACAGATTCATTACTACTATTAATTTCAAAAAAATCCACATACCACTCCTTATGACATGTATAATGGTGAGATGCCCCTAAATCAAAGTACCAAGCTTGATCCACCACATAATTACCATTGGAATCCATGAAAGTAAAATTAGGAGATGTTTCCTCACCTTCACCTTCATCTATATTTTCATGATGATATTTATTTCTAGGGTTAGCCATATCTTTTTTTTTTGCTATCTTTGTTTAAGATGACCAGGTTACAATAAAAACATTTCCACTTAGATCTCTTATTAAAACCACTTACTTTTGAAGTTTCTATCAGATAACTAGTAGTTTTACCAAACTTCTTACCCTTTCCCTTGATGAAGAATGCACTCTTTATAGAAATATATGTAGACAACACTATTTTTTCCTTATGTCTCTCATTATACAATATCAATGTGGACAAATTTTCAAAATCCAAATTTTGTGTCTCAACAATCATGTGCAAAAACTCCACAAATGACTCAAATGAACATGTAAAATTTTGCATAACTAGAACAATCTAATCTTGCTCATTAATAGGCTTCTGTATAACCTTTTACTGATCACTAATCTCCTTGATCTTCAATAAAAACTCAAAAATGGAGGCACATTCTTATATCTTAGTGAAAAACAACAAATTCTTCAAATATAATATCCTACCAACTTTAGAAGTCTAATATTTAGAAGTGAGATTAGTCCACAAAGCTGATACATTAGTTACATTTATAACCTCTAAGATTAAATTATTTGCTACTGATAGTTTTAAAAACATAAGAGTCTCATAATGATGTTTGTCACAGTCATCGGTACCTATGGAAGGCCTTTTCTCTTTACTAAGCACTATTTGATCAAGATTTCTATATTCACATATCATCAAAACCTTATGATTCCACAAAATAAAATTTTTGCCTATCATTTTTTGTCAATCTGGCAACAAGAGGTGTTATAAACTAGCCATTTGACCTATTTTTTCAAAAAAATGAAAATACCAAAAGACTATAATGACCTTACACAAAATTCTTCCTACCTATTGATTCAAATCTCAAACTGGTCCATACTTCTAATTTTTAGCAAAAACCTCACCACTGTTTGAGAGATTTTAAAATTTCCATCTCTAAAAACACACAAAATATAAAAAAAATAATTAAAATAGGAAATCTACAACTTCAATTTCAAAAATAAAAATAAAATCGTCAACATCTAGATACAAAACCTAGAAAATGGTGAAATTTTCAACTGATTTGGCTTTATGGTTATCTCCCAACACAATAAAATGTACTTAGCCAAGCAAAAATTTTGGTAAAAATCAATTTCTAAAGTTTGAAAAATAACTTTATATTTCCAAAACAAAAAAAAATTCAACCAATTTGTGATTGGTGGATTAAATATTTAGTATAAAAAATTCATAAGAATTTTAACCAATTAAAAATGACTTGTGCAAATGGCCAACCTAAACATCTTTAGTGATTGATTCTAGAGCCAATTCTCATTCGAATTCAATTTTATTAAATGCTACTATCTTCTCCCAGCCAATATAAATTTATAGATCCTTCAAACACCAAAAACAGATCTCGAATAAAAATTTGGTCTCTTCTCCAAACTATACAAAAATGACCAACTAGAAAACTTAAAATGCAGTTTTACGTAAAATACTCAATAAAATTCAATTTCATCTAATTTAATAGATGAATATTAGGCTAGATAATTTTATAGAAACAAGAATCATAAAAAATAGTGCTCAAATGCATTTTTGGGATTTTTCTCCAAGTTGAATAGCTAGACATAGGGAAAAATTCTCCCTCTCACAGCTCTCCACCAAGCACTTCATGTTCCTCCCTGACAAGATAGTCCTCTCATGATTCACAAGTTTCCTCCCAATCTTCCTAAACCACAAGCTCTGATTACCATATTAGAACCAACAAAGAGAATGAAATGATATTTATCAACTTACCAATGTACCAAACAATATAATGAAAATCCTATTATATAGGCACAAAAGAGACACTCAAAAAACATAGAGGTTGGTGAAACCAAAAGTAATGGGTAGTGTAAAATAGCTATGCCCATGGAACCTAATTACCTAAGTGGTTAAAACCACTATAACAATAATATACCTTAGTAAATAGCCTAAGGTAATATTAATATCCTAATAATATACCTCAAATGGGAAATAAAATATGGCCATCATCACGTATCCCATAAGTAAAAAAAACTATGGTAAATGTTGCTTGATTTTTATCATTATCTTATTTAGAGTTGAGATAATTATTTTATGGCCTTGATAAATTTGTCCTATTTACTTCATTTAATTATTAAATATTATATCATATAACATAATTTATCCATAACAAAACACAAATGAATATCAAGAATAAAATCATATCTACCCTCACCCATTTCAAACAAATGATTCCTAGGCTTCTCATATGAATCATCCACTCCGAATTATTTACTTCTCATAATTTTATACTATCTTATAAATATTTTCACCCATTTACCTTTTTTTTTTTTTTTAAACTATAACTTCATTCTAGCATCAAGAAATATTGACAAGAATTATTCTCAACATTCAAGTTGCAACTAGAGATCTCCACCTTTGAGGACTCATGTATGAAAATGACATCACCACCATGTTAGGGGTGTTGAATAACCTATAGGACCACATTATTATCCTTAGAGTATCCTTGGTTAGGTTACATAACACCCATTATGGCCTAAAAATGATCCTTCCTTATATGGTAAAATGACACTTTTTAGGGAAAAATTTAGAAATGTATAAAATAAAAACATAAGTCATTTATATGAACTAAAATAACAATCACTTGAACATTGAATCCATCTACTTTCACCCCAAAGCACATGGATTAAAAATAAGAGACAAATATATGGTAGACGATTATGTGATTAGTGATCAAATGCTACTTTTATGTAGTTAAGAGACATGTTCTTTGCCTCAAATATACTTTTCCATTTCCAAAACCTATACTTGAAAATCCATCACTTCCAACACATGTAGATATGCATTTTTACAATAATCTCAGCATTAAGAAACATTGATAAGAAATATTATCAACATTCAAGCCATAGTTGGAGATATTCATCTCTGGGTTTCATTATTGAAAATGGCATCACTAACATGTTGAGGTATTTGAATAAACTCTAGTACTATGTCTTGTATTTTAAGTGCACATATTTAGGAGATATATCACCCATTCTAGCATCAAGAATGTCCTTCCTTATATGATAAAATTACACTTTTTAAGGAAAAATTTGGACACATATCAAATAAAAATTTTAATACATCTACATGAATCAAAATAACCATCACATGCATGTGGAATACCTATACCCATACCTTAGATAACTTAGATATAAAATAAGAGACAAATATGTGGTAGACAGTTTCGTGATCAGTCGTGAAATGCTACTTTTATGTAGTTAAGAGATAGGTTCTTTACCTCTAGTAGACATTTCTACATCTAGGACCTATGATTGAAAATACATCACTTAAAACAAATTAATATATGTAAATTATATATGTTACCACCACCGTGACCTAAAAATCCACATGAATATGCATATTTACAATAATTTTGGTGTTAATAAATATTAACAAGAAATGATGTCAACATTCAAGCCATAGTTAGTTATATCCACCTTTAGGGATCATGGATAAAAATGGAATCACCACCATGTTGGGGTTATTTAATAACATCTAGGAATGTTTCCTTGGCCTCTGAGACATCCGGTTAGAAGATAGAGGACCCTTTTCAACCTTAAGAAGGCCCTTTCCTATATAGTAAATTTGCACTTTTTAAACCAAAATTTAGATGCACATCAAAAAAAATACATAGGTCATCTAAATGAAATTAAAAAACCATCACATGTGTGTGGAATCCATCTACTTTCACCCCAAAATAATTGGATAAAAAATAAGATACAAATCCATGATCAGTCCTGAAATGTTACTTTTATGTAGTTAAGAGACAGATTTTTTGCCTCCAATAGACATTTTTGATTTCAAAACCTTTGATTGTAAATCCATCACTTACAACACATTTATATATGAAAATTCAATAATTTCCCACCACTATGACCTCTAAGTCCACCTAGATACTCATTTTTTCAACAATTTTAGTGGCAAGAAATAGTCAACATTCAAGTCATAGTTGGATATATCCACCTCCAGGGCATCATGGCTAAAAATTGACATCACCACAATGTTAAGGGTGGTGAATTACCTATAGGACTACATTATTGTCCTCTAAGTATGAATTTATAATATATGGATCACTTGTTCTAGCCTTAAGAAGGTCATTTCCTAAATAGTAAAATTGCATTTTTAAGGCTAAATTTGGACAAACATAAAATGAAAATTGTAAGTAATATAACAAACCAAAAGAATCATCATGTGCATGTGGAACCCATCTAATTTAAATATGAATCAATTGAATTTAAAATAAGAGATACATCTGTGAAAGATGATTTCTTGATCAATTTTTAAATACTCGTTTTATGTAGTTAAGAGTCACGTTATTTACCTCCAGTAGACATTTTCACTTCTGGGACCTATGCTTTCAAATCCATCACTTATAACACATCATGATATACAAATTACATATGTTCCCACCACCAAGACCTATTAATCCATTTTGATATGTGTCTATACAACAATTCTAGTGTCAAGAAACATGAACAATAAATGTTGTCAACATTCAAGTCAAAGTTGGCAATCCCCACCTCCGAGGCCTCATGCCTATAAAATTTAATTGCCAACATGTCCAGGTGTTTAAAACCTTTAGGACTGAATTCTTGGTTTTTTATTACACTCATTTAATATATGGAGAAATTATTAGGTCTTCATAAGGTCCTTATACAATAAAACTATCAATCATCTACATGAACCAAAATCTTCTCTAATAGATTTGATAATATGGAATTCTCTACTAATAGTGACAACCACATGAAGGTAGTGTAGATAAAGAATCCAAGAGATGTTATTAAATTATTAGTGAATAAATCTAAAATAACATTAAGACATATTTCCTCAAGCCCAATCCCTATGTTGACCTATGTGATTGACAAAAAATAAAAGAAAATTGGAAGTATACAAACAACACTTTTACATTACTCGAAGATATGGTTAAAATTTTATCTAAAATAGTTGAGCTTGGCTTGTAGATATATAAGTCCCCATTCATGCTTTGTTCCTTTGCATGGAATCACCTATCCTTGTATACACTTTTTCTTGGCTTTGTCTTCGCATGAGAGAGAGATAAAATTGATGAAGCTTCTTGGAATAATCTAGCATAGTAAGTTTACATTATGAAGCTTTATGAAATGAGAGGCAAGAGAGTTATATTTATATATTCCCTAAACTGATATGGAACATTCATCTCATCCTAAGATGTAGGTTTAAGGATCAATCCTCAAATCCATTATTACACCTTTGGAGTGAATAATATATGTCATTTAAGGCCTTTTTGAGTATCAAAGGCACATTGGAAGGAAGTGCATTCATTTTTCCTCATGAGTGTGTAAGAGAGGTGTAATATATGTAAGAGTATGTGTAAGTGTCCATGCCATAAAATAATTTTTGCATACTCCACTTCATTCCGTTGACTTACCCCCATGACATCACCTATGTGAGGCCATAATTCAATTTTTTATTTTAGGGAAATAGGTTATTTCAAACCCATAGAAGTTTCTATTATAAGAATAATTAGGATAATTAATAAAGGTGATTAATTAGCAATTAGAAGAAATGTAAAGTTTGTAATGTTTATTTTTCAATTGAGTGTTCACTTAATTGGCTTGAAAAGACACTTGTAAAAGGTTGATCAAAATTAGTATGATCTAGATAAGATAAATGATGTAATATGATCCATTACCCTAATTAGGAATGTATCATTATGATTTTGGTTAAAGTGGCCATTATGGGGGTAAATTAGGTTTGGTTGGATATTTTTGGTTAAACTTGCATGTGATTGTGGCAGTTGATTTTAAACACAGATTAGACATGGAATTAGTTAAAATGAAGTTTCTACATTTTACCCATATTTTATAAGGCATTTTTTAGATACTAGGCACAATAAAATCTTTTCAAAGATTGAAAAAAAATTTAAGAAAAATTAACGATGCCTGAAGAATGATGCCTTCACTTTTCTCTTATTGAAACTTTATGAATCAGTAAACTCAGATTGATGCCCTAAAGGGTGATTGATTATCCTTGGATTCCCCTTCAAGGGGATGGTTTCGGAAGTAGTTAAAACAAATGGGACCTTAAAAAATAGAGTAAGAAATAAGGTTTGATCATAATAATGTGTCCCAGTAGGTAATATTTGATCATGGATAAAAAAATATACCCTAGTAGGGTGATTTTTGATTGTTGATCAGCCTCAAGGTTTTACCCTAGTAGGGTATATTTTTGCTTTGAGAAATGATGATTAGGAATTTGATGAATTTTTTGGGGGATAGTAGACAAGGATAAGTCTTGCTTAAGCATCACTGATTAAACTTCCATCATCTTGATTTTTGATATAAAATTGTATGGTATGCACCATGATATAAGACACCATGACAACCAAGTCATAATATGCATATGAACTTAGCTATGATTCCAATAGATAAATGAAAATGATGCACCAATGATAAACATCATGATAATAATGTTGAATTATGCACATGGATAGACTTATGTACAACTATATAATAGGAAACACCATGATGATGACCCTAATAACATAGTGGACTAAGTCAAGGCAATAATAGAAAAGGGAAACAAACAAACATAAATTGAAATAAAATAAACATAAATCATCTAATTTATCAAGGAAACACACCAAGAACAATCAAATATAAACATGATGAACCATCAAATGAACACACCATAAAATAAGCATGTAGTGGATCATTTTTGCATGTATGAATGTAACATGTTACTCTTGGGTACTTGATCAACTAACAAGATAATATGGTAACTTCAATAGAAAGAGGGGGATAGAAGGAAAACGAAGGGATGGTTGAGGTAGCTATAAATGCCCTATTGAAAGTGCATCTTGCCTACATAGTCCTAAATAATTCACACCAAATGTAGTTCTCTAAAGGATATGGGATATAATAAAATGATGATAAGTAAGAGATTTGATTGTGGTGGAAATAGAAAGAGTAAACTTGTAAAATATCAATAGTGTTTGGAAGGTAAATGGTAATGAAAGTGTGATTTTTAATGAAACTAGTTGAGTTGACTCAAGATGCCCCATGTATCCAAGTGCTACCTACATAGTCTCTATAGATCTCAATCCAATGTAGTTCTCCCAAAAATGGAAGTGAACATGACCAGGAATGGTAAATGTAAATATAAATGGTTATGGTTTGATAAGAGGTTCCCACTTGGTAAATTTAGTAAACCACATTATCCAAAATAGAGGTAAAGCCACTAATGAATAGGATGACAATGTAAGAATAAAATATTAATGGCTAAATATATCTCATATATATTTTAAACCCTTGTGTCAATATTTTTGTGATTTTAAGGTTATTTTGGGCATCTTAACTCAATGGAGGATTACAATATGCAGATTGGTACAACTCAAAAAATAATGAGAACATGGATTAAGTTGATTTCAAAATCATGAGAGCATGGCTTAGGTTACTTGAAAAATGGTGAGAGCATGGAAAAGGGGTGGTCATGCTGACCTTAAAAACTAAACACTACGTACGTAATCTAAATGGACCTTACATAAATGTAGTTCAACCCTAAAAAAAACTACTATGAATCAACAAGAGGGTTGAAAACATGAATGGTATATGAGTAGCTTGAATGGTACAAGATTGGAACAATGGGATTAATAACATAGGATATTTCTAAAATAGGTCTCAAGATACCTGCCACTTCCATAACAATTCACATACATGAAGACTAATGGTCACAATAAAATGTGTTGGGTCAAATAGTATTGAATGGATAAAATGGATTGAATGTAAATGGTCTACAATGGTAAATATGGATTGAATATAATGTTTTATAACATGGATAAGGTTGGCCCTAAGTGTCAAGGTACCTATAGACAAAAAATTATTTATTTTTTGTATTTTTAATTTATTTTTATGATTTTGTTTTGGATTTTATAGCATCTCAACTCAATGGAGTATTGCAATATGCATAATGTGGACCCTTTGTTGTCTAACTAATACCTATTTGGAATTATATCTTTATTTGAATCCTATTGCTGATATGAACTAGATAGTTTTTGTTATGATTTTCATTGGTTATTGATTATGCTTCCTCCAAACCTCAACTCAATGGAGTATTACAATATGCATAATGTGGACCCTTTGTTGTCTAACTAATACCTATTTGGAATTATATCTTTATTTGAATCATATTGCTGATATGAACTAGATTTTTTTTGTTATGATTTTCATTGGTTATTGATTATGCTTCCTCCAAACCTCAAAACAAGATGTCTTTATAGAATTTATGAAAAAGAGTGTTGATAGGAAGGGTAAAGAAGGGTAGGAATGGGATGAATGGTCTGATTGGATAATGTAATATAGGTCTTGAATGGATAATAGGTTCAAAATGGAATTTATAATTCTTGATTGATAAATGAAAATTGGGATTTTCAATCACACAAATTGTTGATGATTCTAGATTTGAAATGATTTTGGTTGTGGTGTAGTTGATATTATGTTCAGTAATGTCTTCATCAAATAATGAGGAACTAATTGGCTCAATTATTGGTGCCTTGAAGTGGTTTACACCAAAAAAATATTTTTTATTATTTAGATTTTGATTATCCAAAAGTGCCTCAAATAATTTTTCACTAAGGGATGTTGATAATTCATTTTTATTTCCCTTAATGCTTTAAATAAGGTTTCACTAAAGGATTATACTTTTTTATTATACTTATCATCTAGCACCTCAAACAAGGTTTCACTAAAAGATGTTGAGTTTAGACTTTGATTGTCTATTAGTGTCTCAATCAAGGTTTGACTAAGAGATCATTATTCTACTTTGATATTGTCTTATTTCCATAAAAAAATGTGCCACTAGGATGTTACCATGGAAAAAGTGCAGTAATATGTTATTTTATGGGTCCCAATCAGAGCTTATGGGAGGTGGAAATCAATATAATGGCTAGACTAGTTAATGTTAAATGTATGTGTAGTGGTAATGGAAAGGTAAAATGCAACACTATTCTCATAGAGGCTACTAGGATAACTTGTGTTGACATCAAATGAAGCTTCCTCAAAAATTGTGGAAGGATCATAAATGTTTTCAATTAGATATGTTAGAATTGTGTTGCCAAAATCACAACATCCACTAATATATTTTGATTTTAAAGTTGATTCTAACCCGAGAGGATATGAATCCAATTTAAGACTAAATTTGATTTTGATTTTACTATTAAATATGATATTGGTTCTAGAATGGCATCCAATTATGATATTAGATCTAAAATAAAATCTAATTTTGACATTGAAGTAGGCATGATAAGGGACTATTGAATTATATTATCTACAAGTACCTTGTTCACCTTTCACTTAGAAATGGATGCTTTAGGGTGAATGAATTTTTGAAAATGGAAATTTTTTTGGTAATGGATGAATAATGGACTTTTTAAATATATTTTGCTTTGGGTAAGAGATGTGTAATTCAAAAATGTCAATAATGGTTTTACCATCTTGATCTTGCTTTGGAAGTGGACATATCTGATCATCTTTAGGAAGGGGATCATGAGATATCTTGATCGAGTAGTTATCAAACTTGGACACACTTGGCTTATAAATAGATAAGGGTCCTGAGCTAGGCAATGTCATACTAGGTCTAAACCATTGACATCATTGTGGTGTCTCTTTAATATATCTAATCAAATAGTGTAAGTCCTTTACTAGAAATTTAGCTAGAAGTTTAACACCCATTTCCCGAAATCTAACAAGATATTAATCATTTTTATCAAATAGTTATCGATCGAATTATTCTTTTTCATAGTCTACACTAGATGACACATATGGGAATTACTATTGATGTATAATGGTTTTTTGTCTTTGTTATGGTTGTAAGACTGAATTAGCTTTTGGGCTAATGGCTAAAGTATTCAAAGTAGAGGTAATGTAACCTAGTTGTTAATTAAGTTGATTGATTTGATTTATTAATTTTTGACGTAAGACTAACCATGCTAGAATATTTTTAGGATTATGAGATGACATGACATGAAATAACTTTAGGATATTCTCCCAAGAAAGGATACATGTAAGGGGAATTAGATATAAGAAATTGGCCTCAGAGAAGGAGGAATTAGATTAAATTAGAATGGGCCCAAATATGGTGGCATTGACATAGATTGGACTTGGGTTAGCCCTAAAAATGGATGTAATAGATTGGTATTTTAATTTGGCCCAAAAAGTATGGTATTAGTCTAGATAAATATGCCAAAATGGGTGGTCTTGGCTTGGTAGAATTAGTTTGACCCTAAAAGGGAGAATTGGCATATATTGGAATTGATTGGCCCCAAAAAGTGCAGTATTGGAATACATTTGAATTAGTTGAAAGGTATTTATTTGATGGCCATAAAAAGGGTAAATTGGCATAGAGAAATAACCTAAATAGGGTCATCTTGGTCTTGATAAAATTGGTTTAGTACATAGTTCAATACAAATCAAATTTTGGCTTTGATTCATACCTTGTTCAAATTTGAATTTATTTGGATTTCAAAGTTGTAGTTGACCTTGGTAGACATTTAATTTTTGATTGGGTTTGTCAATGTAAATGTTCAAATGGACTAGTTCAATTAATGTTGGCTCATGTAAGTATCCAAATAGGAGAAGCATTTAAATAAAAATTATTTCCAAAAGGGGGCACAAATCTTGGTACATCAAAGAATTTCAAAAAGTTTGATTTTGGTTTGGAATGTTGGTTTCAAAGGCCATATGATTTGATTGTAAAATTTGGACTAGGTTTTGAATACATTTGTCCTGAATCATTAGTTTTGTTTCAAAATGTGTAAACCTTGGATATAAGTTGGATTTACATAATGTTTGATTGGAATTCATTTTGATCATTTGAATTAAGTTAAAATTATTGGATTTGGAAAGTTGATTCAAATTGAAATTGGAAAAAGGGTTGAGTGGTATTTTGATTTTGGAAAAGGTCTAATTTACTTTGATTTAGTTTGACCTAGTCAACAATGTTTGGCATTGGTCTTGGCTTATACTAGAAATGAAATTTTACATTTGAATTAGAATTGGGTTGGCCCCAAAAAGGGTAGCATAATGGTATGGTTTGAGTAATCATTTGAAACTTTGGTCTTGAAATGGTGTTGGAAATTTGGACTTAGATTTAGACTCAAATGAGTGGCATAACAACATAACATGAATAGTAGTTGGATTTTGGTCTTAGAATGGCATTAACAATTTGGCATTTGAAAATACTCTTGGTTCAATTTTTTTATCCTAATAATGTACTTTAAACAAGAGATATAGGAATTGGGACCAAGTTTGATGTGTCCTTTTTGTTTGACCTATAATTTTGGCAAAGTAACACCTCATTATTTGTTTATAAAATGGTTTTGTATTGGACTTGATTTGTTACTAAGTATAAACTTAGTTTTGACACAATAATAAACCAATAACACAAAAGCATTACAAAGATATTTAATCACTGATATAGGTTTGCATCACATTCATTGATCCTTGTTAAAAACTTGTGTTGAAAGAGGATTAAAATTTTAAATGTTCACTAAATAAATCATTACAATTATTGGTAGGTTTTTACATCCCCCCTATATTTCAAGGTTTGTATGATTAAGGAGATATTTAGGGTTGTTATATCTACACTTCTACATCAATAAATGATTTATAGAAAAAGAGGCGTATAAGAACCAACCCAAGATTGGGCCATTCATAATATTATCTTATCCCTTTACAACCACATCAAATGTAAGGGTCTCAATAAAGTGATATCAGATTTGGGGTTTACTTACTATTTTCAATGAGTTACCTACATGGTCTCTTTATACCTCATGATATGTGGGTGAAAATCCATTAATGAAGAAGTTGAATATCATTTCCAAGATTTATAATTTCAAGGGTACCACACATTGACCTTAAATATTAGAAAAAATTCCCTAGGGTTACTTTCCTCATATGAATTTGTGAAAACACAAATCTAGATATTCATTATGACAATGCTCCTTAATTTATATACCCTATCAAATAAGTGCGGTTTGGCACAATTTAGGATGTCACTACCTAGTTCAACACACCCATAAAGACTTGAAATAAGGTGATGAAATACATCCAACTAAGTCAAATTAAAAATAGGGTAAAGACAAATAGGAACTTTTGAGTTTTTTAGTCATCCAAAAAGGGAGAGCATACAAACAAAAAGAACCTCGCAAGACAATCAATTAATCAAACAAACCTACAATAAAGTAAATGACTTGAAAAATAAATAAGTTTATTAAACCCATATTGAAGTGTGAATTCATTTTAGTGCCAAAATTGAAATGTGAGATAAGATTAAATTATTTTGACTCAAAACACCACTCTTTGGCAAAAGAATTGCAACAAAAGATGATTAGAAGTTTGAAACAAGTGGTTTTGAGCAAACAAGTGGTTTTGAGCAAAAAGGAGAGATTTAAATTTAAATTTAAGTCTCAACATCAAATAAAAATATATTTTTTTATTTCAAAGACCGGTTTCACTTCTAAATACTTCAATTTCACTATTAAGGTTTGCAAACAAAAAATACATAATAGTCAAAACAATGTTTTTATTGACTTAGATGATTTCACTAATACATTTGATGAATTTTATACTACTCAATATGATTTCACTGTTGAGTAAAATGATTTTTTTTTAATATTTTCCTATGGATATATAAGTAGACACAAAATATGGTGGAATAATTTTGTAATTGGAAACCACAATTTCACTAATATAGATTATAATTTTACATTTATGCATAAACTAATAGAATAAAAAGGGTAGAGAAATGATTTCACCACCCTATAACAATTTTTATAATGACATAGATTATTTCATTATAGGAAATGATAATTTATCTACTGAGAATAATGAATTCACTGATGTTTTCCTATAGACAAGAAAAACATAGAAAATGATGATGATGATTTCATCATTAAGATTTATAATTTTTCTAATCAGGTCGATAATTTTACCATTATTGTCTATAGTTTAACTATTAAGAAGAATAAAAAGTAATGACAAGATAATTTCATAATTTAATAATGATTTCACTGATGGATATAATAATTTCACCATTAACCCTCATGATTTCATTGCTCAACTACAAAATTTCATTGTTAGGACCTGTTAAGCAAAAAATATAGAAACTTGTTAAGATGATTTCACTATTTTAGAATGATTTAGTTAATGTATTGAGTGATTTCATAGTTTTACTTGAAAAATTAATTGATGAAGGTGCTAAATTTTTTGATACATTGTCACAAATTTTCTATTTTTTGTTGAACAAGTTTTAATGGATTTTTGGAGGAAAAAAGAGCGAATTAACTTGCTAGAAAGTCAATTATGGTAATTAGAAGAATGCTAGTGGTATAAAAATAGTTGTGAGATGTGTCCAATTCTTAAATATTTCCCATTGGGTGTTGCATTATTTAGATTAGAAATCCAAGAGAGGTTAGTCAATCATTAGTGAATAAATCTAAAATAACTTGAATACATAACTTCTCAATCCTAATCCCTAGGTTGAGCTATGTGATTGAAAAACAAGAAATATAAATAGGAAGGATTAAAACAACACTTATATCTCTCTTGAATATATGGTTGAAAATTATTTTAAAATGGTTGAGATCATCTTGTACATATATAAGTCTTCATCGGTGATTGGTTTCTTTGTGTGGGAAACACCTCTCCTTGTCTACACTTGGTCTTGGTTTTGGCTTTACATGAGAGATAGAGAGAGATAATTGATGAATCTTCTTTAAATAATTCATCAAAAATTGAACATGAAAAAAATATAATAATGCATCAAAAGTTGAACATGTTGCCTACAACAACAGGTGGTTTGTGTTATTGATTTTCACATAGAAGGGTTTATCTATTTCAAAGTATATTTGACTAATATAAATTTGTGGATTTTTTTTGACAAATTTAGAGTAAAATCATGATTGACTCATATCCAAAAACTATTTTAGATATGGTTCACGGTTATAAAAACCAACTCTTATTTTAACTACATCTCTTATATTAGGTGTTACCCTTGTGTTATCTTTTCAAAAATATGTAAGTGAATATTTTAGGGCATTAGCTAGAGCCATTAGGGGAAATTTAGATGTAAAATGGTCTTTGTAAGAAATCTTTAAAAAAAATTATTTATTTTTATTTTACAAAATATTTAAAAAAGAAAAATAAAAAAAAAAATCACTTAACTATATGGGCTAAGTGGGACCACATATTTATATGATGACTCATAAAAATATTTCTTCACTATACTTTCTATATTTCTTAGATGGTACTTGAGCTTTTTTATCTCTCAAAAATCAAACTCAATCTCAAATTTCTAAAAATTACACATTTTAATTTTTTATGTGAGAGAATGATTATATATTTCCAACTCGCATTTTATTATTATAATTGGTATTTATAAATAAATTTAACATTCAAGAGTTTTCCTTGTAAATATATTTATTAAAATTATCTTATAAATAATATTTATATTTGATATCCACATGATAACATTTTATATATGTTATCCAAATAATAATATTTATTATGCTTATAAATAATATTTATATCTGTTATCTATATAAATAATAATATTTATTGATATACAAATATAACCTAAATGGTATATGTTTTTTGATAAAAAGATAATTAAATCAAAAAACAATTATAAAAATAAATAACTTTAAATATATTGATTACGAAATATAGGGAAAAGCATGCCCAATATTTATTATTTGTTATAATATTAACTTGATCATAATAAAAGACACTGTTCCCCAAACTCCATTAAAAAAAGGGATATAATTTATAAAGGCTACACAAATGATATTAAACATTCATATCATGATGTTAAAAAATAATACAAACATTTCATACAATTGAAATATCGATTCTTAAAACTTTTAAGAGCTTAATGTTTTAGACTTATGTTTGTTGAACTTATAAGTTTATTGTCACTATCCAAGACATAAATCGGATGATAAAGGTAAAAGATTTAATTTTTATTTTAAGGATATTGGGCAACGTTTCATTTAAAACATATTTATTTCATGTGTAAATACAGCCATTGTGTTATAAATGTAAGTTTCTAAATGTATTGAAAAATAAATAGATTAAGGTGAAACTAAAATTAAAATATTATAATAGTTAGAATTAAAATCACCAAAGTATATCTTATATTTATGAGCATAAATAAATAAAATGTATATGAAACATTATAGTGGAAACAATTTATATGGATAAAAATCAATGTATGAAAAAGTAAAAAGGAATATAATAAAAAATATAAATTATCGAGGAAATATTTCATAATTATATAAGTTTAAAAATATTTAAGCCATGATTTTTATTATAATATTTTTAAATTAAAAAATTAAAATTATTTTATACAATTTATAATAATTTTTAAAATTTTAATGTAATGTATAAGGAAGATCTTCTTTAGATCATAGGGATTTTTGAATATTTTTACTAAATGTAAATAGAAAATATAAATTTAATGTCTAAATGTTTTTTATGGAAAAAAAAACAAAAAATATTTATATTTTCCAAAAAAAACTGGAGATGGAATCAAATAAACAAGGTCAATATAACCAAAGTAGATTAATTTATAGAATTTAGTAAGTTTTATAAAATAAAAAATATATATTTTATTTTTATTTTATTTGAGGTCACTATAAGGGATGATGTCATCTTTTAAATGATTCAGATTGTTTTCATATGTAATTATTCATATTTTGGAGAATTTCTTAGGAGGACCATTTTACATTTAAATTTCCCCTAATGCTTGTATTTTTGTCAGAGTCGATGAAAATTATTTTAAAATAGTTGAGATCATCTTGTACATGTATAAGTCTTCATCGGTGATTAGTTTCTTTGTGTGGGAAGCAACTCTCCTTGTCTACACTTGGTCTTGGCTTTGGATTTACATGAGAGATAGAGAGAGATAATTGATGAATCTTATTTAAATAATGCATCAGAAATTCAACATGAAAAAAAAACATCATAATGCGTAAAAAATTTAACATGTTGCCTACAATAATAGGTGGTTTGTGTGATTGATTTTCACATAGAAGGGTTTGTCTATTTCAAATTATATTTGACTAATATAAATATGTGGATATTTTTTGACAAATTTAGAGTACAGTCATGTTTGATTCATATCCAAAAACTATTTTGGATGTGGTTCACATTTACAAGAACCAACTCTTATTTTCACTACATCTCTTATATTAGGTGTTACCCTTATGTTATCTTTCCAAAAATGTACAAGTGAATATTTAGGACATCATCTATAGCCTTGTATTTTTGTTGGAGTTGATAAAAATTATTTTAAAATGGTTGAGATCATCTTATACATGTATAATTCTTCATTGGTGATAAGTTTCTATATGGGAAACATCTCTTATTGTCTACACTTGGTCTTGGCTTTGGCTTTACATGATAGATAGAGAGATATAATTGATGAATCTTATTTAAATAATGCATCAAAAATTCAACATGAAAAAAAAACATCATAATGCATCAAAAATTCAACATGTTGCCTACAACAACAGGTGGTTTATGTGATTGATTTTCACATATAAGGGTTTATGTATTTCAAAATATATTTGACTAATATACATTTGTGGATATTTTTTGATAAATTTAGAGAACAATCATGTTTGATTCATATCTAAAAACTATTTTGGATGTGGTTCATGGTTACAAGAACCAACTCTTATTTTCACTACATCTCTTATATTAGGTGTTACCCTTGTTTTATCTTTCTAAAAATGTAAAAGTGAATATTTTAGGGCATCATCTATAGCCTTGTATTTTTGTTGGAGTCAATGAAAATTATTTTAAAATGGTTGAGATCATCTTGTACATGTAAAAATCTTCATCAATGATTGGTTTCTTTGCATGGGAAGCACCTCTCCTTGTATACACTTGGTCTTGGCTTTGGCTTTACATGAGAGATAGAAAGAGATAATTGATGAATCTTCTTTAAATAATGCATAAAAAATTCAACATGAAAAATAACATCATAATGCATCAAAAATTCAACATATTGCCTACAAAAATAGGTGGTTTGTGTGATTGATTTTCACATAGAAGGGTTTGTCTATTTCAAAATATATTTGAATAATATAAATTTGTGGATATTTTTTGACAAATCTAGAGTACAATCATGTTTGATTCATATTCAAAAACTATTTTGGATGCGATTCACGATTACAAGAACCAACTCTTATTTTTACTACATCTCTTATATTAGGTGTTTCCCTTGTGTTATCTTTCCAAAAATATGCAATTGAATATTTTAGGGCATCATCTATAGCTTTGTATGTTTGTTAAAGTTGATGAAAATTAGTTTAAAATGGTTGAGATCATCTTGTACATGTATAAGTCTTCATCGGTGATTGATTTATTTGTGTGTGAAGCACCTCTCCTTGTCTACACTTGGTATTGGATTTGGATTTACATGAGAGATAGAGAGATAATTTATGAATATTCTTTAAATAATACATCAAAAATTTAACATGAAAAAAAACATCATAATGCATCAAAAATTCAGCATGTTGCCTACAACAATAGGTGGTTTGTGTGATTGATTTTCATATAGAAGGGTTTATCTATTTCAAAATATATTTGACTAATATAAATTTATGGATATTTTTTGAAAAATTTAGATTAAAATCATGTTTGATTCATATCCAAAAACTATTTTGGATTTGGTTCACAATTACAAGAACCAACTCTTATTTTCACTACATCTCTGATATTAGGTGTTACCCTTGTGTTATCTTTCCAAAAATATGGAAGTGAATATTTTAGGGCATCAAATATAGCATTGTATTGTTGTTGGAGTTGATGAAAATTAGTTTAAAATGGTTGAGATCATCTTATACATGTACAGGTCTTCATCGGTGATTGGTTTCTTTGCATGGGAATCACCTTCCTTGTCTACACTTGGTCTTAGATTTAGCTTTACATGAGAGATAATTGATAAATATTATTTAAATAATGCATAAAAAATTCAACATGATAAAAAACATCATAATGCATCAAAATTTCAACATGTTGCCTACAAAAACAGGTAATTTGTGTGATTGATTTTCACATAGAAGGGTTTGTCTATTTCAAAATATATTTGTCTAATATAAATTTGTGGATATTTTTTGACAAATTTAGAGTAAAATCATGTTTGATTCATATCCAAAAACTATTTTGGATGTATTTCACAGTTACAATAACCAAATCTTGTTTTCACTACATCTCTTATATTAGGTGTTACCCTTGTGTTATCTTTCCAAAAATGTGCAAGTGAATATTTTAGGGAATCATTTATAGCCTTGTATTTTTGTTGGATTCGATAGGAGAATGTCCAAAAGTCATTGTTATTAAAAAAATAAAGCCTTCTACATCTCCCAATTACTTGTATTAATATTTTTCTATTTATGCTCAATTTTCTACTTGTTTGTCTAATCAAGCATTTTTTTCTTGTTTGATAACTTACAATACAAGTTATAATAACACGTTAGGTAGAATTACCATATTTGGTGTGTTTCTTCACACCTACTTGATGGTATGCATTATATATATTTTCAATAAGTTCCTTATTATGACCATTAATATTAGATGTTCTTAGTCCTAGAGTGTTTATTTTAGGTCTCATCTTAATCACTTTCATAAATGTAACAAACAATTGACATCTTTTAGATTCATTTAATTTTTCAAAGTGTCAGTCCCAAATTCTTTCATCTTTTTTTTCTCATATAGTGGTCATACATTTTTTACGCATTGGTTTCAAAAAAAATCATAAATCTCAATTAAATAATGAGTAATGTTTTCAAAATTCTATAAGGTTTTCTTAGTGGTAAAACTGATTAATTTGGTGTTTCTATAGTGTTATCTTCATTAGTAGTTTCTTCATTGAATGGTGTTCTCATATTTATTTATTTTATTATTAATTTATATAATTGGTGTTGCCATGAAATTTTATTAATTTTTAGAGGGTAAATCATCATGCATATTATCATCATCACCAAAATTCAAAAATTCAAAATTTTAAAATACACTTGTATTATAATTTAGTATACTATCAAAATTGATAATTAAAATTTAATAATTTGGTATACTATTATTATTAATTTCATCATTATTTGTGATATTTAATTAATTAGGGATAATAGACTTACTTGCATTAATTATTCACCTTTGTTTCCTTTGTTTTTATCTCATCACTTCTAGTTCCTTTGTTATTTTTCAATTTAACTTCTTCACACTAGTATGATTTCTATCACCCATGATTAGACAAAATTATGAAATTTGGAGGGTGGGGACAATGATCAAATTATTGAAACATAGACCTAAACTATGTAGTACCAAATGGGGATGATGATAAAAATATTTAAAAATATTTGTACTATGTAGACAACCATGATTAAATTTATCTACTTTTGAGGGTAGGGCCAGTGATCAAATCATTAAAAATAGACCTACACTATACATAATGAAAGAGAACATAAAACTCTTATTGTGGAAAAAATGATGTTGGTGCATGTAATTTTTGAATATTTTACTACCCACATGACCATGTGTGTATTAATAATGCATATGCATTACAAGTGTGTATGTGTTAAAACTACGTATATGTTTCTTGATGTATAAATGCTTGCATAATTAAACCGAAACTAAATCCTAAATGTTAAAACCTTAAATTCTAAACTCTAAACCCAAAACCAATTAGGTTCGTAGGGATTAATTTCGCCCAACTCACGTCACTAATTTCCCCAATTGACAAATGGCTCAATCTATTATGATATTAAGGGAAATTGAGCCAAAATCATATTTTTTAGACACAAATAGGTTCAAAAATCTCATATTTTCACAAGTTTCATTCTTGATTAGACCGTATACCCTAAACACTAAACCCTAATACCTAAGCCTTAAACCCTAATCTATAAACTTTAAACTCTATATAAATTGATTTAGCCCTAATTAACATATTTTAGAGTAATAATTAGGTTTGCAGGGTTTAATTTAGCCCAAATCACATCACTGATTTCACCAATTGACTAAATGGCTCAATCTATGATGAAATTAAGGCTAAGCCAGCCAAAAATCACATTATGTAGTAACAAATAAGTTTAAGGAGCTCAAATTGGCCCTAATTACTTTCATAATTTGAATTTTTACCCTAAATCCTAAACCTTAAAACCTAAACCCTAAGTCCTAATATCTAAACTCTTAAACCTAAATCATAAACTTAAATGAATCAAATAATCCCTAATTAACATCCTTTAGAGTAAGAATTAGGTTTACAAGGCCTAATTTGGCTTAAACTACATCATTAATATCCCTAAGTGTCTAATTGGGTCAATATGTGATGACATTAGTGACAATTTATTTTAAATTAACATTTTTCATAACAAATAGGTTCAATGAGCTCAAATTTGCCATAATTGCATTTGCAATCATACCATATACCCTAAATCTAAACCCTAAAACTTGAGACCTAAGCCCTAAATCCTAAAAAAATTAATTTAGTCCTAGTTAAAATATTTTAGAGCAATAATTAAGTTCACATGGATAAATTTAGCCCTAATTACAACACTAATTTCCCCAATTGACTAATTTGATCAATATATGGTTACACTAGGGATACTTGAACCCAAAATCATATTTTGTAATCACAAATAGCTTCAAAGGGCTCAAATTGGATCCGATTACCTTTGTAATTGGACCTTGTACCCTAAACCCTAAACCATAAAACCTAGGCCCTAAGCCCTAATCCATAAACCTTAAAACACAAACTATAAACTTTAAACCCTAAACTAATCATTTAACACAAATTAAAATCTTTTAGAGTAAGAATTGGGTTCATATGGCTCAATTTGGACTAAATTTCATCGCCGATTACCCCAATTAACTAATTGGCTAAATCTATGATGACATTAGCGCTAATTGAGCCAAAAATCACATTTTATAGTCATAAATAGGTTTAACAAGCATAGATTAGGCCCAATTTCTTTCATGAGTAAGCCTTATAACATAAACCCTGAACCCTCAACCAATTGATTTAGCCCCAATTAACATCCTTCAGAGTAAGAATTGGGTTCACAAGGTGCAATTTGGACCAAATAACATCCTTTATTTCCCCAATTAACTAATTGTCTTAATCTATGATTACATTGGGGATAATTGAGTCTAAAATCACATCATGTAGTCACAAATAAGTTCAATGAGCTCAAATTATCCATAATTGATTTTGTGATTGGACCCTATATCCTAAAACCTAAACCTTATACCTTAAACCTAAATCCATGAACCCTAAACCCTAAATAATAAACTCTAAATCTTAAACCAATTGGTTTAAACTCTAATTAACATCTTTTAGAGTAATAAGTAGGTTCATATAGCTCAATTTGGCCAAAATTGTATCATAAATTTCCCAATTGACTAATTGGTTCAATTTATGAAGAAATTTGGGATAATTTAGACAAAAATAATATTTTTAGTCATAAATAGGTTCAACAAGATCAAATTGGACCAAAATTACCTTTGTGATTGGACCTTATACCCTATACCCTAACCCCTAATCTCTAAACCCTAAATCATAAACCCTAAAACCTAAACCAATCAATTTAGCCCCAACTGAAATCTTTTTAAGTAATAAGTATGTTTATAGGGGTTAATTCAGACCAAATCACATCAATTATTACCACAATGGATTAGTTGGCTCAATCTATGGTGGTAATGGGGATAATTGAGCCCAAAACACATTTTTTAATCACAACTCTATTTAGGTCAGTAAATGACATGAATATTACATTCAAAATTAGGTTTAGATTTTTTTTTATGTATAAAACTTCAATATTAATAACTAACATTAATTTAGGTCATGCATGAACATTTAAAATTAAAATAAAATCTATAATATGGCCAAATACATGTCAATGTAATAGTCAAATATTTTGCATATGTATTTTTTTATGTACCAAGTTGTAATGTTTTACATTTCAAACACATTCCTCAAGTCTTAGGAATGTCTTGAATTCTAGAGCCTAAGGGATGGGCCTGTAAACACACAACCAAATGTGTGTTTTTTATTAAAAATAATAAAATGCAACTTTTGACATACTAAACACTATGAATTTTACGAAAAATTTAAGGATTTTCTCTATATTTATTTCTAAGTATGTCATTTTATATCACTATATGACACAACTATACATGTTTATCTCATAGGGTGACAAAGTAGACCTAATTCTATACCTATTCCAAAAAAATATAATTTTATATATTTTTTGAGGTAGTTAGGGGTGCACTATTGGTTATGCATTATATATCATATTTCAAGGTTTATTTATTTGTAAAATTATTAAAAAAATAAATATTCTTTTTTTAAAATATAGGTTACAAACTAGATGATCTTACCTAATTTTCCACTCAATGGTTTAAAAAAGAAGTGTCTGATGCTCTAAAAATGATGGGGTGCACAACAAGCTATCTATTATGATTTTTGTGAAAAAAGTAGTACCTCTTTAAATTTATAATGTTGGACCTAATTATACTAGACTACTTAAAATAAAATAGTAGTTTATAAACTAGACTCAAAAATCTACAATTTGTATTCTTATAACATCTTCAAATTTTGAGTGTAGGTGTTAGAGTTGGTTCTCATCTTTGCTAGGTTCTATAGATAGTTTTTGTCTTTTTCCTAGTTTGTCCTTTTGTGGATTTTTCAAACATTGGTTAATTTGACTTACTTATTATTTTTCCTTGCCTATATATGCAAGGATTCTCATTTGTCACATATATAAGCTATTTTATTGATATTATATGATATTGATTTTATCTTTGCATATCATCTTTGTAGCTCTTAAAACTCTTATTGTGGTGTTTTTATTATTAATTCTTTAGATTTTTGGCTTGGAATGATCTTGTTGACATTAATTTCAAGGTATCAGAGTTGGAGGTGTTGTAACCATTCATTTGTGAGTTTGTTGTTGCAAGGGTTTATCCATTATCAAAATTTCATCTCAATGGAGTGGAAGTATTTTTTTATAGATATAAGATCTATTTTTTTTTGTTGTTGACTAGGCCATATTGATCATATGATGTAAAATTATGTGCTTATTTTTATATACCCATGTCTAAGTTTGTTTTGGATTTTTTTAATGTAATTTGTGCCTATTTTTTATGGTTTTAGGCCATAGATGCATCAAAATCCAAATATAAAAGCACAAGGGCATAGAAATATAAGTTTTATTACCTTTAAAATTTGTTAAAATTTATAGATATCAATATTTATATCCCTTATATTCAAAAACTTGCTCATTGGCCTACTATAAGATAGATACCACCAATTTGGTTTTCTCTCATTACATGCAGTACAGATCTAAGAATTGGTACGATTAGCTAGCGGTCTTATCTTTCCTACCATGTAATATTTAAGAATTTTAGAGTAGGTTGTATATTTCATTTTTCATCTTGAAAATTATTAAATAAATATGTCTTTATCATCTGGATAGCTAGTTGGGTTTCTTCTAGTTTGAGGTTGTATGATCTACAATTTTAGATTTGATTATTAGAAAAGATATTATTTTAGGTAAACTTTTATCCCACAATAGGTAAGCCTATATTCAATCATAATTACATGATGTACATGAATTAATCCTAGATTATATAAGATAGAGCACACCTAGACTTTTGATTGGGTAGACACTTGTTAAGTGGGAGCATGACCAATATGGGGATCCACTAGACCCGATTAGGGGATCACTTGTCACAACATATCATGCTAGGAATGGTTCCATAGTCTAACATAATAGTAAAATAACCCTAAAAGGGTCCTATGATTTGATATTTCACTTATGCTAACAAACAAGAGAGAGTAAACTATTCTAATAACAATAAAAGTAAACTAATCTAGTGTGTACCAAGTCTTGTGGCACAAAGTGGGGGTTAGAAAAAAATAAATAAATAACATCTAAACTAAACATACATAAGAGACATATACTCATGTTAATGTATATATAATCCTAATACATAGAAGATAAGAATACATACTGCATTATCTATCTACTCTTATAAAAGAGAAATAAAGTTAGGAATACTTACCTTTGAAGATGAACCTACCAAGCCTCAATCTCTCCCTTGGCCAAGGTTCTTCACAAGAGATTGTTGTGGTTTGTAAGGATAACCAAGATAAATAAGCTCTAGGATACAAAACCTACCTAAGCATCCAAAATACTTATCCACAAGACAAAATCAGAGCTCCAAAGAAAGTATTGATCCCTAAGAATTTATTCCTTAAGTAGAATGGTCAATAGTCAGATGTTCATTTGCACTTCTTCAAATGGTGGTAAATGAAATTATATATATAGTTGAATCTTACCTAAAAAATAAATTGCAATAGGTTAACTAGGTTGACCTAGCACATTTTTAGGCTAACTCACTAAGTCTGTGGTAGGTTGGTTAAGAGGCTAACAAACCAAAAGAGCTAAAGTGTCCCCAAAAAACACTAGGTCAATCAGGTTGACCTAGTTTTCTAAATAGGTAAAAAGGGGAGTAAGATAAGAAATTAAGGAATAAAGTATGACAATGAATGGAATGGATAGGAAAGAGATACATAAGCTTAGGTATCAAAGTTTTAGGAGATAAATGTGAAGATGGTAAGTGGCAAAAAGAACAAAAATATCATAAAGCACTGATGGTCTACCCACCCCTTTCTTAGAGCACCCTTTAAGGCATGCACTTAGAGAGATTTAGACGCAATAAGTTATATAAGATATGAAGTGTTAGTAATTAATAAAAGTTTAAAAATATTATGTGTATACATATGCCCTAGCTGAAGCTCATTATGTGTCATGTAAGTACAACACTGGATGGTGCTTCGAGATAGAACATGATAAAACACAATGATAATGATAAATATGGTGTAGTAAAAAATAATAATATAAATGAAAGGATATAATTAAAAAACACCTGCATTTAACTTACCTTAATGTTGTAGATAAAGAAGAAGACTGCAAGAAATGAAGGTGTCAAATGTAGAGTACACTACACAAACATGTAGAAGTTAGTGCAAAAAATAGCCAAAAAAATAAATTAGAAGATATACATATGATAGTGTAAAATAATCTCTACGTCATCACTATTCTAATGCATTATATGGTTTGAAAAATGGATGGGTAGAAATAAAGATAGAGGTAAAACAAGGAATCTGCTTGAAAATAATTGAATAATTTGAATTGCTAAAAAGTGGTTTTAAATAGGAAAAAGAGAAATCATTTTGTTATTTTAAATTGTAAGAGAATTTTAAAAAGGAGCTCTAGATATAAAATGAGCTAGGATGGCAAGGGGATGACATTCTAGGCGAGAAGGAACTCCAAGAGCGACGACAGGTATACTATAAGAATGCATCTATGAATTTCAAAATAGTTTTTGAAATTTGTATTTAAGTGAATTTTTGATAAAAATTAGTTTTTTAAGAGTTTATACATGTCAAAATTGAGAAAACTTAGATTATAAGGGTAGAAAACATGAATATGAGAAATGGGTTTGAAGGAAATAGGGAGAAAACAAGAAAAATACATATTTTTAGCAAAATATATTGGGTCAGCACACAAAATATACTAGGTTGACCAAGTCAACCTAGTAGGTTAAATCAAGGTAAAAATCTAAAAGGTCAACCTAGTGTAATCTACAAGCTAAGACCAAGTGGAAAAGTGTTTAGTTGGTCTGTAAGGGCTAGAATGGAAACTTAACACTAGGGAGAAGAAGATAAGAGGAAAAATAAGAAATTTAGGATAAAATAAAACAAAAATAAGAATTTTTTTGTCAGACAAGGTTGACCAGGGAACCAGAATAAATATGGAAAAGCATGTCAAAAGTTGAAAGAGGGCTACAATGGCTTGAAATGACCAAAGAAGGGAAAGATGGACCAAAATAGGATAAAAATGAATAAATTATGCCTATTTTTTAATTAAAAATAGAATGTATTGTGATTATACATGACATGGAGGAACTAATACATCCTTTTTTGTTTCTTGATTGAAAAGTAGACACAATTCTAGAGGTTATTAGACATGTCTTGGTTATCAGATTTGTTAGATAGGTTAACAAATAGAGATACAACTAGACTAATATCCATAGGTCTAAGAGGTATATCAGATATGTTTAGGATCCCCCTTAGTGCATAGGTGTTGGTTATGTTCCTTGGTTGTTAGGAATGACTGACCAACACCTTCAGATGGGAGGTGGATGGGGATGTGATAGAGGTGGATATCACACTAGAGGATCTCCATGCCATCCTTGGACTACCTATAGTAGGAACACTAGTGATCGTAGGGACACCATACAACATAGATGAGAGGGGAACCTTAGCCATGTGGGCTACATGCTCATATATGATATTGTTGGGGTGGAGAGTGAGTATGGATCATGTGTATATATCATATATTTAAGATCTTTGGAAGGCATTGATAGGCCTTGTGACACAGTGAGTGCTCTATCACAAGTTAGATGGCAAGGTACCACTATACATGATAGCCTTGATGAATATGATGTTGGAGGAGGGAGTATTATACAATCTAGGTTCTATCATTTTGGTCTAACTTGTTCATGATATATTCAAGATGTAATTCAAAGGACATAAAACCATGGGACTAATCATACTACTGATAGCATGGATATATGATAGATTTCCTATGTATTATCTGGTTGGGTTTCCCTATGCAATCAATGATAGGTTACCTCAGGTGAGGAGATAGAGGGAGGACCAGGTATCATAGGTCATGCCCCATTTGCTAGCACTATAAATGGTGAGATTCATCGATATTTTATGGTGACCATATGAGAAGATAGAGACTACTTGGGAGAGTTGTCACATATTTGGACCAATGTTAAAGAAGAGAGAGGTGATAAGACACTATACATGGTGGAGAGAGCCATATCTAATGGCATGGGTTCTAGGGTAGATGGGTTTGACTCATTCAATGACAAAATAATCATATCCTAGTAGTTGAATCGACATGGGAGAGAGCCATGAGGGAAGAGAGGACTCAAACCATTGAGAGTGAGATGGACATTGAGGCCACATTGGGAGTGACAATGGACTGGTTAGGCATGATGAGGGGCAAAGAAGGAATAGGTGGAGGAGAATGTATAGATACTAGATGTACCACCACTAGATCCATAGAGAGATGAGTTATATCCACTAAAGACATGGAATCAATGGAGGTAGGATGAGAGAGTAAAGACCATCATCATCTTTGGTGAGTTAGTAGAGGAGCTAGAGGAGAGACAGATGAGAGAGAGACCACTTAGGCATAGGTTGAGATGGATATGAGTCATAACAATCGAGCTTAAGCTGAAGAGGTGACATATAGAGGAGGTACTAGGAGGACACATAGATAGGGAGATTATACTAGGTGGTTTCATATATGGTGAGACCATAGGAGTTGAGACACATCTAGGTAATAAAAATATGATTGATTTATTGCTTAAGTTTGAAAATAGATAGATAGATAGATATTATGAGATATGATAGTGATCTAACATCCATCTAGTGTGATTTTATAGGTGTACTTAAGGATGAGGAGGATATATGGGGGTCCCTATTTAAGGGATCACTCCATAATATCCTAGATGAGACTTTATAGCCATACAACCCCATGACACTAGAGGATCTAAGTGTACCATGTACCCCAACTCAGGTGAGCTAGTTTAGACTAGTGAGAGAGGTTGTGAGGTAGATACAGATGAAAAAAGAGGGTGAAGCCACTAGTAGACATGGGTGTAAGGGAGAGTTAGGCTTGGTATGCCCTATATGATTAGAAATTTTCACATCTAGACACAGTGACATAGATGATGGAAGCATATATGGTGATGTAGACCTAGTTGATGCAGGCATATGCAGTGACCTACACTACATTGGTATAGTCACAGGTGTAGATATAACGTCTATAAGGATAGGTAGAGGTATTGATATCTTAGATTGCATCATTAAATCATACCATTCAAAGGATTTAGACTGAGGCCTTAGTAGGCAACATGGCTAGGCCACGAGATAGATAGGACGGAACCCAACCCTAGAGCTAGAGTATTGTATATGATTATACCAAACTCTTCAGATATTTATATGATGTATTATTTTGGCATATCGATGTGATTATGTATGTTGTCTTTATGATTCTTGTGATTATCATTATGTTACTTTTGTATGTGGATGATTTGGATATATTTATTTCTAGAACATGCATTTAGATTTGTTTTATATGCTATAGGAAATATATGTGATGTGGTTTCTTTTTTAGCATTATGAAAAACACATGCATGGTTAAAAAGAAATAGGTGAAAAGACTTGGAAAAAATATAATCAATCAAAAATGCAATACACACTAATTCAAGTTGGGAAATGTGTAATAACATAAACGGTGGGGTCAATCCCAAATATGTCGCTATAAGAACAAGCAAAGGCTATGTTGTAGTCTTGGAGGAAAGAGGGGAAGTCCTGAAGTTATTTAGTAGTCAACGATTGGCCAAGTTTGACAATGCTAAGGTTATCTAGATAGCCCTAGATGATATCCATAGTGGATTCGTTCAACATGGTCAAGGTTTTTGGCAAAAGGGATTTTTGGATGGAAGAATTCGAGGCATCAAGGTAGGTGATAATAAAATCATCATCTCGGTACTGAATAATGTTAATAGTAGGGGAATATTCTCTTATCATCCTAGGATGGATCAAAGGGATGGTTATGGTTGACCCATCCTTCTAATAAGTTAGGCGTCTTAGGTAGATCATGTTGACAAAAAAAATTTAAGTGAGATGATGTCATCATCTTCACACACAGGTGGTGGAGAGGTTAGTGAGGAAGGGGCATATTTTTAAATAATGGTAATGATGGGTTTTTTTTGCTCTCTTATTATTAGGTCATATGAAACCAAGTCTATACTTCTCATGTGGCTTCTTAGTTTTGATGGTGACCAATTCATGTAGGCCATGCTCATACCAACCAAGATTGAAGCCTTTCTAAGCACACTGATGGAAGTATGTTTTGGTGAAGCTAAATTTATCTAGATAAGAGAAATAGGTAGTGAATGGTTGAGGTGAAAATAAGATGGTAAAAAGGGGAATTGTTTCCAAACCAAAGTGAAATATTTTTGCACCAAAATTAAAACAAATAAAATCATACTAACTATCATGTTGGGAAGCATGACCATAAAGTAATAAAATGGAAGGTATGAAGAAGGGAACATATGGTAAGAAAAAAATAAAAAAACAATGAAAATTGGGTCTCAAATTTATCACACTAATTCAAGATAGGAAGTATGACAAAATTTAATAAATGGTTGAAATCTTAAATGCACTAAAAAAAATAAAACAAAAGGTTAAACAAAAATTAAATAAGCATAAAACATGCTAATTCAAGTTGGGAATCATGTCAAATGATGTATAACATCATAATCATTTAAATCTTATCTCATACTTGACACATGTAATTGGATGGTGACTTGATTATTAGAAAACTTTGTGAGGAGGGCTAGGTCCTATCCACATCTTACACTACAACTCAACATAGGGAACACCACTTGGGGTGTAATAAGCATGAAAAACCAAGAACACTAGGGATAAGGGTAATAAGATGGAAAAGATGGTAATTTTTTAGGATGTTAGGTCCTATCCATGGTCTTACAAAGCAACTCACAAATGAAAAACCCAAGGGGTGTGATCATAAATCAAAACAATATATCTCAAGAGGAAATATGAGGAAAGGAAATGAAAATGGAGTGTAAAAAGTAAGGACGTAGGCATCTTAAGAGAAAACCTTAGGATGCAAGAGGCATACTTAGGACATGAGAAGACACTAAATGACCAGTAGTCATCTATGTACAAAGGAAACATATTCCCTATAGACATAAATCTTTGTAGGAAGATAAGTGTGCTAATAAGATAAACTCATGAAGGTAGATTGGTACAAGGAAAATTAAACTGGACCTACCTCCCCATGATGTGTTCCTTACTCCTTAGGACTCTTACAGAGCCACTGGTCTACTACAAAGATTTGGTGATTTTGTGAGAAAGTAGGTAGCACTAGAAGAATTTTTATTTTCTTTTTTTATTCTCCTCTTATAATCTACTATCCTACGACACCCCAAAGGACCTTAGATCTATTTTAAGACCAATTTGGAGTTTGTGCTTTGACTAGAAGAAGGATATGTGCTTTAAATCACATCTTTTAGTTTGATATGACTTTTAAGATATTGCATATGTTTTGAATTTTGATATCATTGCCTTTTGTTTAAATGATTTGGATTTTAACTTTTTATTAAAGGATTTTTTAAGATTCCTCCTACTTATGGACATGGAATGAACAATCATGAGAGAGATAGTGATACACATGAGTGAGATATAGGTTATGGCTAAAGGAAGCTAAGTAACCAAAGACAAAATAATGACTAAGACACTTAGGATTGACAATAAACAAGTATGTGATCTCAAGTCTTAACCATGTAGATGTTTATTTTTCAAAAAAGAAAGAAGGAAAAAGGAGATCCAAAGGTAGATGGTAAAAGGAAATATTAATGATAAATATTGTTTGCTAATTGATCACATGGGAAAAGGAGACAATAACCAAAGGGAATAGGGTATGTACAACCAAGTCACCATGATGATTATCTATGTCAAGTAGGGATAGGAAAATAAATAGTTTTGAAGATACAAGGCAAAAACAAACAAAATATGGTGATTTTATGAGGGATGATGGGTCTTATCTATAGTCTTACAAATCAACTCATAAAAGAGAGACCCATTAGGGATTCCAAAATAGTAATGGTAGGTAGAAGGAAATAAGAAAAAGAATGGTAATTTTGTGAGGATTGTTGGGTCATATCTACAGTCTTATGAAGAAACTCATGAAAGAAAAATCCAAGGGATGAAACAAGAAGAAGATGTAAAGAGAAATATAAATCAATGATAAGGAAGGACAATAATATGCAAAAATAAAATGACAAAATAAGAAAGGAATATAGTACAATAAGGAAGATCATTATATAAGATAAGAAAGAATTTGACATAGTGTCAAATGATATAATTAGATATATGAAAATAAAATTGGAGCACACATCCAATCCAAAATGTGAAATCACCATGCATGTGCTCATAAGTATTGGTAAATTTGTTCACACACATTATCTAAGACATCAAATAAATCTATATGAAGATGAATATGAATTACTGCTAATGTCTCATCAATCATTGCTAAATACTAGGTAAAAATTTCTTTTCTAATCTCCTCAACTAAAAAAGTGGCAATACACATAGGATCATACTAAGGGAAATTAGGCAAATGATGGTCAAGAGAATCTGTGGGAATGAGATCTATGGGAGATGTAAGAATCACTAGTGGAGAAGGATCCATGGGTGAAGGAGGGTCCACAGGTGGATAAGTAACCATAGGTAGAAGAGGATCCATGGGTGAAAGAGGGTACATGGGTGGAGAATGAACCATAGGTGGAGGTAAAAAATGTGGTGAAGGGACTATAAGAGGTGTAGCTATGGGAGAAGAAGTGGGAGTCTTATTGTGAGAGTGACCTATGGGAGGAATGGGAGAAGGTCCAAGAATAGCTATAATATGGTCCTTAAGATGTCATTGAAGAATATGGAAATGATCAGTGTGATGTGTGTCGCATTAGTGGCATAACTAATACCTCTCATAAAACTTAGGTATATATTAAAGAAGGATATTTAGAGGAGGGAAGGTAGTTCTATTGATTGGGAAAAAGGATGCAAGGTATCAATATATTTTTGTAACTTATGACAATGTGTAGAAGAGTGATTATCTATCCCATGGAAGAAACAGATACGCTTGTGAGTATTTTTAGGAGAAACACTCATAGGAGAAGGTGTAACAAGAATGGAAGAAGAAAGAGATGAATCATTAACCCATTATATGGGCAAAGGATCCATCTTAGGAAAATAAATCAAACCATTACCAAGAGAAGGTGGTGGTGAAGGAGAAATGAAACTAGGATTAATAGGAGTACCAGTGGAAGAAACAAGAGTAGGCTTGGAAATAATGGAAGTAACAAAAATAATTGGTTCTGACATAGGTTCCACTGTGGGAGGGGTGAGATCAACAAAATGTCTAAGGAGGATATCACTAATCTTAGGAGTTAAAAAAGGATGGGAATCAAGGAACCTAGAAAAATGGTAAGGTCTGGTCATAGCATGATCCATGAGCATAGTCTTATGGGGATCCTCAAAATTTGGAGGTGTTGGTGCCATCTATACTTTGTGATAAAGAGGAAAAATTCAAGAATCAAGAAATATAAATTTTGGAACATAAGAAGATGAATGAAAATAATTAAGTAAAGAAGAAAAATAATTCACAATCTCAGCATTATGATCTTGGACAAGACCACCTAATAAAGGATTATCTAAATAATAGCCATCATCATAATACAACATATGAAGATCAATGACACAAGTTGGAATAACTTTGTTATTGGAGGAAGCATGGTGCATATAATTTTGAGTCTTGGATAAGACTATGGGAATGTCATCACAATGAGGTTTACAAGAATGAGGTTGCAAGGAAGCAAGAAGTTGTGAGATGAGGTGTAAGATCAAAAGTTTTGATCTTTCAATTAATTCCATCAGGCTCATCATCATCAAATTATAGAAGGTTGGGAGGAATGTTAATAATGAGATTAGGATGCCCATTATAACCTCTGGTTGAGTTGATAGGAAAATTTAAACATTGTGACTCATAGAATGGAATGCTAGGTAAAGGCTCAAGAGTAGGAATCTTGAAAACACCATGATCTTGGAATTGTTCAAAATTATAAGGGTTAGTATATCCTTTAATCTTATAAATGGATCCATTATGAGGGAATTTAATGCATTGGTAGGTATAAGAAGTGATAGATCACATACAGTGAGTCCACGACATACCAATTAAGATGTTATAAGAAAGGGGAAATTTAAAGATCATCACCTTTACATGAAAGGAGATAGGTGGGATAGTAATGGGAAGCAACACACACCTAAGAGGAGGCATTCACCTTCTATCATATTATTGGTAGGTGATACATGTAGAATTAATATTGCATTCTAAATATCCAAGGGTTTTAATGAAATCAAGAGAAGCAACACAAGTGTCATAACCCTCATCAATCAATGCTTGTTTAACTTAGATATCACCTATTTGGATGCTAATAAATAAGGGAGGATCATCTACATGAAGCATAATCTTGTCAAAAATCATATATACAATGGGAAATTTCATATAAAGAGAGGTGTTGATAGTTTAATCAACATTAATGGACATATATTCACATTGTTACAAGATACTATCCTCAAAACTAGATAAGGCTACCCCTTGTCTTACTAAGGGAGGATAAAGGACATTCATCTCAAATAATAGTTGAATAAGATGGTTCTGATGATGGGGAAAGGTCCTCATAAGCTAAATAAATAGAATTTGAGATGGGAGATTAGTGAACTCCAGAATGGGAACCCACTCATCATAACTCGTGAGAATATTTTTAGATATAGGTGTGTAATGGTTAAGGAGGTCTTTGGAAGGAGGAGCCAAAGAGCATTGAAATTTATGTTGATAAGAATAAGAAGTTTTAGAATGAGGTTGTAAATCATATTGAGATGATGAAGTAGTAGGTTTCGATTGAACTTGAAAAGTATAAGTGTTAATAGAAGGTTGATTATCATTAGAAGATTGATTATCATTGGTATTAGAAGATGATGGAAGAATGGTAGAAATAGAATGGGATGTGTTATCCAAGGGAGAATCATAAATTATAATATCATCAAAGGTTATAATATCTTCTTTCCCCAACTCATTCAAATGAGTTGGATAGGAATTTTAGATAACATGGTATGTTTGAGAAGGAGGCAACGTGTAGATAGGTTGAAAATTGATGAAAGCCACCACCCTTAACATATTAGTCATGTTAACCAAATTATCTTTGTAAGTTGGTTCAACAAGACTTTATACATTGTTTGTGGAATGGGTGGGTTTGTCATGGTTTTCTTGAATAGGTTGATGATTAGGTAAAGGATCCTTATACATAGCTAAATGAGTGTTTACTTGATTCAAGGCTTAAGGTTTATCATGAGTTTTGTATTCCTTGAGAGAATTTTCATAAGCTTGTTGATGCTTGAAATTGATATAATCATGATCAAAATTAAGTCCAAGAAGAAATTCCATAGATAAATTACAAAGTTCTCTACATGTCTCATGAAAGTGACCCCCACTAGCATGAAACCAATAAAACTTGCTAGGATCATACCTAGTTTTCATAGGATGAGTAGGGTCAATCTCTTGAGGAATAAGCCTAGGTAGATGTTTAATCAATTCAAATGAGGAAAGAGGTTTATGAACATTAATTTTATTTGGTGAAGAGAAATGAGGATTAGTATATTGTTGAGAAGGAGGAATTGGTTCCAAAGAAGGGGTGGGACCAATAATTTGAATATTGTGAATTCTCTCATATGAATTAGTAACACCATCATTGGTAATATCACATTTTTGTTTTTAAGTAATAGATGAGGACCCTCAGAAGTTTGGGGTGACTCAAATTGATGCATAAGGAAATATTTTTGTTTGGCTTGGTCAATGGCCTCCTCTAAGGTATGTGGAGAAGGGTACAGAATCAATATTGTAATTTAAGATAAAGAGCATTAGTAAAGAGATGAAATAGATTATCAATAGCCATGTTATGTTCACACTTGTTCGACAAAGACTGCCATCATTTAACAAAGGCTTGGGTAGTTTTATTTTCATTTTTTTTTCAATTGATGAAATGGGCCAAAGTGTTTTTAGGAAGATCACTAGTTTAGAATTCTTTTACTAAAGCATTCACTAAATCCTCCAAACTAGCAATGGAATGAGGTCTAAGTTGATTATACCAATCCAAGGCATCACCTATGAGGGTTTTGGCAAGGATTTTGGTAGCAACAAAGGTGTTTAATTTGACCCAATCCTTATAAATATTTTTAAATGTCTTAAGATGAATGGTAGGATCGGTTGATCCATTATATGAGAATGTAGGTTTTATACCTCCTATATTAATGTTAGAAATTTGAGTAGTAAGAGGTTCATTTTGTAAATTATTGATTACTTTGTTGAATAATGGAGGTTGAGGAATCAGATTGACTTGAGAATATTAAAGAGGAGGAGGATGAACACTTTGGTTATGTATGCCCCAAGTCATTGGTTGAGGATTGGATTGAAGATTAAGAAGGTGGTTTTACATTCGCATCATTTGATTCATATTATGAGCTTAGAATGTGTTCATTTGTTTGAGAGTTTTAAATAATAGTTTATGATTTTGATTAGTGCTATTTTAATAAGTAGTATTAGTGTTTATGGTGGTATTAATGGCTTGGGTACCACTATTAGTGTTGATATGAGCTTGAAAAGAGTTATGAGAATTTTAGGCACTAGTGGCAAAATTTTATTGTGAAGCAAAAGTTGGACTAATAAATGGTTGAGATGAAGAAGCACTAGAAGCATGAGTGCCTTAGGTAGTAAACAATGAACTAGTGGAAGGATTAAGGATAGTGGGTCTTATGAGAGGCCCACTATTTATAAAACCTACCATGTTATTAGTTGAGATACTAGGCATGGAGGTAGAAGAAGTTAAGGAGGAAGATGGCATGGCATAAGGATTCAAGATTGAAGGAAGAGGTTGAGAAGCAAAGAAATTGGTACCCCTAAATCCACTTGAGAAATTAGGAGTAGGAGAATGAGATTCTTCAACTTGATGGCTAATCATGAGGTTATAGATGGTGGAAGGATCCTTCCCTCTATGTTGATGGAATTTCATGATAAAGAAAAGTATTTTAGGATTATATTCTAACTCAAGTTGATCCTCTAAGAGAAGATGAGATTTTTTCTATAAATAGGTATGAGGAGGGGTCCCATAGTCCATCATGCGGGTTACAATATGAACATTACTAGCATTATCAAAATGAACCCTACTTTATCTATGGTAGACCCTATTAGGATTGGTAAATTACATCATGTGTATTGACTAAAATTTAGTGTTGTCACGAAATAGATAGTCCATGATGCAAGGAGAAGAAGAAATATGAGAAAGTAAAGAATCAAAAAGTGACTGAAATAGAACTAGGTTGACCTAGTGCAAAAATAGGGACTGTGAAACTATACAAGGTCAACAAGATCAATCTAGTATAAAGAACAAAGATTAATAGAAAGGGTGAAAAATACTTTAAATAGTGCTAGTTCAACTATTTCAACCTAGTGTAGTGTACAGGGATTGAAAAATATGTTAGATTGATAGGCTTAACCTAGTGCAATGAACAAGAAGTAAAAGAAAGAGAGGATAATAAGTTTATGAAATGAAACAAGATAGTTTGTAGTTGATCTAATAAATTAAATATTGAAAGCAAATAGATGGTCAATTGAATTCATGTTAGCCAATCTAATTGATGCACACAAATCAAAACCTTTCACCAATGCTGGATAATGCAAGTTCTTGCACACACAATTGAATAAAGAGCAAGAAGACAACTTGGAAAGTAAAGCTAGCTAATTGGTCAACCTAGAATTTAAATTGGATTATTAAGACTAATTTTAAATGATAGGGAATTGTCTATAAGCAAGGTAATAGATAGAAACATATGGATAGTTTTAGGTGAGTTTAGGATGAAAAATATTGTTATGGTAATGATATAGGCTTGGTCTTGGGGCCTACCCCCTCACTTCACACACCACAGTGATAAAGGTGTCAAGTGCTTAACTATAATATATCATTAACCACAATTTATACTTAACCAGAGCATCAAGTCAGCTTCCCCCTTGGTAATGAAATCTACGTAGGTTGGCTCAGGTAGAAATGTTAAAATTCTTGTTGATGTTATGTGATTTGGACATGTGTTCATAAAATAGAAATAGTGAAAATAAGTGGTTAATTTAAAACCTCCTAATTATACTATGTGAACTATTCTAAGCATGTAAACAAATGAAATAAAATATGTGATTAACATACAAGGTGAATTTTAACTTTGAAATAAGGTATAGTGAAAACACTATATGCACAACATACAAAACTAAGTCAACAACGTCGAGCTAGTATTATTTAAGATAGGGTATAGAAAACCTACTATGTTGACTAGGTTGACCTAGCTATTTTAGAAAACAAACAAAACATAGAACTGTGTCAACTAGGTTGATCCAGTTGGTTGTGCAGGGGCAATTTTGAAGACTAGAAACTTGAAAGGAAAGTGCATAATATAAAGAGACAAAGAATAAAAGACTGAACTTGATGGTTTGAAGATGGAAATGAATGATATTATTGATCAATAAACTTGGAGAAAATTGATTCAATCTACATAACTAGATTGAGTTGATCGATCAAGCTATATAGGAACCTACTACATAACCTAGAAAGTGTACCAGGTCAACTTGGTTGACCTTGTAGGCTGAACTAGAATTCTAAAAAGTGTTGAAAACCTATACTAGGTTGAGTTGATCGATCTAGTTTATTTTTTATGCATAGATAAAAATAACTGGATGGATAGAATCGAACCAGTATGTCAAAATATATGATAAAAATGATGACAAAAAGAATGAAATAAATCCTGCAAGGGTTAGTTTCACATTGGGTTCAATAGAATGTAATGAAGATGAATCAAAATTTAAGCTAATGCTAAATAAGAAAGGAAACAAAAAAGGAAACATGAAGATAATCCAACCAGTGGTGGGATAGGATTCACATCAAGTTCACCAGAATGTATAAAATTTGAATTTCATGATGTACATGAATTAATCCTAGATAAGATAAGATAGAGCACACTTACACTTCTGATTGGGTATACACTTGTTAAGTAGGAACATGAGCAATATGGGGATCTACTAAACTTGATTAGGGGATCACTTATATCACTTGTCACAACATATCATGCTAGGAAGGGTTCCAAAGCCTACAGTCTAACACAATTGCAAAACAACCCTAAAAGAGTCTTATGATTTGATATTTCATTTATGCTAACAAATAAGAGAGAGTAAACTATTCTAATAACAAGAAAAGTAAACTAACCTAGTTCTCACCCAAGCTTGTGGCACAAAGTGGGGGTTATATCAAAATAAATAAACAACAACTAAACTAAACATGCATAGGAGACATATACTCATGTAAATGTATACACATTCCAAATACATGGAAGAGAAGAATACATATTGCATTATCTATCTACTCTTACAAATGAGAAATAAAGTTAAGAATACTTACCTTTGAAGATGAACCTGTCGATCCTTAATCTCTCCCTTGGCCATGGTACTTTGCAAGAGATTATTGTGGTTTGTAAGAATAACCAATATAAATCAACTCTAGGATACATGACCTACCTAAGCATCCAAAAGACTTATCCACAAGACAAGATCAAATATCCAAAGATAGTATTAAACCCTAAATATTTATTTCTCAAGTGGAATTGTTAATAAGTAGATATTCATTCACACTTATTTGATTAATTCAAATCTCTCTTCAAATGGTGGTAAATGAACTTGTATATATAGGTAAATCTTACCTAAAAACTTTTAAACATGTTATTTTTACTAGGTTTACCGTGTTGACCTAGCATGTTTTTGGGATAACTCACTAGGTCTGTGCTAGGTCAGCTAGAAGGCTAACAAACCAAAAGAGCTAAAGTGTCCCCAAAACACACTAGGTCAACCAAGTTGACCTAGTTTTTTGAATAGATCAAAAGGGGAATAAGGTAATAAATGAAGGAATAAAACATGAAAATTACTAGAATGGATAGGAAAGATAGAAATAATCTTAGGGTTCAAGGTTTTAGGAGACAAGTGTGTACATGGCAAGTGGAAAAAGTAACAACAATCTTATGAAGCATCGATGGCCTGCCCAACCCTTTCCCAGTGCACCCTTTAAGGCATACACTCAAAGAGATTGAGACTTGACAGGTTCTTTCAAGATAAAAAATGTCAGTAATCAATAAAAGTTTGAAAATATTATTTGTATACAAGGTCTATTTTTCATCATCCCATACCACATTTTTGGACATCACAATATAGACTATTCATCAATTTTTTCTAGATCTTACAAAGAATCTTCTTAAAGCTGGATTTCACCCATTTTTGACAACTTGTGCTTGGTTTCTACCAAAACAATGTTGGAAATATTTTTTAAAATAGTTTTTCAATATTAATGAAGTTTTAAAGCATTTTTTGGTCCTTATTTCATTTACGTTTTGTGTAATATTTACTTATTTGACCCATTTTAATGATGAAAAACTTGTAAAGACTATAACATTTGAATCGTGACTTGAAATTGAATCTATTTTTTCAAAATTTTATGTTTTTTTATTATCCATCCATTAGGTTCATTTACATTATAAAATTAACTTAGTTATAAAGTTCCAAATTTGGGGGGTGGCTTACACTTTTTATGGGGTTCATTTTTCCTTATTGAATGAATTATTATTTTGGGGGGGGGGATAAAAATTATTCCTTGTATTTCAATAATGGATCCCCTCAAAAATTCTAAATACATTATTTAGAAACTTAAAATGTGGATACAATTACAATATAAATACATGTGGAGAGTTGGGCTTGGTGACATTCCCCACTTTACAGATGAAGAACATCTTGCCTAGATTACATTCATGTAAGATGAGGTTCTTTGTTTTATTCACCTCCATGTTTTAGATAGTTTACAATCCTATGTCACATTTGCCACATCACTAAAGGAATATTGGGATGTTATTTTAGCCTTATTTTAGAAGGATACTAAGTCTTATGTGTATTTTACACCATTTTTTACTCCACCTCCTTTTGTGCCACTTCCTTCTCCTCCTATTAGTGAGGATTTATCTTTTGATGATGACACTAGTTTTGATCAAGATTTGAATATTGACAATGACATGGGTGAGGAACTATTGGAACTTCCTTTATTCCTCTTAGTGAGGATTCACTCTTCACTAGTGGCATAAATTAGGATTCCTCTTCATTTTATGAGGACATACTTCTTGATAATGATCTAGATGAGGCATTCTTACCACCTACACCTCTCACTATTCCCCCTTATTCAATTTTTAGTGAGGGCTTGTTTTTCTATGATGATTTTATTTAGGAACCTATTAATACACATATTTTTCACTCCTATTAATTTCATTGATCGAGGGGATAGGATTCTTGAGGATGTGACACCTTCAACATCACTTTTGGAGATCATGGATGAGACACCATCATGACTTCTAGAGGATGACTTTTATTACTAAAATTTATTGTTCCTTCATCACCTACTCCTCTTTTTTGTGAGTATATGTGTTTAGATGATGGTTTCCATGAGGAAATTTCTTTTTTCACATTTTGATTTGGAGCTTATTACTACTCTTGCTACTATATGTGTTTCTTGTTCCACTTTAAAGCCACTTGATTATGTGCTTGGTTCCTTTGAGAAACATACTCTTGGATTTGGAGCTTTCATACTTCTCTCTTTTGGCTACACTCATGGAGATCTTGGAAAACTATTATAGAGTATTATCTCTCCCATCGGTATTGATATTTCCATAGGTGATGTTCTTTAGGACATCTTGTTTACATCACTCAAGAGGAAAGTACATTTATGTGAAGAATATTTTATTTTTGGGACTATTTCACCATCTATGTAGATGGTTACTTACATCCTTTCCACCCATGAAAGATATATAGTACTTATTTTCATTTGGGGTGAAGGAAGTTGTCATTAGGGGGGATTTCACATGAAGTCCTTCCTTTCCTTATTTTCCTTATTTAACATCAATTTGGGGGGAGTTTTTTTCTTACAAGTTTTATTCCTTTCTCCATTTCATGGATATATTTTACATGAGTACCTGATCAGGCCTTACATATAAAATTCATTTTATGTATATTATATGATATTGCCTTTATCTTTGCATATCATCTTTGCAGCTCTTACAAATCTTCTTGTGATGTTTTTTTCACATATTAACATACCATGAATTCAAAAAATGAGAATAACATGAAAAATAAATATTTCTAAGAAAGACTAAGTGATAGAATGATGGACATTTTTGGGCCTTATAATACATACCAACTTAATAAATTTTATGTCCACATGCAATTAAAGCTAGTTTAGATTGACTTAAAATGGTAATTTAGTGTGTGTGTATATACTTATCAAATAATAAGGGATAGTATCTTCAAATGATTTTTTGGGAAGATATTTGGCCCTTTTCTATCATCTAATTTTCACATTTCTTATTATCCTCTTGCTTATCAACTATTATTTCTCCTATCCATGTAGGTATTAGAAACTACATAAAATGAATTCTTAGTTTTAATCCTATCCATTTAGTACTACTCTAATTCAGATAGTTCATATACCTACATTCCTTATTGTTTGAAACATTAAATTTTAAAATAAGATAAGGTTATATTTGTTATAGAAAAGGGATAATTCCTTTCCATCTCTCTTCACAAGCACTATGTGTTTACTTAAAAAATATATTGTAGAGGGAGATGAAATGGTTTGGAACTTCCTTCTTGGTTTCCTACACTACCTTGCTAAAATACATAAACAGGTCAACTGATCCCATTAACTAATGGTTAAACTAAGTTGTGGGTACTCTACAAATTCATTTTATTAGTTTATTTGAATGCATTATAATCCACCATATCATGTCTCCTTCTCAATTTATTTATATATATAAACAATAAACACTTAATTGAACATCATCAATAATTAAATTAGGATTCCATTCATTTTCCATTATAACTACATACCCATGATAATAAAATTTTATAGAAAAATGCCTAATTTTAACTAAGCTACTAGACTAAACACTATAAAAATCCAAAGGAGAAGCTACGATATCATTTTCTCTAGATATCATTCTAACTATTTGATATTTTATTTGTTTTTACTTAAGATATAATGCATATTACTTGTATTGTGGTTTACATTGTGGCATATTCATGAATAACTCACAAATTCTTGGTATTTCTAATTCTATCCAATAATGTTTATATCATTCTTTTCAAGCTCTTTCACATTATTTTTCACTTTTTCTTGCAATACATTCATATCCTCAATTTATTGGTGAATTTTTTACTATTTATTATCATATATTTAACACCTCTCAAGTTTCAAGGTATGAATAATTAATTGGTGTTATTTTATATAATTTTAGTCTATAGGGGCCTAAAGGGAAAAATTAGAAAAACTTGGATCAATAGAGTGAGATGAAATACTATCCTGAGGGTATTGGGACTCTCCTTTTATAGTGTATTTAGTATTTTTATGAATATTATAGAGCTACCATAGGTGGAGATGTGCAATTGGATGCATCTCATTCTTAAACTATTTTCGTAGTCTCATTCCTTATTGATTCCTTTGCAATCCTTTCTAGAGTATCTAAACTCTCCTTGGCTTCCAATTCCAAAGTTTTTTATTGAAGAAATTCAATATTTCTATATGTATCCATGAGATATGCATGTAATTCAATGTCATTAATATAAAAAATAGAGGGTTCACCATGCTAATCAAGTGCTTTCTCTTCATAGTTTTATTTATTGATATATTTCTTAGGACTAAGCTCTACTGATAGTGCCCTTTATTATTATTCTTCTTCCATGTGTTTTTAATAGTCTTATGATTATTTTGTATCATCACTAGTTTCATATACATATCCTTATTCTTCTTATTATTAAAATTCTTCCTCCTCTTCACTATAAGACTTCTCCTACTCTATTTTTTATTCATTATTTGATGTATCAATGATGATAATTTTTGAAGGTTGCCAGTATTCCTTAGATCTTGTATCCCTCAATATATGGGAATGTATTTGAGTAATAGTATTTGGGGCTTGAGAAAATTTATATTTCCTTATATAAGTGTTTGAATATGAGGCTATGGTCTTTTTCCATCTTTCTTGAGAAAAAACTATAGGCATAACTTGTTGAGGAAGATGGGTCAAAAAAATGAAGTCCACCCAAGTGACATCAAGTATTTTATTAGTCAAAACCTCTCTATTATTAGGGTTATAATACAATGGTGTGTTATGGATATATCTTTTATTCTTTTTTAATCTATTTACATTCTTATAAAAATTAGAAAAATATTAGGCACATCGATAGGACTAATATGCCTAAAGTGAATCAAAATATTGAGGTGTGTATTATAAATATAATATTTTATACCTTCTAAGTGATTTAATTCATAATTAAAGTGACCAATTCATCCCATTATGGGAGTAGTGATAGTAATTTGGTCTATTGGGAATAAAATTGAATTATCTCCCCTATAGTGTAATAATTGACCCTTGATGTTGCCATAATGGTTTTCTGTGGTCATATTTATATGGTTATGGTAAACAAGTCACCTCTACTAAAAAAATATTAAGTAAAATTTACAACCCTTTAATATTGGAACATCATCATGTAATGATTTTTAAAAATCTCCCATAATTTCAAATTTAAACCTTAAAATATTTCTATCAATGTCATCCATCCCACATTTGGAAACATAATAATCACACACACACACACACACACACACACACACACACACACACACACACACACACACACACACACACACACACACACACACACACACACACACACACACACACACACACACACATATATATAGTCTCTCAAAATAGTGTGATCATATGGTCCTAATCTAAGCACATCGCCTCCCATGACATTATCATTATTTATTTTATTAAATTAAACTTAAATTTTCAAAATTACATATTATCCTAATGGTGGATAGTTTCAACAATGTGACTTTGGAGAGTGAGGGAGCTAAGTTTAGATGATAAGGATAAAATAATAGTTTGAAAAAGGAAATCATTACACTATGTTACCATAGGATGAATTTTGATCATGCATTAAATATTTCATTAAAATTATTTATAATTCAATGATGTGCATTCCATTTAACTTATCTATGTGAAAAATTTTAACTTCATTCACCCCAACTTAATGTTTGGAAATCATGGAAATAAAAGGATATAAGTGATCTAAATTTCCTTGTTCCCCTGACTTAAAAGTTAATAGTTATGCTCAATCAAAGTTTTGATTTGTATCATGTGATGTTATTTGGCACATGTATCCATTTGAATGTGATGGTATTGAATGAAAAATATAGTTTGGAAGGACGTGGTCATGACATCATAATGAGTAGTTTTGGAGATGCAACAAAAAGTATGATGATAAGGAACAAGATAGTATTAACATGGAATCTGATTTGGATTGGGTAATTATCACAAGTATAATATATTTGAATTTGGATATGTATTAGGTAATAGAAATAACACATAAAACATAAAAGTATATAAAACTTATTGAAATGGAGGAAACATAACTGTCCTAAATCAATAATATAATTACGTAAATTCAAACACATTGGTTTACTAATAATTGTTGATGTTGAAGGACTATGAATAAAAATAGAACCATTAAGTTAATCATGAAATAAAATTGTAAACAAAATTTTGATATTAATGTGTAATGGTGTCTGATAATTGAGAGCCAAAGAATAATTTTTTATTATGAGATCATATATTATAAGATCAAGAATTGATTCAATTCTCATCATAAAATTCTAATAGATTTTTGTGGGAATGTTCAACTAATAGTAAGGAAGTGAACATCTAAAATGTAAAGTGACTATTTATTTGATGTCTCTGACCAAAATTAAGTTTGTTGAATATCCACATAGGTGACCATGACAAAAAAGGTGAATGCATATGTTAAGGAAGCAATAACTAGAAAAAAACTAAAAGTTATGGCTATAGGATCCAAAGTTAAAGTGGTGGATTCAAAGTGAATACATGCAATAGTGGCTATGGGTCTGGGTTTGGAACATGTATATGCTATGTTGAAAAAGTGCACAACCATTTATCATAGTGAAAATAGGACTAAAAAAAGAATAAATGGGGAAGAGGTATTTTTAATAATTTAAGTTTGAATCTAAAACACAAAAAATAAAGAACATGGATCCAAACCCCTTAAGAATAAACATGTAGTGATGATAGTGTTTTTAAAAATATTTTATTTTAAAACCATAGCATTGTGAGGTTACTAGTAGTAGTAGAAAGAAAAGATGTAGCTTTTTTTAATCAAATAAAATAACATGTAACTCTAAGGAAACATGTTTTCAACATCCTAAAAAAAATTTAAAGTGAAAATTAGATTTATTTATTCTTTGGTTGTCATTTTTTTATTGACTTCTAAGTGATGTTTTATTAAAAAATAGATTAATATGTGAACTAACCCTAATTAAGATAAATTGAATGGAATTAAGTAGAATGCCATAAATTAACTTGTAATAAGTAAAAATGAAACCATACATTAAATTTGACAAAGTGAAATCAATAAAAAGAATAATAACTATGAAATGAAATGACAAAACTTAGTTATCTATATCATAGATTTGACGTTATTGAATGATACACAACTAGATCAGGAAAATAGGAATAGGATTTATAAATGCCTATAATTTATGACTAAAGATGAAGAAGGTTAAAATTGATTGAAATATCTAGCCTAAACTAGCCAGTCTTTAATTTTGCAAAAAAATAGGAACTTAGGCCTTGACCAATTGAAATAGTTTAAATTATTTTTGTATACATAGATTTAACCTCTGGAAGTGTTTGAAAGACCTATAATTTTTTTTCTAGGGTTAAAACCCTAATAGGGATTATAATGATTGAAAACCTACAAGTATAAAAAGAGGGGAGTGTAAAGGACTGAGATGACCCAAATCACCCCCATGATGAGTGAACCCTACCTATAGATATAATAATCTAAAGAGTGAATTCAAGCCCACATAGTTATACCACTTAAAGTGTTTTGTATAATTATGTTCATTTGACTATATGGATACCTAAGGATGGATTGGATACTTGATCATGATTTGATTTGGCTATGATAAATTAAGTTTTTGAATTGGCTAAGGATGGATTCAAGTGATTAGAGTCAAAATTGGTAAGAATGCATAAGCTTTGTTCAATGTGAAATAATGTAAGTATGCATCTTTATTAAAACTTCCAAGTGCTAGAATAAGTGAATTAAGTGTGCCTTTATAACAATCCAAAATTTAAACCACATGCTATGATAATTAAAAACATGGATGAAAAAGTAAGGGAGTGTAATTTTAAAAATTGATTAATAGATGACCAAGGACATAAATGTCACACATGGTTTAAGAATGCCTACCACTATTGACTCATACTGTACATTTTTTCCCTTACAAAAACATGTGGATTTTGTGTCTAGATATATTTGAACATATGTTTAGGGACATTTTTATCTACTTAAAGATTTACATAGGTTTCATATAGAAATTTAGGAAATAAATAGGTTGATTCAAGTGCATATGATAGTGTGAAGTGATAAAATAAGTAAAAATTAAGTACACAAGTTAATTAAAGTGAAATAGGACCAAAACTAACATGATCAAGTATTCATATCTAGATTTAGGTGTCTACATTTTCACCCCATTTAATATAGAAAAGGAATTACTAAATTAAAGGAAATAATATAACTTGGAGTGGACAACACACTTTGCCTTTGGGAGAATCTATAAATCATGTAAGGTGATCCATATAAAATATTTCAATGATACAATATTAGTTAATGCTCATATGTGAAACTAAAATTTTAAAATGTAACTTGAATTTCAAAAGAATGAAAATAAAAAGGAATTATTACCCCTACATATGTCAACTAATGTTTCTCTTGTGAATTTTACTGAATATGATGCTTACTTTAAGCATTCTATATATTGGTTCCTTAGTGAAACCAATGAATAATTTAAGGGTGGTCAAGCCCCAAATTGAATGTGCACTTGTATAGAGGAAACAAAATTCAAAGGGTATAAAACATATGCATTATGCATTGTACACTTTATCTAGATCAACCACTATATATGGATTGTATATTTAGTTTCCACTTTATGAGGAAACCTAATAAAATAATAGAGGCACAAAAGATCTACATTATGCATTATGCACTTTATTTGCATCAACCACTATATATGGATTGTATATTTAGTTTCCACTTTTTTCCTAAATGCATAATAAAAATGGAATTGATAACTTCAATGATCCTATAATTTATGAAGATAGAAAATAATATTATTTTTTTGGAAAATACCATAGTGTGCATGAATTTGTATCATGTGACCATTGATAAATGTGGAATCTGTAACTATGTGTAGATGAAAATTTTAAATTATGTGTGAAACTTGTGCATTAACCTATATTATGCACTCAAAAAATTATGTATTTTTACTTTGATCTTGAAAAATGAGTGAATATCTCCCCCATAATATATGTCAATGACTAAATTTTGAGCCATTTTTCAACCTTTGAAACTGTATTATGTACCATGATTAATATTTTCTTTTTAAAAGGATCATATCATGTGTGAAATATACACTGAAACTCGCCATTTTTTAGGTGAGGGAATTGATCCTAAAATTCACTCATCTCAAAATAAAATTTAAATTTGACATGCATAGTAAGATGTAATCATTAAATCATAGAACACATGTGAAATGTATGTTAGCATAGTAAGATATATCCCTTTTGAATTATGTATGTAACATATGAGGAAAAGCCTATAAAATATATAAAATGAAGTTTGTAGTAATATAATGTATAATTATTATTGTATGCATTATTAGTGCATGATATGTATCGTGGAGCTTATCAAACTTAAAAATCTTAACAAGAACAATACACAAGCATAATCTCATATAAGAAAGATAAGGGCCACATACTAGGAACATGTTTTACTGTTTCATAATAAAATATTTAACACACAAGGATAAGTTACACACTCAAAGTACATGAATATGTCACAAACAATGGACATATTCAAATTTCACATAAAACATAGGGCTAAGGTCTAATAGCAATGGACATGTTCAAATGCCACTCATACCAAACAATATTTCATATATATGTTTAAGAAGTTTTTTACACAAGGTCCAAGGACCACATATAATATAAAAGTAATATATCCCACTATGTACAAGTAATAACATAAATGTAACAGAGAACTACAAATTTCATCTACATTATGTTTATGTAATGTGATCGTATCCTAGAAAATAGCATATCTATGTACACAATGTAAGATATAGTTATTATAAATAATTCATTAAGAGAGAATAAATTAATATTAATAGGATTTATACCATGATAACACATATAAATATTATAACATGTGGATAATATTCCACCAATTTATCAAGGCTACTATGTAGAGGCAAGTCCAACATCTTAGTCAACGTGAGATCTCTATGTCCTACATAACATTCATGAATACCAATGGAATGCATGTGTAATAGAAAAAGAGTATGATATATAATAAAAATGAGATAAATCACATATGAAAATGACATATATTAAATATCTAATCTTATTTAGGTCCTGATTTATTATTTTAGAATATTATTATGTTTTTGCATATTTGGTTTTTTTTGTAAGTTTTGAAATTAGAACAAAATAAACTACTAATTAAACCAAGGGTTAAAAATTATTATAAATTAAATGTATTTTAACAATACAAAACATGTTTTAATGTTAAATATGTAATATAAAGTTATGACATGTCCATGTATAAGCAAGATTCCCCCAGTGTATATTCAATTTGTAACTTTGAAAGATATGTAATGGACTAAATGAGTATGTAGAAGACTGATTGTACATCCTCATTTAATCAAATGTAAATTTTTCAAAGTATTTAATATGTATGAATAATATATCATAGGAAAATATTTTTTTTTTATGAATGAAAAATGATTTGCATATTAAAAATAAGTGAAATGTCTAAAAATTTGGAAATATTAAGGCTCTTTGTGTTGTATTTTTTATTTAAGGATGAAAATTTGCATAGGTTAGGAATGTATAAAGTGGAAAATTATTTGTAGACATTATTCACCTTTAATGGTCCATTTTAGTCTTGTTAAAAATGTAATTTATTAGTGAAGATTGTGAAACTAGCAAGGTAAATGGTGGAATATGGAAAAATATAACATTGTTTTGGATTTATTAGATCTAAAAAGTGAAAATTAAGATCTAAAAGGAAAAATATATATAATATACAAAGGCATAGATAATTTATTAAATTATTCACATGTGAAATAAAGGCAAGAACATTATTTAATAATCAAAAAGATATGTACAATCATATTATGTTACTAAAGACCATAAATCCCATCACAATGATGCCTTTGTGTAGGTCCTATATCATGTGTGTTATAACCATAAATATTATTACCATGTTCATATTTCATATTATTCATTTCATTCTGATCATATTCTTCATAATCATAATCATAATCATAATCATAATCATCTTCTTGATCCTCAAATTGTGGTATATCACTCTTGTCTTATTTTATATATGTATATGTAAAACCAATTGATCCATATTTTGTTCTTGAACCTTTTAATATTTTATTTTACATATGTATTGTATCATATGCCTCTATTATTATTCTATAAAATGTATTTGCTTGAATATTTGCTGAAGATATGGTTTCCTTTGTTAGTTATTTCTCTAAATATTTTTTTTATCTTGAAATTTTAACCATTGCACTTTCATGTTAAAATGTGACATAATCATGATATTTACCAAAATTTTCCCTCATAAACACTCAGATTTAATCACTAAGTGTTTGAATATGCATATATTTGGCATCCTATATTTAAACTATTGAATGCATCTTTTTCCACTAGTGCAACCTTATACCCTGTGATCCAGTGATATAAATTTTTAAATTCAAGATATTTTATTTTAACCCTCTCATGATTTTATGAAGGTTAGCTAGTGAAAATATTTTAAATTTTACTCTATATAATAAAATCAAGGCTTGTTCAAACACAACTAACACTCACATGGAGATTCTGCTGCACTTTGAGTAAAATGGCACTATTCTTTCCAATTCAAAATCTAAAGAATTTTAAAAATCATAGGAAAAATATAAAATTGTTTTATTTGAGGTCATTAACACTAATTTTAAATAATTTAAATCAATATATCTACCTCAAGTCATATATAAAATTCAAGATTCATACACTCACTCTAAGAGGGAGATCTACATCAGAATAAGGCTCTTTTGGGATATGTGGGTAGCACTAAGATTAAGCAAGGTTTTATGAGGGTAGCTTGGTTATACCCTAAATATAATAATATATTTGAAATTTGATCTCTATTTTTTTTATTTTGGAGCATCTATGGGATTTATTTTGTAGGTATTTCATGTATAAAACTCAAAAATGTATACAAATAACAAACTATCATAGATACGCACACACATCCAGATCAAAAAATTCATTGCATGGTCAACTATAAATTAGATGAAGTTAAAATACATAGCCAAAATGCACCATAGTGCTCCTAGTTTGTCCTTGTCCCATCATAGTTTAAAATTATATTTTTAAGTGCAACATAGTTCACATATCTTTTAGGTTGTTTCTAGTCACATTCATCCTACATAATTAGCAATAAATTAGTTCCAAGCTAGGTTTGCATATATTGTGTCAATTTAATTTTTTTTATCTCTATTTAAGTTTTGTAAATTATATATTTTACATTTAGATCTATATATTTTTGTAAATCTAAATCAATTGTTAATAGTTTATTTATTTTTAGTATTTCATTTTAATACTAGTTAATGGTTGTCATTATGGGTTATGTGATGACATATTTTACCAATGCCATAGTGTGATGGGTAATACCCTAATAATCCTAGACATTTAACAAAACTAAACATAAAGTTTAGTTTCCATATACCTCAAAATATATTAAATTCCTAGAGTCACTTGTTTATACCATAAGAAGCATCTCTTAGCTAGTTGATTTATGGTGCACCTAATAGGAGCATATCACCCAGATAATTTAATTTCATCATATCCTTGAAAAACATGTTAGTGGGATATAATTATGAATTTGACTTTTTATTTAGTTCTTTAAAACATTAGGAAGACACTAATCAATGAACAGGTATGTATAGTTAAGATCCCATGTAATAATCAAACCCTTGCCTAGATCACTCTTCATAAATTAATTTTTCTATATTGTATTCAAAGTCATTATAATCTCTTATTCATATTGTATTTTACTCATAATGGGTTCAATGAAATAAAGTCTCTCTCATATGAATATAAAATTAATTGTTACTTCTTATAATCGCTATCAACATGTCATTCTTGTGTTAGAGCAAGGACAAAATATAAATAAAATAAAGAGGCTAAAGTATATAATTTAGACCCTCAATAACTCTTTTATTCTTATCTTTGAAATAATACACCCTATAATAATTCTCCCAAAACCTTATCAGCATCATAAGATATTTTTGTCACTATTTGGTGGAAAGAGTTCATAAATATTTCACACAATATTGAATGAAGAGGTCTTCAGTATAAATAAGAGTCTATTTATTTTGGAAAAAGACAACCTATGTCATATCCTAAGATCATAATTTTTACTAATAAATATGGTTATAATATCCATTTTGAGTTACTTCCTATCCCGACTAGATGTCAAAGACCATGTGTCTAACCTTTTGTGCTTTCTCCTTTCTTCCCTCAACCTATTTCTATTAATTAGTATATTGTTATTATTCATATAAGAATCATAATATATTCTATTATTATTTTGTTTAAAATAGAAGAGGGAAACCCCATTTACTCCCAACCCAATCCTACTACTCACACTATTCCACCTCCACCACTCAAAGGAAAGTTTCTCAATCTAAGGGGTATGATCTCATTGATCAAGTGCATAACACTTTGGATAAAATTTATATTATATAGCTATTAAATAAATAAATAAATTATGAGGGTATCTTATATGCCATGTTGTGAGATACAACTCATCCTACAGATACACAACTAACATTTTTTGCTTATATCATGAATACCTTCAAGGATATTGATAATAATGAAAATTTTGATATAGAGATATACATCCCAATAATGTTATTTATTAAAATTTAAAGATATGAAAATTTAGTCAAGAATGCTTTAGTTGAAAATGATTCATGGATAAATATTTGAAGCTATGACTTAATTAATTGGGATTTAATAAGCATGATATTCACATATCAGATAAACCTATACATGTATTTGATATCATTCTAAAATAAATAATGGTAACTATCACAAAAAAATTATTATTAGGTCCCAAAATGGTATCTAGTTTTTTTTTAAGTCATACCCATTAAGTTAAAATATAATTTACTCTTGGGTTAGCCTTGGATCCATGCAATGAAATTTATACCTTATAATTTTCATAGATGTATCATTTTTTTACATTATACACATGAGTATACAATTCTAGATGATTATACACCTTTGAGATATTTCAAAGTGACACAATCATAATCTAATAAGTTCTCCATCACATGATCAACCAATTTCAATGTCACAAATCCATACTTATGAAGTGGGTGAATCAAGTAGTGTAAATGATATCCCAAAAAGTGATCAAATTCCAAAGAAAATAGAGGATCCTATCAAGGAAGCTATGTCAAAAGTGAAAATACCTAAGCAAATAGACAATCCTATCAAAAAATCTACACCAAAACTATAAGTTCCTAAGAAAATATAGGAACCTATAAAATAGGAGATGAAATAAGTAAAATTCTCATGTTAGAAGAGTTTTTGGATAAATCATGATAACATGCCAATAGTGAATAGCTATGTAGAATAATAAAAAAATAGACAAAAAAAACTTGCACATAAAATTTATATTAATACAAGTATGGTATAAAACAAAGTTATCATGATTCATATATATATGATTGACTCTAACAAAAATAATTTTCATAGGGAATAGATTACATTAACATAGAACATATTATAGACAAGGAACATAAGGAAACATAAAATAAAACCATTTTTGGATCTCTATATTGATCTCAATATTTTGTAAACCCTTTTAGTATAAATGTGATATATTTATAGAGTTTTCTAAAGACTCTATCACTTTACATTAAAATGGTTTGATACAAACCAAATTAAGAATCTCACATTCTAATGTTTTTTGATGTATAAAGAGAGTCACATACAAAAAATAATATACCATGTACAAAATGGTGAAAAATGAACACTTTTCATATAATTATACACTACAATTTTGTATCCCTATTTTACTAAAAAAAATTGAAAACTTAAATCATTGTCTCATCCCAAGATAAATTCACATGAAGTGTGTTGCATTCTAGATCTAATGGAGTTTCTCGTTATAAAATATCATATTGAAAGCATTATTTGCAGTTATCATTTAAGGTGTCATTTACTGATTTTCACCTCTTACACACTAAGCATCCAACCTTTTAGATTTTCAACTAAGTAGCATACAAATATAAAATTATTGAGGGTTTTCAATAGAATGGCATAACCAAATATCTTCCCTTTACAATTTTTTAACCAACTTGGCCCCACTCTTAATGTTTCAATCATTTCTACTAATAAACTACTCAAAAATTCTAAACTAAAGTGTTTCAGTACCTATAAAGATGGTGGTGGCATTGAATAAATTAGAGAAAATGGAAGAGGTTGTGAAAATGATTTTTATTGAGATAATATGGAAGCGGTTGTGGATGGAACATTAGGTGTTGGTGATAGTTTTTAAGGTTGGGTTGCTAGATGCAAAGATGTAGCCATATTTATTTGATGAATCTCTTATTGTATCTAGTTTTGAGAGATGAACTTGGGCTCCTAGATGATGTATATGATAGATCTTTCCCATTGTGTTAAATCTTTTATGTACATTGTCAAGTTAGTTAAAACTTCCCACACCATAGTGATGATTGTGTGCAATGAGATTTCACACTCCATTAGATTTCTATTCAGAATTATCTTTAATTATTGATATTTGGTATTGATTTTGTCATTGATGTCAAAGGTTCTTGTGAAGGTGCATGCTCAAGTAAGATTTAATTTATGTGTATGATGATTTGCTATACCATCATAGTAAGTTTTTTTTCTAAATGAGAACCGTAATGTGAGAGTACTATTTGAAGTTTGTTAGTGATATCATTGAGATCAACATGAGTGAATATATGTCAATATGTCAAGAGTCAAATATATTTAAAATCATTGTATAGAGAAGGTATGTGTATATAGCATGATGAAATAAGTGAGATATGAAGATCCTTAGTCTCTCTCTGAATATCTGTGTAAGAAATTCTAAAGATGCTATGAAGATCCTTAGTCGAGCTCTAAAGATCTATGTAAATAGATCCAAAAATTCTTTGAGTGAGCCACAAAGATGTTATATTGAAGATTAAAAGAATAATGTTTTTATAAGATTACTTGATCATACATAATATTCATTTTAGATCTCAAGAGAGTTTTAAGTTGAAGCCTATAAGGGTGAGTACTAAAGTCCAATTCTGCAACTAGACAAGTTTTAGAGCTTACTTAGTCTAATGAGGCATCATGAGCTATCAATAAGGCATGTGAAAAATAATTTATAGTTTCTTATCATGAGAGAAGTTTTTGAGTTTTTACATGAGGTGTTGAGATCTTGGACAGTGGATTAGAAGGTCAACTTCAAGACCTATTATGACTTGCAGGTCAAAGGCCCAAAAAGCAAAGAGATAGATGGTGGCCAGATGGGGTATTAGGTTTAGTTTCCAAGGCATGGGTAAGTAGATGAGCATTAAAAAAGGTGATTCAATTTTTTTAAGCATGTGCATGAATTTTTAGGTCATGGTTTACTAGAAAAGGCTTGATAAAGTGTTATAAGGTCTCTCAAGTGGACCAAATCATTAGTATAAAACCATCAATAAATGACTAAAAAATACCAAATATTGCATATAAATTATTAATCATGGTCATGTGACCATTATTATTTTATTTACAGTCATTTATAACATGACTAAATTTATGACTAAGCCATTTTTAGTCATTTATTGGTTGTTTTGATTGATCAATTTGTTAGTGTAGTTAGTCATTAATTTAGTCATTGATTTTTGTTAATTGGTCATTTATTTAGTCATGGTAGTCATTTATTTACTCATTGTAGTCATTAATTGTCATTAATTTGTAGTATATTTAGTCATTTTAATCATATTTTTCCATCAACTGGTCATATATTTAGTCATATTTATTGATTGATTTCTATCAATTGGTAGCATATTTAGTCAATTTAATTATTAATTGATGTCAATTAGTAGTATATGTAGTCATTTTAATTAACTATTTTTTATTAATTGGTAGTATATTTAGTCATTTAAATTTTTAATTGTCATCATTTGGTACTTTATTTAATCATTTTTGTTCACTGATTTCTATCAACTAGCAATATATTGATACATTGTTTATTAATTGCATAACATTACATTTACTACTAGTTTAGTAGTAAATTTTCATTTATATGATATGATTAATTTAATAAATACCATAAATTATATAATTCAAGAATAAAAATATTATTAAACTTGAATTAAAACATAAAATCAAATAAAAATATATAAATAAACATATTTTTTTAGATCATTACGGGATTAGTATTGGACGCCTAGCCTGCAAAGTAAAAAGTTTTAAAATACCTGGCACAAAGCTAAAAAAACCAAAAAATAACAAACACCACCAAAAATTGAGACTAAGAGAAACATCAAAGGGCCATATAGGAACCCTGTAGAATAAGAAGCAACCACAAACCCAAAAAACTAGATAGACTAAAACATAAAAAACTAACAAGAACACCAAATTGATAGCTTACATAGTAGAACCTATGATTCCCTCCTCATCTAAATTTGACAGTATCACCACATAATATTTTCCCCATAAACATTATTCCTTCCCCTCCATATCTGGTTTCCTCACCTAGACCCTTTGCTCAAATCCCCTAGATAAGGAAGGCACATAGGACATTGCCACCTCTGTCAGTTTGTGTTCTATAGCCTCCACTAGCACTAAATTATACTAGGGTGGTGCTTCTATCATTCCATGAAACACCCATCTGAATAGCTTCCTCACTACCTCCACCCACTTTTGCTCATATTGGTGGCTAAGCAATAACATGAACTCTAGGATATAATTCTTCATTTGTGATGTCATCGGTAGTGACAAATTTACCAATCTTCATATCAAGCAACAAGACCTTCTTATGGAGATCCTCCATGAAATTTAAGATAATTAAGAATCTATCTTCCAAAGCATGAAAATTAGTATGGATGACACCTAGGTCATCCTACCCCAAGAATGATAGGGATGGGAGAAGGGTCAAAACATGAAAATGGATTTCCTTGATTAGTCCTACTTCTGGAACATATAAAACTACCACCTTTTCCACCACCTCCACCTTAGAGATATAAACATGAGATTAGAGGCAAAGATGACAACAACTTCTAATTTTACCCTAAAATTGACACCCTTAACCATGAACTCATTCCCAAAAACATCCACTATATCAAAATGTACTTCCTCGAAGGGCAGCCAAAAAATATGTCAGAGATGGGTTTGTGATATAAGGCCATATCCATCACTTCACTGGACCCAAAGATGCATGCAGTGGAAAGTGTAATACCATTGTGGTTCTCTATTGAAATCTCCCCTGAACATAACACAAAATTCACAAAGGCCACCCACACATATGCATTGCTAAACATTGTAGCAGATGAATAAATGAGCACAAGGGAAGCCTCTAGGCTCCCACATGCAAAGGAAAGCCTTCAATCACCCCAATTAAAACACCATCCAAAAATAAATGCAAATCATCCTCCTTGATCACTTTTCACACATTCCTCACAAGCAATGATTAAATAGAGTGAAAGGGAGCATGCTCGAGGTGTTAGTACATAGCCACATGCATCAATAAAGGCTCTGATAGATACAATAATCATTTTGTCATTGATTTATGTGACAAAGCATTACAAAAAGATATCTGAGTGGAAACTAACCAATATCAATCAATGAGGCTATAGGTAAATATTCCCAAGCTTCCCTAATGGTATCTAACCTATAAACCTTAGGTTGATCGATGCCACAGTTTGCAAAGAAGTCTGCAGCTGTATTCACCTCTTGAAAGCAATGCTACCACTTTATAGCAGTGAATAATTCCAAATTTTACCAAGTTTTCTTCAATATATTCTCTATATGCCACAATTTAGATTTTATTTTTTCCATAGCCACAAGGATAACTTGCAAATCACCTTCCACAATTAGATTTAGTATCCCACATTAGATAGCCAATTTAATATCACTTGCAAGAGCTTGAGCTTTCACTTTGTTATTTGATCCATCCTAGATTTTATTAGATAGGGATCTGATCATTGATCCATAACAATCATAAATAATGTAACCCACCCTAGACACAACTGGATTACCATGCATTGTACCATCAAAATTTAGTTTAAACCACCTAGGAGGAGGGGGCATCCAATCATACTTTCTACTTCTGACCTTCTTACCAATGATGATTGACCTATTAATGGGGATAGAAATAAACATATTATTAAACTTGAATTAAAAAATAAAATCAAATAAAAATATTACATATACGAAGAAGCTACAACATGATAGAAGTTAAAAGATTGATTTAACATCATGATAAAAAAAAAGGTAATCTGCAATAATTTTGATGAACTATAAGATGTTCATAAATATATATATATATATATATATATATATATATATATATATATATATATATATATATATATATCAAATATGTCAAAGTTTAAGAGTTTCCAAATCTTGAAAATACACCATGATAAATATCCCTAAACAACACATTCAAACTATTGCATAAACTAGTGGGTCAAGCTATCTAACAACTAGAACATGATAAACATCAACTATGTCATTTTTTGCAAATATATTAGTGGCCACCATGTGAAGGTTCCTTCTTTCTCTTTCAAACAAGTAGCTCCATCTATTTCTTATTGATAAGCAAGAGGTATGTTGCTTGTAACCTTTAAAATATTTACATTTTCATCTCTTGTCCTTTCAATTTGACTCCATATACAATAAATAGTGAGTGAATTTTCCCAATGCCCACAACAACACCATCAAATAGATTCAATGCCCCAAATTTATCCCCTTCTTGGATTTTATCAATACATTTATGTAAAAACAAAAAAAATACACATTATATTTAGATATAAAACATTTGATAACACAGATAAAGATTTGATCAATATTTATAAGAATATAGAACATGATGATAGGAAACCTAAAACCATGTACCTGACATATTAAATGAAAATTAACTTGCCACTATTTGATATAGAATGGATGTTAGATATAAAATGTGTCAATATGTTAACAACCACGTGCCATGAAAATGTGGATGCTACAAGGACAATAAGTGACATTCCTTCAGTTATTATGGGTTATTGTGTAGTTGATACGGGCACCTTCCTCAGTATTAGGCACAACTTTGTAATGGTTATGGGCTTAACCTATAGTTTTTATAGGTACATCCTAACCCTTATATATACTTCTCTAGTAGCTATAGATTAATTACTCACAAATGATGAGCTATGGATTTGGCTATTGGCTATTGGAAAATTCATGAAAGACACTAGACAAGCTAGAGGAGGAGTGAAGGAAGATTAGAGAAGAAACTTCAAACATTGCTAAGGAATGACCATACCCTTGAATAACAAAGTAAGTGCTATAACAAAGGCATACACTTCCAATCTATATTTGGAGTGTTTCAAACCAAAATTTATGACTACAGGGATACAAAAGAACCATTCTTAGCTTCTAGTCACTTCGTGGAAAATAATTTCACTCTGCCAAGAAGAGAGATCTAGGATCTTTTCTAGAGCATGGGTCCCAAGTTTGATAAACCCCCTGATTGCCAAATTAAAATTTCACTAAACAAATAATCCATCAACAAACATCCTCATTTACCAAGAGTAATATACAAGATAAATAAGCCATCAATAGGCTCATATAAAGGATATCAAGAGAAAAAAACACCATCACCCACCCCTCATGATTTAAAGGATCTGACTTAGATAAAAAATAAAGATCTGCAACAACCACCTTGTGGAGGGATGGAAATAGTCTCTCATAGCACTACAAGACCATTACTCTAGTGCTTTTCAGGTTATCATGATTGCATGCATGTTAGTGAGGGCATAATTAAAGGATAAGACACTGTGATCACATAATTAGTCAAAGGTAATAATATAGAAAGATCATGACTACCAGGGTAATAATTGCATGAGGAAACACCAAGATAAGATTCCATTTTGGAAAACAATCACATGTAGATTTTCTATGCCACAACTCTAGGAATAAATAGTTATAAAGGTACAATGTATCTTTTAGTCATAAAAAAGCACTTTAGTTTTTTAATATAACATGCATTATATTAAAAGCACATTTAATCATTAAAACATCATTCATCGAGTCTTGTTATGAGTTATGCCAACTCACCACTCAAAACCCTCATTATGACCCCATCTTATCTTTTTTCATCCTACACATACCACATCACTTGGGTAAAAGTGACACTTCACATGGTGGGGAAGAATGCTATGGGAAATCAATCACATGATAATCTATGCATGTGGATTGAAATCCCATGATTACACCATAACTACACCCATATTATATTGGGGAAAATAATCAATTTTATTTTTTTCCACTTTGAGATCATAACTCATTCACAAAAATACCTAAGTAAGACATTTTTGAAACTTACAACCAAAACTACCATTATTAAAGAGATATGTATTTGAAAATTTTGATAGGAAGATAAACTAGCTAGAATGGGAGGTTTAGTAGTGAGAAGGGAACCCTCAGACCATAGGAAGCTGTAAGGAGACCTAGATAGCTGGGCCATCTTCAACAAGGTTGGATGGGCTACCTATTTTGAGAAACTACAACATTTTTTAGAACCTCTCACTAGAGAATTTATAAGGTCTTTTATAAGAGAATAGGTGATAGTATTTGGCACAATATTTGGTGACTGTAGAGTTAGGGCCTATGTATTTCTCCTATTCTAACTAACATTACACCTAAAATCTTAGATATTCCTACATACCTAATATTATAGAGATAAGAAACCTGAAACCATGCATCTGACATATTAAACAAAAATTAACTTCCCACTATTTAAAATATATGTCAAAATCTATGTATACACTCTATTACAAACTAAGCTCTAAGATTCCACAAGTAAGTTATATGTTATCCCTTATTTCCATAATCTATGTATACTAGCTAATTACACTTCACTACTATTCTAACCAATGTTTATCACATAGGTAATGATTACCCTTATTTACATAATAAAACAAAAATTAATTACTTGAATAATACTTATTTTCATGTGGTTTCATAGCACTCACCTTGAGTTCAACACCACTACTACTATGAATATCATGTGCATGCTCATTGAGTTCAACATAATCACTATCATCATTGACATGAAGTTGTGCAGCTTTACAAAGAGCTCTATTAACATGGCCTTTTTCTTTTCATTCTGCTTTCATATAATTGCTCTGCATGTGGTTTAATCATCATGCAAAAATTAATATAAGTCAAGTAAAGAATGCAAAAGCTATAATTTTTTGTCCAAAATAACATTTTAAGCATGAATAATGACAAAACATTGGGACAAATTAGCTTACAACTTAAAGAATGCAAAAGCTATAAATTTTTGTCCAAAAAAAGAATGACAAAACATTGGGACATATTAAATTATAATTTAAATAATGAAAAAGCTATAATTTTTTGTCCAAAAGATCATATTAAGCATGAAGAATGATAAAAAAAATTGGGATATATAACTAACAACAACTATTATATTACCTCAACTTTAGCATAACTATGATGGTATTGCACATTCTTATCCAATTCATCATGATCACTATCAATATCAGTAGCTCTATTGACATCAAGGCATTTTCATTTTTGTGTTACTTTGATAAAATTATTCTACATGTGATTTAACCATCATGTGAAAAAATATACAGAGCATTCAATAGTCAAGTAAAGAATGCAAGCTATAAATTTGTCCAAAAGAACATTTTATGGATCACTCCAATAATAAAGAAACTAGGTTGGATGCTCCTACACTTAGATTTAAATCTACATATTAAGAGGCATTTAAATACAAAAATGCTAAACAAGAAGAAATGAGATCAATAAAGTCTCTTACCTCATTTGAATCCATGGAATTATGCTCATTCCGTGCAAAAGCTATAGGCTTAATGGATGCAACCAATTGTAAAACTTTTTCAGTGAGACCAATATGCAAAACATTACATGTTGGTACCCTTGATTTGAGTTGACATGATTTAGAGAGGCTCTTATTAGGTGTCTAACAAATGGCTGTGGAATCTTGGTTGACAAACTAGATTTCCACTTCATCATACTATTAGATGTACTAAGATCTAGGGTTGTCATATAATTGACAATATCTTCTTCACCTGCTTCTCTATTACTATTTTTCACCTAAAATACAATGTCAATTTTAACATATAATCAGTTCAATAAAAAGTCAAAATAAATAACACAATGTAAATTGAACCAAAAAGCCATACACTTACTCCAAATTTGTCCATTTTGGCCTACAACCCACCTTGGCCAAATGTATATCCAACTCTCACATTATGTCTTGCTCTCTTGACTTTGTTACTCTTTGTAAAATATTCTTCAAAATGCATATTTTATTTCAATGTCTTTGACTGTTTGGGAGATAGAGTGGAGTCTAACCTCTCTTTTCCATCCATGATTGTTTTTCTACAATTGTATCTAAAATTGTTCATCAAAAGTCTCCTCTTTTACTTGTAATATTTTCTAGAGATTTGTCCATGAGTAGTCTCAAAAGCATTTTCCATTTTTTGTATAAAATTTTACACACTTCATGGATCTTGCTCTACAAAATTTGATTTGAAAATATCCAAATGGGCCCTACATCTTACACCCAACACAGAGGCCCACCTTGTAGCATTTGGCCCAATGGGCTCACCATTTCTCGATACCTCAACCAAAAATGGCTTCTTACCTTCTAATTTTATTTATTTTGAATTCCTATCTATATATTTGTAAAAATATTGACTCAATATTTGTCTTTTGACAAAAGCAGACACATCTTCTATTAAACCACTACCAATATTTTTGGCTGATCCACTAGTTCCATCAAAAGTTATAGATGCAATAGGTGCACTCTGAGGCACACTAGATGAAAGTGGTCTCTCTTCATGACTTTCATTAATTGTAACTTCATGATCCTTAGCAACATCTAGTGTGGCATGAGTAGGTAGATTAGTGTTGGTCTCTACAAATTTGACTTCAAACACATTCTTTAATCTTGAATAAATCATATGTAGACTTATTATTCCTTTAGTCTCATGTTTTTCAATAATATCTCTTAGACTTTGTGTTAAGAGATCATCACGACATTGCACATCACCATGTGCTATGTTAGGTTGCACATCATTACAACTATTCTTTTCACCAACTACATTTGTTGAATAACAAATGCATTGGCTTCTACGAGTTGGCAGCACTATATATTTTCTTTCCTTTTGTTGTTTCTTCGCATTTTCTTTGCACTCTTTTTCTTTCCTATAAAACAAAAAAATATATCATATTATGTATTATATACATAAATCTCTTGCCTATAAAATTTCATTAAACACTATTAAACAAATAATAGACTACTTAGTGGATTTACAACTTGTCTATTTGTCAAACCAATATGCAATAAATATTCATTATTCTTGGCCACATTTTCTCTATGAAAGCACTCATAATCTATCATTGAAATTTCAGCATTATGATCACTATCATCTAATTTTCACCTTAAAGTATTTTTCCTCATTTATTGAAGTCTAAATAAACAATAATGTATAAATTAACAACTTGAATGAGTAGAACATCATTGGAATATGAGTTTCAATATCAGATTTTGGACATCGAATGGGATTTTGATTTTAGAACAAAGTCATTAAAAGTGAACATTTCTAAGGGATTAGAAACATATATGTTCAACATTCGAGAAATGGCTGCTAGGGAAATAAAACATAAAACTCTAGAATGATCATAAGACAACAAGATAACATTCATTAATTCACTTCAACAAACAATTAAAACCAAAATTCAGCCACCAATTATAAATTCATTCTATTGATCTTCAAAAATATTTTACAATACATTTCAAAATTTTGTCCTAAATGACTCCCCTACTAATGATTATCATTTAGCCTTGGTTTCCCTTTTATAGGTGAGTAAGGGAAGTGACAAGATTTAGAGTATTACATGTCAAAAAGTGTCTTTTCAGTTACCCACTTTTAACATAAATAAAAAAGTCTTAATTATTTTTGTTTACATAGGATTACATAAAATCAATGAAAGATGAGAAATGAAGACAAATGATCAAATGTTGAAGTCTAGAGCACTCAAAAAATACCAAAGTCTGCTAGTCATCATAAGGTACCCATGATCATTCAAATCTAACAAGGTCCTCTCTCCATGATAGTATCTCCAAGGCTTGGTACTTCATTGTAAGGCCTATTCTTCTGGGGGAGATAGATATGTTTGCTCCCATTGGTACACTATGTAATCATAAGGCTAATTTTACTCCTATATTTTTTTGTGTGTTGGCCAAGTGACTTTTGCATTTATTGTTTAATAACCCTATGGAATTTGTGATGAATTTTGATTATCCAAGATCCGGTGTAATTATTCCATTCAAGGTTAATTTGAGGTTGTGGAGATTTATCTCACCATCCTTCTATAAATGAGTCAAGTATTTGGGAAAAAATTGTCTAAACTCATGTATCCAATCCTTGGATCCTTTTAGTTGAACATCATCCCTTAGTATTTTAGGCATGAACCACTACTTTAGTGTGTGAAATGAATCCATTTTTGCCTTGATCTTTTAGTCTTCTCCAACTTGTATTGAAATTCATCTATGGCCATTCAAACCATTTTATCATTAGGATTTAAATCTATGGGGGCCTCAATACTCATTTGTAAAATTTTGACAAAAGTTATCAAGGTATGATGTATAGGTTGTTATTTATTGAATAAAGGGTCTAATATAGGTATATGGGTCTTCATCTGATCAACTGCTTGTGAGAAGGAGATATAACATTCATACACATTTTCCAATTTATCAAAAATTAGTTTAACCCTATGCTCTAAGATATTTTCCAATACCCTGAGGGTTTGTCTCTTTTCTCCTCCCTTTGTTTCTTCATTAGTCTTTTTCAAGTTCTTAATGTCTTGTTTTAACACATTTACTTGTTCAATAGTGATTGCACTTGTATAAGTCTAGATGTTAGGGGACTAGTATAATATTAATTTTGTGCTTTAGAAAGGACCTATTCCCTTCAACTACTCTTTAAATTTCACATTTTCTATGAATAACCTATTCACTTCATCATTCAAATCAGTTTGTGCTTTCTCATATTCTAGCAATCTAAGCTCCATACCTTTATCCATAACCCTAGTAAATATTATTGAGTACATTATCATAGTAGTTGCCTCCAATGTTGATGTTCCTTGAAGTGTCTTTACCACAACAGTCCCTCTCATTTCCTGTACAACATCAGGCAATCTTGATTTTTCTATTCATTTTTGCTTTGTCTAAAAGGCTAGGGTTTCAATTAATAGATTGTAACTTGTCTCATTCCCTCATCTAAATTGAATTTATAAATTAACATGGGATCTTCTTAGCTTCTTACTTGATCCAGTAAGAATATATTTTTCATATCCATCTAAGGAATGATCAATATGTTGTTCTCCAATACCAATTGTCTAGCCTCTTATGGGCTGATATTGATTTCATTGATCATAAGCTCCTTAAAGGACTGAGCAATAATCTGATCATGTTGGGACTCTTTAGTACCCATCTTATTAATCTAGAGTCTCTCCTCAAATTCTCTCATTTTCACCTTGATCCAAAAATATTTAAACTTAGGGGTCTAGATAAATTCATCATCTTCAATAAACCTAAGAGTAGTGACCACTATTTCATCATCATGCATCTCCCAATCATTATGTGCATGCGCGTCCACCCTTTCTTCTAGTGTGTGAGCCTCAATTGAAATTTTAGGGAGTGGTTGATCCACTTCATCATCATCTTTCAAATTCATTAGCACATTGGCTACCTCCTTTGTATCCCCCACCTCTTCACTTACTTCATATGCCACTAAATGGGCTACTTCTTGTGTCTTTTGCTTCTTAGGCTCTAATTACTTTGGAGGTGCTTCTAATTATACTGTAATAGTGTCCAGAAGGGGTTCTACAATCACAACACCACTTGGCCTCTTGATGGGAAACTTGGTGGGTTTTGGAGACTTGCCCTTAGGTTCCTTTTTTATTTGAACATGAAACTTTTCAAAATTGTCAATTGTCAAATTTATCCTCTTAAGAGGATCCCCTTCTTCCACATAAAAACCTAAGAATTCAGTGTCTCTCTTCTTATTCTCTTCCTCAAATATTTTTATGATTTCCCATTTCTTTTTTCTCTGAAACACTTCATGAGGGGCAAGGCAATTTCTTATTACATCTTCTTCATAATCAACCTCATGGGTAATCCCATCTCTAGTGAGTAGTGTTTACCTTACAAAGTTTATATGTCCTTTGGGGTCAAAGACCCTTTCCCCTCATGATTTCAAAGAATACCTTACCTTCAAATAACTTTGTATCTCTTCTATAGTATCAAACCTAATGGACAATTCCCCACATATAGTTAAGTTAGGCAGAAATGTCCCCCTTTTCTACCTCTTCATAACATCCTACTCCATCCATAGAATTTACCACATAAATTCTAAAAATTCAATTCAAAGGTAAAAAATTAGGTAGAATGTGTGGAGCTTGAGGACACCCATAAACTCTTATCACTATTTAGTCTACTATAAAGAACCAGTCACCAAAATTATGGGTATGTCCCTATTCTATCTTCAATGCTAAGGGTCTTAATAATTCTCTGATTTCAATGGGTAATCTTGGTGAAATGTGACCAAGAGTGGCCATGACCCTTAATAAAAAATCATGATGAAATGTCACATAATCATTATTTATACATCTACTATCCCAGATGTAACACAAATGATGCACATGTAACCTATTTCCTTGTTGATCAGTCATCCCCAAACACATCCTCTTAGTCCATTTATCTATGTTTTGATACAATTTTAAATGATACAATAAGTAATAATTTTTGAAAATGATAAGGGATAGGTTTTCTCTCACTTTTAAGAATCCATCATGTAGCCCTTTCTCTATTAGATAAGCAAAGTCATACTCAACTTTCATTTCAAGGTTTTAAATCCTCATTTCCATCATCATGAGACTAATTGGCATCTTCTCTTGAGCATCAATCCCAAGCACTTGGCACAAAGCAAAATAATTTCTTTTAAAATAGACTTTAAAGTATTCCATGACAAATGGCTCATTATTGGAAAGTGAAATAGGTATCATTTAATTATTTTCACCCCTTTTCATGTGTATAGGAATTTCATTACTCTTATAAGTTTTTCTCAATCTCATATAGTCTTCCTCACTTTTATCCAGGTCAATCTTGGTGATGGTTTGATTATTCAACATGAAACACTCTACAATTGTTGCTTTAGGCAATACCACTAATGGTGAGCCATCTGGCATTCTTATAGTCCTAGTAATTGGGTGGTAATGTTGTGCTAGTACTATAATAAACTAAACATCTATGAATACATTTGGGATTATTATTTTGGCCAAGTCTAAGGCCCAAGGATTTTAAACTAGAATCTTGCCATCCCTCTTATCATATAAGTACCAAAACAAAACCCACCCTAAGATAGGAATAATTGGATCTCTACATCCATGAGTTACATCTCTAAACACCTTTTTTAATCCCTTTTTTTTTGAATTGGGTAACACATCAAGTATGGACTATTGTAAAGTTATCTTTTTTTTTGTAGAGGTTATGGCTTCTTCCTTATTAATCACAAGTTCACTTCTTTTAGGTGGCATGATGAATAATTTAATCCTACTTGATTTATTTAAGTGTCTACTTATAAAATTGAGAAAATTCAGTTCTTATACACTTACTACAGAGGGTTTCTATGAACTTACTCAATGAAATAGTAGTTTTAGAGTCTTCCTCCTTAAACTCGCTTTCTTCTAGTATGATAAGCTATGTGAATGATTACAAAATGACATTGACTCTCAAGTATATTTTCTACTGAGCCTGGTCACCTCTGTATTAATGTCAATCCATGTAAAATATTTCATATTATGTTCATATTTTGAGTTTGAATACATGCCTATTCCTATGATCTTGGGAAATCAAATGGTTCATGTTTAGAGGTGTAATCATTGACACTAATGATTTAAATGCTTTGACAACTTGTACCAAAGTATCACTTTGTCATATCAAGATCACTATGGGGGTAGTGGTATGGTAAAGTTATAATTTTACTCTCCCCACTATACCACACACTTACATTTTGCTTGTTGCAAGATAGTGGGTCAAATAGTCTGATACCACCACATCGTGCACACCCCTTTGGACTCTCATGGGATGGTGGATTAATTCTAGAGGTTGAGTGATTTTTCACTACCATACCATAATGTAACTATTTACCCCTTATGGGGCTATGGTTTACTTTAGTTATTATCACATTCTCATCACCACCCCATGTTATTCATATTTGGTTTCTATGGTATGGTGGTAATCATTTTTACATTGAACTATATGTCCCACCATCTTGTGTATATCTCTATTGATTGATACGATAGTATAGTATTAGATTTTTTATGTCTTTTAGGTGGGAATATAAGGGTATATTATGAATGAAGTATTTTATATATCATTTTATTAAAGATATTCAACAATTTTCTAATTTTGCAATCTCTTAGTTTTAGTTTTCAGTGTCATTTAGACTTAAGAGATCATTTCTTTGTTTATAATGAGGAGGCTTAGTCAAGTAGAGACACTTTTAGCATAGGAATCAGGGCTTTAGTCATAGGGCTCAAGGCTAGTGATGATAATGAAACTAGGCAAATTTTGGAGGTTTTAACATAGGGGTTTTTATTTTCAAAATTTTGCTTAAGTATGGGTATTTTGGTCTTATAATTAATCATTGGCCTCTTATTCTGGTTCCAATATTTTAAAGTTTTTTCACTACAAGTTGATGAGGATATTTAAGTCAGGGTTTAATTGACTAGCACCTTTTCCATTGATGTCAAAGGGGGAGGATTGAAGTAGTAAAAGATAGCATGATCTAAAACAACATGATAGTACTAAAGTTATGGGGAGCATAACACTAAGGGAGAGCATGATAGGGAATTCTACTTGTCTTTTCACATAATTTTTTTAATAGTATAGGTTAAATATTTTGTTTACCTAGTATTAATATATCTATATGTATTATTAAATCACAAATGTTCATTATTGTTTCCTTCACATAAGCATATTCAATGTAGTGGAGGCTAGAAGTTGTATTACAAATTAAAGATATCCAAATATCAGAGAAATGACTATAATTTATTACCAAGATTTGTAAAGAGTTTTTTACTTTCACAAGGTATTTTTTTATATTATTTGATACCTTTAGACCTTGATTGCTTCGTTTCATATCTAGTAGTTTTAGAGAAGTTAGAAAAGTCTAGCATCTAGAAAACATATAGGACATACAATAAATTATATTCTAACTAAAAAATATTAATTTCAACCAAATTAAGATAGCTAAGAAGAACAATTGAACCTAACTTTAATTGCAATTCAAATAAATAGTGAACATCTTAGGTTTTGTATATAATATACCAGTATAATAATGATGATTACATTCAAAAATGTATCAGTAAAACAATAGTGAATAAACACACCTATACTCATATATTTATTACATTAAATAATAAATTACACCATAAATATAACTAACATTTAGGTGAAAAGCTAAAAGGTTAAGATGAAAGGTTAGTTAAGGTGATAAATATCATCATAATCATCTATATTCCCAACAAGATCAGAATCTTGATCACTCGAGTCTGCATCTACTTGATTTTTTTACTCATCCTCATCTATGACATGAAATAAATTCTCTCTCCCAATATCTTTGTTGGTAATCAAAATATATTCTTCAAACACTCCATCATCATCTTCATTCACTTCTTTGAATTTTTCTTGTAAATTAACATATTGCCCATCAGACATTATATCAATAACTTCCATGAATGTTCATTTCAAATGAGACTCTATTTGAATGACATACAACCATCCTAGGCTTCTTACATCATCAATTAGATATATTTGGTTAATTTTAAGAGGGGAAATATATGGAACATCCATCTCTAAAATAAAAAGAGGCTACCCTAATGATTAGGTGTGAATCTATTGATTTAAAAGCTATAATAGAGAAATGGATTGCTTTTATGAATATACTAATATACGTTACTCATAAAAACTATAGGATTTCACCTATAGGTTCTAAGCTACAATATTTCTACCTACAGGTTACCCATAGAAAATGTAGATTTTCACCTATAGGTTACTCAGAACAACTACAAACTTTCACTTATAGGAGCTTGAAGCCACTACATAGAACCAAATAGTGTTGTTATAATAAGTAATTAGTTTTTAAAGATACATCCAGTTATCTTAGAAACAAAGTAAATGATTGAAGAGGATCCTCCATAGTAGCTGTATGAATCCCTCACATGCATAGAAACTTGGATGTGCTACCAAAAGATGAATAAAATAAGGACAATAGAAAGGAGAAAAAGAAGAATAATAGTCAAATATAATATATTATCCTTTACCCAATCAGGGCTAACAATAAGTAACTTTAAGTTACTAACCACTTGAAGGTTGACTGGCTTAGTTGCAAAGTATTTGTACCTTTTTTAGTTTAGTGTTGTTGGTTGGAGCTAATAAACTACCTTATGTATTTAATGGTAGAACCCAGATTAGATTAATGATGATGGTATTTTAGAAAGTAAGTGCATTCTAATTTCTAAAATATTGTAATTTGTTGTAGCAAACTTTAATTTCTATAGATCTGAGTAATGAAAATGCTAATTTTGTAAGAAGCTTTTGTAAGTCTCTCAAAGAAGGATTGGAACTTAGTTTTGAATGAGGATGGCCCCATCAAAAGGAGTTATAGTGAAGATCCTGGCTCTTCTTAGATTAAAGTGTGTTGTGTCATTTGATCTCATAATAGTTTGATTATATGAAGTGTGATGCATGTGTGACTCATTCTCTTCAGCACTCTCTAACACTTACCTAGAATTTAGAGCACTTCACATAATTAGGATATAGATCACTCTATAAAATTAGAATTAGAGAACTCTATAGGATATAGATCACTTTGAATAAATTCAAATTTAAGAAATACATCTAGGCATCACTCTATAGAATTATATTTTCTACCTCTACATAAATCTCTATGGTCAGTTTTGTGCATTTTTTACTTGTAGGATTCTCATCTATTAATGGCTAATTAGTAGGAAACATAGAAACTAATCTACCCTCATTTTTTACCCATGTGTAAGAGGTAGATATTAAAAGCATATGTTGTAAACTATCTATTATTGGCACATTGCCATTTATATTTCTAATATAAAAAATATAAATTGAAGTTAAAAAAAAACAATAATGGTCAAATTGTAATACACAAAGATACGGAAACATTGGGGTGTTTGTATATTATTTGTTGACATTTATAGGATCATGTTGTTAAATTGAAAATCTTTTTTTATCATGTAGTCTTATGTTCATTTTACATGTCATCTATAATGTGCATAAAAGAAGACCGTGATGACTGGAAATAAATAAATGTTATTTTTATCCATGATTTATTGAGGGCTTTCCTTGTCTAGATGATAATTAAAGAAATGGTTTAGCAATGGAACATGGAATTTAATTGTGTTCTATTGATGAACCACAAGCATTTAAACATATGGTAATCTTTTTAATGTTTATGACTACACAAACACTAACAAATAGGGTAATGAATTCTTTTTTTTAACTTTGATCATTACTTACTAGCATAAATTAGTAACATGTTGAGATAAGATGACTTATTATAATAATTTATATACTCCCATGTACGTACATATAGTATCAATTAAAATATCTTGGTGACCACATTGATTTGATGAACTAGCATACCTTTCAACTATGCCATATGAGACCATATTCTAGGATTCCATGTAATTAATAGATTAGGCTTTCACATAATGCTACCCAAGCATTGAGGTCTAGGCTATGGAAATTAACCCATGGTTTAATGGCAAAGTGATCAAATGAATTGAAATTTGGATGCATGTTACAAGTTCAATTCCCATATGCTCCAAAATGTGCAGAGGAAACTAATGAAAAAATAGTTTGCTAAAATTAGAATTACCTATATGGTTTTGGTACTTAGTTGCCTATGTAAATACTATAAGTTACACTAACCAATAATAAAATAATTATGATGTGCATGCACTACCCATGCCATGAAGACTTTGTGAAAAGGAGCCTCAGGAATTAGGTTGGTGAATTGGTTACAAAATTAAAAATTAATACCATACCCATGCATGATAGCATGGAACACAAATAAATAACTTCAAGATATGGTCACTACATTGTATTAATTATACAATGATAGAAGCATGCAACTCTTTCATAATCTTAAGAACTCTAAATTGTTACATGGTAGTCAATGTATTATGACAAGATACCCTCCTATTTATGTAACTCATCTCTTTTAATACACCAATTTTCTTCTCCTAGCTAGATACAGTTGCCAATCATAGAACATTATATTTTATGTTTAATGTAATGAGGGTTTTGAATTAACTTTGAATTCACTATAGAGGGCATCCCTAAATTCAACTTCACTATAAAAGGCCCCACTAACTTAAAATTCATTGTAGCAAACTCTAAATTCCTTGCCCACCTTTTTAGAAGTTTCCATGTCATCTCCAAATAAGCTTTATAACCCATGCAATTAGCTACTATAATTATATACTAAAACCCAAAATATATCATGCCATCAAATTAGCACACAAACCCTCTCTAGTCAGCTCCAACTCCATTAATAATTAACAAACCCTCTTTCTATTTGTAGAGGTGCATTGCAAAAATAATGGAAATTATACTCCCTACTCCCCCATCAAATTACCTATGTTGAATTTTGTGCTCTAATATACTCCATTCCCATCAACAATTTTCCAATTTGATATTAAGCCTACATGCACAATACAACCACTCCCACCAATAATTTTCAAATTCAATTTTTTTTAATTACCCACTTTAATATCATATTGTTTAATTTTTATTCATGTGACTAATTATTTAGTTATGCTTTTTACCTGATGATCAAATTAGTCATTTATAGCTGTGTTGTAAAAAAATAGTATAATTTAGTCATTTTTAGTTGTCGTGACTAAATTTTTTAGTCACGTATTCATTTATTTGCCAAATTCTACTAGTGAGATAAATAACTATCTACCCAAGAAGGTTCTTTAAGTGCTCATTGGCATGTGCAGCATATGCATGAGAACCTAAGTTGTTCATGGTATATGGGGAAGAGTCTTATCTCAAATTTACAAGTATTTATTTACATAAATATTATTTAGTCTTTATGAATGATTGTTAAGACTAGAAGATGGTCTAAACCCTCAAAGAACCCTAAAAATAAACCAATGTTGAAGATATTATTATAAAGTGATAATAATGGTTTGGTATGTTTAGATAATTTATTTGAGTTTTAATTAAATTATCTCAGTGACCTCTAGGTGTGATTGGTTTCTTAGGTGAGTGAGCAAACCCTATAGGAAAGTGCTTGTTTCTTAGAGATTTATTGTAGTAGTCAAAGTTGACCAAGTCAAAGTATAAAAATGGATGGAGGTCAAAGTGTGAGACTTTTAGTTTTTGTACACAAAGTTTTTTAGATAATTTATATCCCTCATGTTAAAATTTTGTGATCTAAGTTGATTGGATGCTAACAAACCTAGTGATGCAGATAGTAAGAAAACTAGGTAGAAGTGAGAAGATGATTATTGATGTGTTTTCATGAAAGAGTGATGGATTGAAGTGCATGATGATATTTTTTGGGAATTAAATGATCTATACATTATTTTTATAATCTTTTAATTTAGTGTAAGAGGATGGAACATTTAAGCTAAAATGGCTTGTCTAGATGAGTGAAGTTTATGAGAGAGAAAGTCAACAAATTAGTCTGCAAGACCAATAGTTTACATCAAAGATTATGATTTTTTTTTTTGAGATTTTTATAAAGATTTTATAAGATCATTTTAATAAATTTAAATCCCTTAATTCTATTCAATCAAGTTTCATAATTTCATGTTTACTTGACTATGCTTTGAATGCAGTTGGCAATTCTGAGTAAGCATGTTATAGAGAAGAGTTTGAGCTTGTGTGCCTTGAATTGAAGCATCTGATGAATTTTATGGTTACCTTTAGGTCATGAGGTTTCTTAAAATTTCATATTTTCCCATTTTTTTTCAAAAATTATGTTTAGGATTTAGTTGTTTACTACAAATTTTTCTATGTATGCACAAGCATATTGTGAGTAGTGTTTTGAAAAAGGGTTCAAGTAGCGGTTAGACCTAAAATGTGTTATGTATCTAAATTTATTTTTTATAATGTATATTGGAGTGTAATATAATGTTTTCCTTATATTTTATGTTTTTTAAAATGATCTAATAAGATCAAAGGGTAATGTGTGTTAAGTAGGCCTAATAAGATTAGGTCTCCTTAAGGCCTAAATGAGATTTTGGCATATTAAGTTATGGTCAACCAAATTTAATGTTTTATTAATTTTTGAAAAAATTTATATGGCCTATTTAAATATTAATATAATTATGCAAAGTTATATGTCCAACTAAGGTGTGTGAGATCAAGAGATTTATATAAAATCAAAGCTAAGGCCTATTTGTGTGTGAAAATAAAGTGTGACTACAAGCAAATAAAAGAGAACATTGAGGATAAAAAGGAGATCATGTATACCATTATATGGGTGTATATAAATAGACATGAATATATAATAAAAGGTCTGAGTATGGATATCAAGGTCATATGACCTAATCAGTCTTGAAGAGACTTAGTAGAAAGAAGAAGCCTAAAGATAGTTTTGAGAGGGATAGAAGTATGAAAAGAGGTGAAGAATAATATAATAATATATTTTATGAGAAATAATTTATTATGAAGGTGTTAAATTATATTAGTTTTTTAATTTGGTCCTCAATCATCTAGGGGGTTGGTGTCTCCTTACAAGTTGGTGCTTGTTAAAGCCTAGTTGATTTGGTGCTTAGCTAGTTGTGGTTAATGCTCCAAGTGATGTAGGTGCTTCACTAAATTTGGTGTTTGTATTATATTAATTTATTCCATTTGAATCATTAGTGATTTTTATCCCCCTTAAGGGTTTCCCACATATATTTTTTATTCATGTGTTTCATGCTCTTGTGGATTGGTACTTATACTTGCTAAGATGTACATGCTTGTTTAAATGATCTATTATTACTTAAGTAAGATTTTTAAATAATTTTTTTGAGGAAAAATTCACCCCCTCTCTTAATCATTTATATTACAATAATTGGTATCATATCTTGGTCCTTTGTGACAAGTCTAGCAACTTGAAGGTGATCCTAAGAATCATAAGACATCTTGTGATCAACAAGGAAAAGACAACATGTATGATGAATAAGTATACTATGAAAGTGAAGAAAGAGAAGATAAATTATACCTTTAATTTGATATCATAAGATCCATTAATGGTTTTAATCATCTAAATAAGACTATCAATGATCTCAATAGCTAGATAGAAGATGTCAACACATAGTTCAAGACAAAGGAATTTTAGTATGACTAGTTGAAGGTTTAGCATGTGTAGCTAATAGAAAAAATGAGAAATTTTGAGAGAGAGCATGATAATTAAGAACAATTCAATAATATCAACATAAAAAAAACCAATCAATCAACCTAATGCAATGAAGGATAAGTCATCACAGAATCATGGTAAGTACAGGAATGTTATATGATACATCTATCATAATACATGACACATTGCAAGATTCTACTCTAATAAATTTGGAAGGCCTACAAGACTAAGCAAGATATATGAATCTAATAGAATAGATGAAAAAGATAAAACATTGGTATGGAGGCCAAATCAAGTTAGGGTGGATCATATTGAATGCAAGAGGCAAGATGGATTATTTGTCAAGGAGAAATAAAAGACTAAAGAACATTCTATGTTAGCTCAAACTTCCTTTCACATTCAAAATTAAAGCATGAAATGGTATATAGATAGTGGTTACTCAAGACACATGATAGGAGATAGAAATAAGTTCATCTCATTAAAAAGTAATGCTGTAGGAACAATGAAGTTTGGAGAAAACACAACTACCAATATAGTTGGCAAGGGTGTCTTGAGTTTAGATAATGGAAAGACCAAGACCAAAAATGTTTTATATTTTAAAGGTTTGAAACATAACCTACTCAATGTAATTCAAATGTCTAATCAAGGACACACACTAACCTTTCATGACAGAGGATGTGAGATAAGGAGAGTCAAATTAGGAAGGCTAGTTGTCAATGCCAAGAGGATTGAGAATAACCTATATGTATTAAATGAGATCAAGAAGGAAATATGTTTTATGAGCAAGATAGATGAAATATGGATATGGAACATAAGGTTAGGTCACCTAAACTTTGATAATATGGTCAAAAATAGTAATAAGAAGTCTACAAAGAACATGCCTAAGATCATCAAAACTATAAATAGACATTGCAAGGCATGTCAACATGGTAAACAGACTAGAAGAAGTTTCAAGTCCAAGGATTAATCTACCACAAAAGCCATGGAGTTAATCCACATAAATATTTTTGAGCCCATAGGAATGCAAAGAATTTAAGTAGATAGCTACTTTATGTTACTCATTGATGATTACACAAGATTGACTTGGGTTGTGTTCCTAAAAGAGAAATTAGAATCCCTTGACAAGTTCAAGGCATTCAAGGCCCTTGTTGAGAATGAGAATAATGAGAAGATCAAGTGCATAATATATGATAGAGGATGATATTTTTAGTCCAATGAGTTTGATGACTTCTATGAGGATCATGAAATAAGGAGACAATTATTAACAGCTAGGACACTTTAAGAAAATGGGGTAGTGGAATGGAAGAATAAAATAGTTCAAGAGATGGCGAGAACTATTTTGAATGAGTATATATTTTATAATGGATATTAAAGAGAGAGAGTAAGCACTATTATCTAAATTTAAAATAGAGGATAAATAAAAACTAATGAAAACAAGACTCTTTATGAACTATGGAAGGGTAGACCTAAAAATCTAAAACACTTTAGATTGTTTGGTAGTAAATGTTTGATCAACAGAGATGATGAAGACTCGAGTAAGTTTGATTATATATCTGATGAAATCATATTCTTAAGATACTCATCAATGAGCTCAACTTATAGATGTTATAACAAGAGACTACAAAATATAGTGGAAAGTACCAATGTAAAGTTTGATGAAACAAAGAAATATCACTCACAATCAAAGAATACTTTAGAGAATTTGGACTTCAAGAATGAAGAGGAGACTATAGAGGTTGATGAGGAAGAAGAAAACTATATATACGTTTCATGTAAGAAGGGGTAGCATAAAATTTAGGAAGAAGTTTGTCTTAAAAATAAAGGAGAACATTTGGAGAAATAGACACAAAGATAGAAATAGGAAGCATGATAATTTAGAAAGGAAAAGGAAAGGAGAGAAGCACAAACATTGGAAAGAAATAAAGGAGGATGGTAGATGCATTTATAGGAAATTTGTCTTTAGATTATTTATAGAATTCATACGTTGGTAATAAAACTAGATTATCTATTTATATATCGGTAAATGTTATACATATATACATATATATACATATATATATATATATATATATATATATATATACATATACATATATATATATATATATATATACATATATATATATATACATATATATACATACATATATATATATATATACATATATATATATATACATATACATATATATATATATATATATATATATATACATACATATATATATATACATATATATACATACATACATATATATATATATATATATAGTAGTGTTAAGCTATTTTATTTTAAACACCTTATTGTTAATTAGAAATTGCCATGTTTTATTTTCTTGCTAGGCATATTAATTAAACATTGGGAAATTATAGTTTAAGGCTAAGTTTTAATCTATTTTTGGGTTTAAATAGGGTCTTGATTTAAAATAGAGATCATTTGATTAAAACATAGAATACTTAGTAGGATGCTTAGTGGAAATGACAAACTTTAAGTAAGAATGCTAAAATATTATTTTTATATTGACTTTATATCTTATTTATGGCATATTACCTTGTTTATGACTAGGCATATATAATAATATTGTGAGTAGTGATTTATTCTAATAGATGTAAAAGATATTTTAGGTCTGCCTTCCATCCGAATATAACTACATCTTCATTATTTTGCCTTATATATATATAGTCTACCTTCCATCCAAATATAACTACATCTTCATTATTTTGCCTTATATATATATATATATATATATATATATATATATATATATATATATATATATATATATATATATATATATATATATATATATATATATATATATATATATATATATATATATATATATATATATATATATATATATATATATATATATATATATATTAGGTCTGCCTTCCATCCGAATATAACTACATCTTCATTATTTTGCCTGATATATATATATATATATATATATATATATATATATATATATATATATATATATATATATATATATATATATATAAGCAATCTAGATAATTGTCTTCATGTTCATCTAATAGAAATGTGTTTGGTTTATAGCAGGTCACTTGTTCAAATCAAGAAAGAAGCATTTTAAGTGTAAAACTTGTGCCTCAATTTGTGCCTTTTTATGCTTCACTACTTCATAAATACCAGTTTTGAAACACAAAGGATCATCTTCCTTTTATGGCCACCAAAGGGGTTAGTATTAATAATAATACTAATAATAATCATCTTATCAGTATGTTTGGAGGTTTTAAGGAGGATGGCAGGTTTAGGGGCTTAATGTCACATAATATTTATCCCTATGGTGGTAGTCCATTATAAAGCATCCATAAAGAGGTAAAATCCTTATTTTATGATGGATAACTTATTAAAATAGTAATAGCATCATGGTTAATGAAAATCCTAACTGCTGGTTGGCATAAATGGAATCATGTGCTACCAAACCACTAATTAAAGCCATCGAATCATTTTAATAAAAATGTAGCATATGTATATATATGAAGCTGTGGTGTAATTTTCTATCACTGAGTTTTAACACTAAGTCTATTGGATATTTATTTTAATTATTGAGAATTAGATTTTAATTGAAATACTAGGGCAAGCTTGGAAGTAGCTATGTTTTTAAATTCAAAGAAAGATGAGCCTATATTATTAAAAATGTCAACTCATTTATTTTAAATCACTAAGTTTAGAAATAGATTATTGAGTCATGTAGATGAAACACCAAACTTTATTTAGTATAACCATGCTAAAAATAAGAATTGAGTTAATGTAAGCATTGAGGTTATAATAAAATAAAGATGAGTTAAAAATAGAGTTAAGTACCAAGTTGTAATAAAAATAAGGCCACTTATATATTTACTATAGGATGAATCAAATGTTAGCATTGAGTATTTAAATGGAATGCCATGTATAATGTAAATATGAATTTATGGAATAGTTGAGTGTTTAAAAGTGAATGTGGAGCTTTTAGGCAAACTATTTAGTTTCTATTTTGTATTAATTTGGAAAATAGATCATTGAGTTAGAAATTATTAAAGAGCTAAATTTTGAATAAAAGCCAAGTCATGTATTTGAAAGGGGCAAGTCACTATCTGAAAATGACAAGTTTATTATTAAAATGTTATAAGTATTTATAGACACTAAGTATATAATTAAAGCATTAAACATTTATTGGAAATGTCAGATCAAATATTTCGTGGAACTTTATTTTATCAAAAATTTCCATATTGTGGTTATTTTGAATCCTAACTCAAATGGATAAGTGTAATTATCATGAGAAATTATTTTAGTTGGAATATTTTCCTTGTATTGCTCCTTTATTCGGTAATCAATGTTGGAATACTCGTTATATCTAGTTTAGGGAGAATTTAGTAAAATATTAAAATATTAAATCTTGAATGTTAATAATAGAATGTTGAGTTAGTTGTTATCATGATTTGAAGATATTAATTATTATCTGATTATTCAATCCATGAAAAGTTACTATGTTGGTAACAATTGATTAATCCATGATAAGTCATTGGTTAGAATCTGAATGACTCTTCAAGCCTTTCAATCCATTTAAAGTCTTTGTTAAGTACTTTAAAATATCTAAAGCTTTAAAGGTATCCCAAATAAAAATATAATGACATGGGTTTGGGTATTTTTATAATTAAATAGGATATTAGATATTGTGCCTATATCTAAAACAATAGTTTGTTAGTAAGATAAAATGAAGTGGGAAACTTCAACCAATTGAAAATTTCTCATTAAGATAAGTCTCTAAAAAAATATAACTTGATTTATAGATATTTGATATTAAGATAACTATTAAAGATTAAATCTTGTATGTAATAAATTTTGGGTGAGTATCTATATGCAAAAGTAATTAGACTACTAAATCATAGATTAGTTGCATCAAGAAGTGTATCTTGATATTATGTTACATCTAATTATTATCTATCAGTAAAATCTAAGATATATTTGGATGGTTCCTATACTTTCTTGTTAAGTAATTAATGTGTAAGTTTGTGTGATCATGTTTGACTAATAACTCATGCATGATGAGCTATGATAGTATGGGATGTCATAGAATTATATAGTATGAAAATTACATGAATGGTACATATTATATTTGACCCACACCTAAATAAATATATATGTTTTGGTTTTACTTGAATAATATGTGTTTCAGCATTTGGTAGGATATCTTTTAGGTTTGCATATAATCTTGATAGTACAAATGAATGTTAAGATAGAATTATATGCATTGTATGACTTGTTTGATATATTTATGCTTGCTTAAATATGAACATATGATTTTATGTATTTGTGAATACTTTGTATAACTATTTATGGATAAACTAGTGGTCATGTCCAAGAATACCAGACTATGATGATATATGCTATCTTGAAGTGTAGTTACTTGGATGTTATTAAAATAGTCTATAATTTAATGTGTGTTTATTGAGGGGTATAAATAGTGGTCTTGTTTCTAGTTTGGGATTCATTTTAAGGTAAAACTCATTCATTCATAGATGATTATGTGTGTATCTTACTTTCTCCTTGTTTAATTTATGATGTGATATTATTGCTAGGAGAATGTAATATGTATGAATCTTTGAGTTACATAGTATGGTATATATTAATGATACTAATAGGTAGTGAGATATATTCCTATTATAATTACACTTTATTTAAGATAATTTTGTTTATCCTAAGTTATCTTTTAGTTTATGAGGAATTTGTATTTATTGCAATGATGAATTCTCATAAATCTAGATTCTATGAGGTGGCTCTCACCTCTTTAGTCAATCTAAGTTTTAGGATGAGTTACTTGCATTTAACCCTCCTTCTTAAACTTAGCACATACCTCCATATTTTTTAATAGATTAGGTCACAAGTGTCACACACTTTAGGAGACTTGTAAGGTCATTAATGGGATCTTCTATAACTCTAATTACTTTTCTAGATCTATAAAAGAGCTCTTCTCCTCTTTTTCTTCATCTAGGAACCTTATGCTCTCTCTAATTCTTCTATTTGTGATCTTATCTTCTTATACATGTGGAGAAATTTTTTCAAGTCTATTAATAATATAACAAGGATTTCTTTACCGATTTATTCAATTTTACCACTTCAAAAATCTTTGTCTCAATATTAGCTTTGATTAGAGAAGTAATTTGTTCTTATTCTTTTTTATATAATATATGCACTTCTTTGTCAAATTGATGAAAATTCCTTGGATAAATCCTTCATGGTATCAGAGCCAAGTTTATCTTTTATTAATAATTTTTAAGTATGTGTAAGTTGTAAAAAATATTTTAAATTTTTTTCTCAAGGGATCCACCCTTGCATTTTTGTCTAAATCCATCTCCTTTTCTTACTTGAATTCTCCTCTAACTAGTTTTATAGGTTTATTCGAAGGATCTTTAACACCTTTTTCTAGTTGAAGAAGCACTTCAAGTCAAGTTTGTGTTGCATGCACATCAAGCAAAAAAAATATTTATTTTATATATTTGCTTCCACTTTTTTGATCAGATTTTATTTATTTTTGAATATATATATATATATATATATATATATATATATATATATATATATATATATATATATATATATATATATATATATCATTAAAAAAGGGTTCACTCTTCTAATCCTCAAATTTTTTTCAGATTTAAAAATTCTTGTAGGAATTTTTTCTTCCATTCAAATCCAAGGGATCATTAATTTATTTTTTCAAATTTCTATTCACTATGCATTTTTATAAATTATAAAATACATAGAAAATAAATAACATAATATAAAAAAATCAATGCTTAATTAAGATTTTTGGTATAGTTTTTTTTGTCTACAGGATTTTTGTTTTTACTAGCTGTCATTTTTATCTTTCCAGTTGAGATACTTAGCCACCTTACTGAGGTGTTTCCCCCTGCAACCTATTACTTCTTTTTGTCTTCTTTTTTTCTAGTAGTATGTCCAACCATGTGAATTTGTACGACATTTGTACGAAGCTATATGGCCCTCTAACATGCATGCAAGGTCTGTTCTTTGAGAAATTTCTCCTATCTTTCTTCCTTGTTAGGTGTTCTTGGTTTGGTCTTCTTTCCTACTTTTAACATTAAATCTGGAAAACTTGCATGGTTGGGCATCATAATTAGTGCTAGGTACATTTTTTATTTTCTCTGGGTGCTCATTCCCAGATAAGCACTATGCCTACATATGCATTTTTAAGCCTTTTTAATGATAAGTTTGTTTTTTTTAAGTCTTTTTCATCATCTTTTTTAGAATATCATTGTTTTTAAAAATAAAAATAAAAACCATTTAATGTTTATTTTCTCTGCTTGAAATCACTTTCTTATGAAAGTCATTTTATTTGAACTTTTTTTGAATTAATATAAAAAAAGGTTATTTTTTCTTACACTTTATATAAAAATATCTCAAGAAAGTATTTGCCTCATAAAAGGCCTTTTTTTAATCTTAGTTTTTAATTAAAATAAGAAAAAAAAACTATTTCACCTTTGTTCAATTTTTTATAACAAAAAAGACATTTCAAAAACCATTTAATTGGTTAAAGATTTTTTTTAAAAAAATTGTTAATGTTTTTAAAATAAGAGTGGATATCTTTCACCTTTTTAAAACTGCTTAGAGAATTAATATATTAAAACTTTTGGTTTGCAATCCTTTTTTTGGATTTTCTTTCCTAAGACATTCCTTTTACATTTTGGTAAGTCATCTTTTTGGTTTTACACCCCTCTTACGCCCTTCTTGCTTAAGTGATTTTTTTTGCCTATTCGCTTTCTAGTTCTTGGGTGAGCTTTCGTAGCACAGTGACTCAAATTTTACCTAAATTTAAACTCACGTCCACCAATTACCATTTATAAAAATCACATATATAATACTTTTTCACTTTCAAATATTTGGTATGTGTGGTAGATGCCATAGATCCTCAACCAAACTCTAAGACTACCTCTACCAAAATTTAAAAAAAAATATAAGAAAACAATGATGATGCCTTAGGATTGATTGGCATGGCCATGAACCCTGAATTGCATAACTATATTGATGGTTGTTCTCTTACCTCCACTGTTTGGTCTAAACTTAAATATGTTTGTGATTTTGTGAATGAATCTCATAAAATTCAAATTAAAGATTAATTGACTAATTGAAAATACAATGATTTCAAATCTATGAATGATTTATTTATTAAATTTCATTCCTTAGATTCTTAGCTTGCTAATTTAGGCATTAAATTTTATGATTTAAATTTTATTCATATTATTATGAATAAATATTTGCCTCAATATTTTCAGTAGTTTATTACTAATATTCATTCTCAACTAGCTTTTCCTACTCTATCTGTTATTTTCACTTTTGAATTATTGTATACTTTGTTACATCAAGAAGAGAAAAAATTGATTCAATTTGGTAGTCTTAAGACTAATGAACATGATTTTATTTTTAAATACCAACATAAGAATGACAAAAAATATGATAAGTCTAATAATACACATGATAAGAAAGATCAAAAATCTAAACCTAAACCTAAAAAAAAGTTAGAGTGTATTTATTATGACAAAAACACTCATTATGATGATCATTATTTCAAAAAAAAATGTCATCAAAAATGAAAATTTTAAAGTCAAAGACAATGCTAGCACTAGTAATAATAAGACTCAAGCAAAACAAAAGTCTAATACTAGAGTTGATTTTACTTACACTTTGCATGTTTCTCCTATTGAATGGATTGTTGATTCGGATGCTACTCAACATATGACATATAATTCTCAATTGTTTACTTCTTTGGAACCAATTTTTTTAAATAATCATTTAAGTCTTGCAAACCATGCTTATTGTAATTTTAAAGTCATAGGAAATGTTAAAATCCCTAATAGTGAGTTACATGATGTCTTGTTTGTTCTTGATTTGAAATAGAATTTACTTTCTATACCTCAATTATGTGAACAAGATTATAAGGTAAAATTTATTAATGATACTTGTTATGTTAAATCTACTAAACAAGATTTTTATGTAGTTTCCACTGCTTTTATAGACAATGATAATTTATTTAAATTTATTGGATTCTCTTCTCCCTCATCTTCTCATTCTTTGCTTGTTTCTAATGATGATAAGTTGTGGCATGAAATATTAGGGAATATCAATTACCAAAGTATTTATCTCATGAACAAACTCAATATTATGCAATGTTTCCCTAACATTATCTCACAACTTCTAATTGTAATGGTTATATGGATTGTAAAATTCATAGAGAATCTTTTCCTAAAAATCACTCTTGGCATGCTACTAAAAATCTTCATTTAGTTCATAGTGATATTTTAAGCTCTATGCAAACTCCTTCTATTAATGGTGCTAAGTATGCTTTAACATTTGTTGATGATTGAACTAGGTGAGTTTGGATTTATTTTTTGAGAACTAAAGATCAAGTTTTAGATGCTTTTATTGAATTTCATGCCTTTTTTGAAAATTATTCTCATTATTATTTATGCATATTACTCACTAATAATGGTACCAAATATGTTAACAATGATTTTTTTTTGCATAATGAAAGCAACATGGAATTAATCATGATAAAATTATTTCCTACACACTTGAGGAAAATGATGTTGTAGAATGTAAACATAGGACTATCACTGAAATGACTAGGTGTATGTTGAATGATAAAAATATGAATTATAAATTTTGGGATGAAGCCATGTATTATTATTTTTATCTCATTAATAGGAATCTCAATACATTTGTTTTAAATATTACACTTGGAGAAGCTTGGAGTGGTAGAAAACCTAGTTTAAAACATTTACATGTTTTTGGTTGTGATGTATTTATTTATATTCCAATTGAAAAGTGTCAAAAGTTAGATTTTAAAGCAGACACCTTTGTATTTGTTTGTTATGATGAATAATCTAAATCCTATAGAGTTTATGATCTTCAAACTAAAAAAATAAATATTAAAAGGGATGTTAATATTGCTGAAAATGGTGTGCTTGATTGTGCTTCAAATTTAGATTATCTTGATATTATTTCTACATCTTTTCCTTTTAAATCTAGTAATAAGCATAATGATATGTTTAATGATTTTTTTACTACAATTCCTTCTCTTTCTCCTAGTATTGCTCCACCTGAATATATGCCTAAATGGGCCAAGAATACTATAAAATATTCAAAAATTAATGTTGATCCTAATGATACTCATCGAACTAAACATTTTTGTAATTATGATTTGATGTCTAAACTTATGTACAATAATGATTCTCAAAATTTAAAATAAGATCAAGGTCACCCTCATTTGGAAAAATATATGCATGATGAATACAAATCTTTGATTTCTAATAACACTTGGGAATTAGTTCCTTTACTTAAAGGAAATAATTTGGTAAGTTGTAAATGATTGTTTAAAACTATGTTCAATTTTGACAATCAAATTGAAAAATATAAAGCTAGACTAGTTGCTAAAAACTTTTCTCAAATTGAAGTTATTGACTATAACAACCTATTTTATCTTTTTGCTAAAATTCACACTATTAAATTTGTTTTATATTTATCTACTCACATGCCTTGGCCTATTTATCAAATTGATGTTAAGGATGCTTTCTTAAATGGTGACTTGCATGAATAAATTTACATGTCGCAGCCTCCTAGATTTATAAATAAAGGAAATGAACATATTGTATGCAAGTTAAACAAATATATTTATGGTTTAAAACAATATCCTAGAGAATGTGTCTCTAAAATTTATCAATTATTTATAGCTCAAGGCTTTCCTCATGTTATAATGATTCTATTTTTTTATAAAAAATACTCTAAATGGCATAGTTATGATTGTTTTGTATGTTGATGATTTAATCATAACTAGTAGTAATAGTTAAATAGTTTATTTCACTAAAAATACTTTGAAAAATAACTTTTAAATGATGGATTTGGGTCTCTTACATTACTTTTTAGGCATTCAAGTTTGGCAAGAAAAATATAACATCTTTATTTCTAAATCTAAATATGCATATGATTTATCATCTAAATTTAATATGTTAGATCGAAAACTTATTTATACTCCTTGTGAACTTGGTGTTAAACTTTTTAATGGCATGAAAACATAAAATGTTGATCCAACTTTATATAGATAATTACTTGGTAGTTTGAATTATCTTACTCATACTCATCCTGATATTGTCTTTTCTGTCAGATTGGTCTCTCATTTTATGTCTAAACCTCAATCTACTCATCTTAAATCTTATTAAATAATTATTAATTATATTAAAAGTAGTCTAACATATGGCATTGAGTATACCTTGAATAATAATTTTTATTTGGTAGGTTATTCAGATTCTGATTGGGATAGTGATCCAGATGATCGTAGATCTACTAGTGGTTATTGCATCTCCTTGGGTTTTGTCACTATTTCGTGGAATAGTAAAAAGCAATATATATATATATATATAATCTAAATATAAATATTGTAATCATGTTACAAAAGAATCTATTTGGCTTAGAAGATTTCTTATAAATTTCAGCCACTTAGAACATTCGACTACTCTGATTTTTGGTGATAATCAAAGTGCAATTACCTTACCAAAACATCCAATTTTTCATGAAAGATCCAAGCACATTGAGATTCAACATCACTTTTGGTGTGAATTTTTTGAAGACAATCAAACTATTCTCTCTTTTTGTCCTATTAAAGAACAAATGGTTGATTTATTCACTAAGCCTCTTTGTAAAGACAAGTTTGTCTTCTTTTGTAATAAGTTATTACTAAAGGAAGTTATCATCAAGAGGGAGAGTTAGTGATTTTCTTCCATTTGTGTCTATTTTTAAACCCTTAAATAAATTTTATGGGGGAGTTTTATAATTACCCTTTATTTAGGATAATTTTTTATCCAAAGTTCCCTTTTAGTTTGTGAGGAATTTGTATTTATGGGAATTATAGATTCTCATAAATCTATATTATTATGAGGTGGCACTCACCTCTTTACTAAACCTAAGTTTTATGAGGAGATATTTACATGTAACTTCCCTTCATACATTTAGCACATACCTCCCTTATTTTTTTAAAGGATTAGGCCACAAGTGTCACACACTTTAGGAGACTTGTAAGATCATTAATGGGGTCTTTTATAACTCCCATTATTCATCTAGCTCTATAAAAGAGATTCTTCTCTCATCTTTTTCTTCATCTAGGAACCTTATGATCTCTATAAATTTTTTATTTGTGCTCTTATCTTCTTATACATGTAGAGAATTTTTGTCAAGTCTCTTAATAATATCACGTAGGTTTTTTCACCAATTCATTTAGTTTTCCCACTTCAAAATCTTTGTCTCAATCTTGACTTGTATTAGAGAGGTAACTTGTTCTTATTATTTTTTATATAATTTCTAAACTTATTTATCAAATTGATGAATGTTCCTTGGATAAATATTTCAATTCCATTAACCTAAGTAGTACCACCAATAGATAATCCAATCAAGTGGTGTGTTATGGAATTTACTAATCTAAATAATCATATATTATTAAAAAAATGTGGGCCTAGGTAATTTTATATACATTTTCATTCATATTTTTTATTTTCATGTTATGAAATATCATGTTAGAATGGATTTCTTTATGGTACACTGCATGTTTTTTATAAATCTTATAGCACATGGGGTACTATCATGTCTCATTAAATTTTTGCACCATTCTATCTGCCTATCCACAAAAAGAGGAATATATAATAATAGGATATTATGTGGGGTATTTTTGGTTCATGTTTGGTGTGGTAAATCACTTAGATGATGCTCTCCCTCCTCCATTACAATACTACCTAGAAGTGACACTCGTGATTATCAACGATACACGAGTTAGTTCAAATCAAGTTCCAAAGAGATTGGTATATTTCATTGTATTAGGTTGTATGCCTAAATTAATGTAATTATATTATGTAATTGTATATTTGTTTAGAAGATGTTGTATTGTTAGACCATTCACAGTTGTGTCGTATGGTGTTTACTTTCATTGGAGTTATATAAGAATTATATTATATGTTGTATTTGAAGTATAAGTAATATTTTTATTTATTATGGTATATTTTATTATTTTATTTTTTGTAATTAATGTTATTTATTTTTTTAATTATTGAATTTTCTAAGTACATCTTGAGGGGTTATTAAACAAAGATTGTGTGACCCTGTCAAACAGTTAGGTTTGTGTCAAAGTGAGTGATTAAATATGTTTATAGGTTTAATGAGATAATTTAATGATTATATAATACAAATAGGGTTTAAAAATAAATAATTCAGGTCTTAAAAGTGTTTTAATACGTAAAAAATTTAATCTATTTCATTTTTTAAGGTTTCGACTCATTTAGGATAGTCATAGTCCAAAACTAGGGTGTAGAATTTGAAACTAAGATTGTAGAAGATCAAACCATTAAAATTTAAAAAAAATGGTAAAAATTTATATTTTTAACTTCCTTAAAGTATTTTTGAATTTATTTATTTTTAGGGCATCTATACATACGATAATAGAGGGTTGTGTGCAAAGAAGGGGTAAAGAGACCTAAATAGGTCTGAGCAAGGTCTAGAAGGAGTAACTAAGAGGGGAGTTAGGAAATGAAATTTTTTGTGGATATAGAATATGATTGATTATTCTTATGAAGGTTATCAAATTTTCAATACAAGGTTGTACTTGTCTGTACAAGTCAAAATTATCAAAAAAAGGCTATAAAGAGCATATGAAAATGAACATAGTTGCATAAAGAAGCTTAGAGAAAGAGTGAGGATTGAGATCAAGGTGAGACATGTAATTTGTGACCAAAAAATCCTATATAAGGCACAAACATGTGTTCAATAAGTAGAAAAGGGTAATTGAGAGTTTAGAGCATCAAGAACTAAGAGAGGGAGTGGACCTCAAAGAGGAGACAATCAAGAGAGATTACAAGAGATATAATGAATGGGATGAGATGTGTGAATGAATTAGAAGGTGTATATATATAAATAATTCAAAGATTACTTGTTAATAGGTCATGAAAGAGAATTATATTATACCATGTGAGGGAATTTATATTGCAAAGAAGATGTAGGAGATTGGTTACATGAAGTGTTGGTTGCAAGTATCAGAGTTTTGTTTAGAGTAGAGAATGAGAGGGAGTATCTACATAATTTTTATTAGAGTGAGAATTTTTTTTCAAAAGAGGAGAAGGATAGACAACAAGAAAAAAAAGTTACATGTTTATCTTGTCTTTCATCTAGAATTTTAATATGTTCATGCAAAGTGTTGAGGTGTGAGTGGTAATTTGAGTGTGGTAAGTATCCCTAAAGTTATTAAGGATTGATAAGAGAGAAAGAGATGTATATTGGAATCTCAAAATTGATCTCAATAATATATTGAAGAGAGAGAAAGGATTCTTAATAAAAGGACAAGAGAGATAGATAGATAGACCCAAGTGAAGTCATAGAGTGAGAGAAACCCAAGTGAGGTCATGAGAAGATAAGTAGGTGAGGATTGTCAAAGAGACTAGCTCTAGGTGAGACCAAGAGATTGAGATAAGGATGATAGGAATATATATAAATGATATAATAAATAAATCATGAGTGAGAATATCTACCAAAAAAATAGAAAGATGTAAGAAGACACCAAAAAAAAAGAGATGGACAAATAAATGACAAAAGTAAGATAGCCGTTGGATGAGTTGCTGATCATAATGGAGCATCTAAAGGAAAGTGAGAAACCATACTATGGATGGTCATGAAGAATAATTCACTCAAGCATCCAATAAGTCTATAAGTGAATAAGTGAAAGACGAAAGCTATGAGAGATGAAAGAGAGAGTAAGAGCTTGCTTTGTAAATAACTCAAGATTGAAATGATGAAGTATAGAATTAGGATGTAAAAGAATGAATATGAATAGTAAATTAATAAGGATGAGTAAGGATTTAATGTATAAAAATAAGCTAGTGGTAGCCAACTAGGTGATGGGAAAGATAAAGTAGAAATAGATCTGATTGTAGACCTCATGGAGGGATTGGAAAAATAAATACAATTGATTAAAAAAAGTATGAAATATGATTACATGTTTTTCTATGATAGTGAAGATAAATTAGAGGCATAAATAGCATATTTGGAGAGAGCCTTACATGGTGAAAATATGGATAATGACGATAAGGTATAGGTTATAGTATTTGAATTCCACATGATGGAAGACAAATAACATCAAGAAGAAGCATTGATGGCAGTAATGAAGCAGATGAAAGACAAAGAGTCATGTGAAAACTTTGAATTTAAATGAGATAGTATAGAAATATGAAAGTACAAGTGTACCATTAGTGTTTTATGGAATACATAGCCCATATGATAGAGGCAAAGAGAAAGGTATGAGAGTAAATCAAGTGCTAGTTAGTAAAAGAAAGCATTGGAAGAAAGGAAGTAGGATTGTATATGATAGAGACAAGAATGAGAGAATAAATAAGGAGAATTTGAATCATGTTGAATCAGTAGTAGATGGAAAAGATTCAAGGATCATGAACTGGAAGACCAAGAAGAACATAGTAGTCCATTTGAGCTCAAATACATTCTTACCTAGGAGTATGATGCAAGAGCATCAAGAAAATCAATGTGTTCAAGTGTGTATTTTGATCTTTGTGGGTTTAGTTTGGTGTTATAGGTCCTATAGGGACAAAATTAGTGTGTTATATACATTAGAGGACCATGTGTGTAGGTTTGAGGGTCATTTTGGAGTTTTCCTCCAAAACTAAGAATTTGAAATTTTGAATTAGGTTGTAGCTTTTGAAAGGTGTTTTGGTGAATTATAATGTTTTTAATGGGTTATTGAGGTTATATTATGTTTTATTTAGGTATTTTGGTGTATTATCAACAAACAAATACAATATAATTTAGAAATAAAAAAGTAATGTAATTGCCCCTTCATTTGTGGAGGTAGCCAAGAGGAAGGAAGTTGGTAGTTATATGTTTTGAGGAATGTAAATGAAAATATACAAGTTCATAAGTAATTAATCATATATAGGAGATTATTAAGAGGTTAGGAAGTATAATTTAAAGTAGGTGACAAGAAAATGAATAAAAATAAGGAGTTGCAATCCTATTTGTGTAGGACAAGAATGTGAAACAGACTGTATGTTTTAAATATCTCCTTGAACAAATAAAGAATAAGTATTTTGTTTGTAAAGTACCTTAATATTCATATTTAAGTGTTTCATATATGATTCAAATTGTTTTTTATAAAATATTAGGAGTGTTACAAAGGCTACTTTAAAATAGTGCTTCAGGTTTGTATTAAGATTGGTGAAGATAGTCAGAAAGAGTTAAGATTAAATAATTATGAAACTTGTCTTATTGGAAGTAAAAATATGGAGAGGGGGGTTGAATAAATTTTAATAAAATATTTCTTCAATTTCACTTAACTTTCATGAAGCATTCATTCACATGCATGCACCAATTACTGCATACACAAGCATCTATGAAAGCATACACCATAAGGACATAAAATATATGTGGGAAAACCTAAAGAGGAAGAAAAACCAATAATGAATTTTTTTTAATTCTTTAATATAAGTAATTAATCAAACTTATAGTGAATCACCAACCCCACAAGGAACACCAACCCCTTACTAGTCAAGCGCCCACTCAACTAACCTTTAGCAAGCTTCAACCTGCAAGGAGGATCCAAGCCCCTATGAAACAAAGATAAAAATAAGATAAATTTAATCTTAAATCACCCTTGGACACATATTTATTAATCTAATAAATATGATCTCCTTTTTTTGATGTTCTCATAGTTCTTTCTCTCCAAAACAGCTTATTAGGCCTTCTTGCTCAAATAGCCCTCTCCTAGGCATAATTAGGTCAAATGACCTTGCTCAAAACTTGTAGAAAAATATTTATATACTCATGGAATGCTCATTTCATCTATATTATTACCTTTAATCAATTAACCTATTCTCCAAAACTTTATATACTTCTTTCAATAGCTCAAATTTCTAACTAGGCAAAATAGGGTTATTAGGTCTTGACTTTATACTTGATTATTTATCATACCCATATTGGTCATATAACGACTTATAAATAATTTTATTATTATTTAAATATATCACTAAAAAAATTTAACAAGTTAAACAAACATTACATAGGTCAGTCATTTCCCTTAAGGACTAAAACAACCATTAGGCCTAATAAAGACCTAATGCAATTAGGCCTTTCCTAAGCACACATTTCACTTATACCTCCTTATAAAATATTTATCCAAAAAAAATGCATTAAAAAATTCATATGTAACTTTAATATACCTCTGGTTCAAGCAAGACTGGATTAACTGGGTGTTCAGCTGTGTTGCCACACCTTCCTTCTTGGTTCTTGTTAATGGGGAGCCTACGGAACTTTTTAGAGCCTATAGAGGTCTCCGTCAAGGAGATCCACTCTCCCCATATCTGTTTATTCTCATGGCTGAAGGATTTGGGCGGCTCTTCAAGAGTCATGTCTCCTAGAATTTGATACAGGGATGGAGATGGGAAGGTGAGCCTACCACCTTGTCCCATCTTCAATTCATTGATGACACTATCTTGGCAGGTAAAGCATGGATAAAGGAAGTGAAAGCTTTCTGAGCAACACTGGATAATTATCTGGCAGCCTCTGGACAGTGGATTAATGAACAGAAATCTGTGATAGTCTTCTTTAATACCCCTGAGTCTATTCAGAGGAGAATTGCTGCTACACTCCGGTTTCAGATTCATACACTACCTGTGGTGTATTTAGGGGTCCCCATTGTGGTGGGACGACAGCCCAGGTTATTTTGGAAAAATATTTTGGATAAACTGAGATAGAAGGTAAGCCATTGGACTTATAGATGGCTATCTACTGCAGGTAGAGTTACTTTGCTCCAATCTGTTATCCAAGCTCTTCCTATATACTGCTGCATGGTTCAGAGTGCGCCGGTTTATTTTTTAAAAGAGTATGATGCGCTTTCTAGGAGGTTCTTGTGGAGTGGAAATTTTCATAATTCTAAGTGGAGTCTCATCAATTGGGACATGGTTTGCAGCCCAAAGAAAGAAGGTGACCTGGGCCTGCAGTCAGCGATTTTAGTTAACCAAGCACTTGCGGCCAAACTCTACTGGCGTTGGTGCACTTACTATTCTTCCTTGTGGGCCCGAATCTTGACTGCCAAATATATTCTGGGCACTAACATTCATGATATAGCCAGAACTCCTGTTGAAGGGAAAGGATCGATGATCTGGAGTACCCTCAAGCTTGGAGCGCATTTGGTTAAAAATGGTCTTTTTTGGGTTTGCAACAGTGGTTTGGAGGCCTTATTCTAGGAGGACTCCTGGGATGGTGCACCACCTTTTCTTCACTCACACCCTCATCTGCATTCCCTTGTGGACTCCTTTCATGCTGCTGGATGGAATACGGTGATACAATACAAGGAGTCTTATAATATGGGAACGAACATTGGCTACAGGTGGAAACATTCCTCTGATTGGCCACCTGGAGGGTCGGATGAGGAGAGGTTGGTTTTATCCCAAATTCTAGATGCTAGAAGGTGTAGTGCGCTACAGGGACATGATACTCTTGCATGGAGTGGTGATGTAATGGGACAGTATTCTGTGGCTGCAGGATACAGGACCCCAATTGAGCAAAAGATGGAGATTGGTCAGTTTCAGTGGGGTAAGTATATTTGGAACTGATGGGATTGGCCCAAATGCAATTTTTTTCTTTGGCTGCTCACGCATAAGAGATGCCTCACCTGGGACAATCTCCAGAGGACGGGCTTTCAGGGACCTTCCATGTGTTTTTTGTGCTATAACAGTGAGGAAACTAGAGTTCATCTCTTTTTCCAATGTTATTTTGCTGTCCAAGTGTGGCACCTGTGGTGGAGGGCGTGGAATGTTCCTTGCAGGCACGTCTCCAATCTTAATCATTTTTGGTCTCATTTGTGAGAAGCTCCAATTAATAATGCCCTGTTTTAGAATGCCTGGGCGGTGGGTCATTCCTTCATTCTGTGGCACATGTGGCTCGAAAGGAACCGACGCATCTTCAGGGGAGAGAGGCTGGAGTTGGGTCTGTTGTGGCTTAAAATTACCAACGCTCTCCAAGAAACCATTTCTGCTAGGGGCGCGACAGACTCTACTGGCGTTCTAGGAGCGGAGGCTGTTTGGACGCGCCTAGGTGTTAATCTTCACAATGCTGGAACGGATTTGGCTGGCAGGAGCTTGGCGAATGGGAGGAAGAGACAGGTTCAGCCTGTTAATAGAATTGGGCACTGGAAGCCACCTATGGATGGTGTTTTTAAAATAAATACCAATGGATCCTCTCGCGGGAACCCAGGCTCGGCTGGAATTGGAGGAATTGGGCGAGATAGTTCAGGTAACATTCAATTTTTATTATCCATTTACAGAGGCTGTCACACTAATAATCAGATGGAGGCCGAGGCTATTCTAGAGGCTGTGAAAAATTGTTGTGTTCACGGTCATCTCAACGTCATTTGTGAGTCAGATTCACAAGTTGTAATTAATCTATTAAATAAGGATAATTCTGATAAGGTTGAGTGGAATTTAAAAGTCATTATTCAACAGATTAGGCAATTAAGACAGTCCTTAAATTTGATTTCCTTTCAACACATCCCACGTGAGTAGAATGGAGTGGTGGACACTCTGGCCAAGTGGGCCTCGGAAAATGGGACTTCCTGGAACATCACTGAGCTGAATATGCTTCCCGTGAATATGTGTCAAAAGCTGGTCCAACTGGTGGATCAGGAGAAAATATTGTAATTGGTTTCTTGTTTGGTGCTTAATAAATTTTTACCCCCTTTTGAGTCAAAAAAAAACTTTAATATACCTCTCATAATCTATCCTTTGGTTCCAAACACCATTTTATTCATTTCACACCTTGAGCCATTTAATTAGGTCTACTCGTCGGTAGGCCTTCTCACAGCCCGAAAGTCTATATTGAAAAATTAAACCATATACACAAATTTTACATATAACCCATACATAAAATAATATTAATATTATATTTATTACATAAAATACCTCTAAAAAAAATCTTCACTAAAAAGGCCAAAAGGCCTCAGAACATTCCTGCAAATGGCTTACTCAGAACCACCAAACACTATTAACAAACAATCAAATCAGTTTGACACTCCATACTTGAACAGGGAATTTAAATGAATAAAAATAAATTAAAATTATAATATGATTAATTTATAACACCTTAAATATATTTTTATCCTTTAACTTAGTTCGAAATTACTCAAGAGCATCCTTTTCACACATACATAGAAAGTTGCCTGTAGCACCAAAAACATAGTCAAGAAAATCAAGTCATATAACACCTATGGAAACACTCCTATGTTATTAAAATGGGTTTTTTGAACCTTTATCATATTTATTTCATCTCTAAAAATATATATTGTATTTTCATATATCAATATTAGTCTTACATACCAATCTCACCACTTCACTCTACACAAACTTTCCTATTTTAGATAGACCAGTTTGATCACAATTTTTTGCTTGAATATAGGAATCATAAACACATATATACAAAATTGATAGTATTGAAAGGTATTGAATAATTTTCCCATGCATTATGATCCATCCCTCTTCCTTTATAACCAATCCCTAATCTCATTCTCATTCTCACCTAGTTTTCTCATTATTTTGCTCAATAGGCATGTTTAGCGATAGGCTAATTTTCATGATGAGTTTAACACATTTTTGGTTTTGAAACCTGATTATAAAATTTCATTTAAATAAAATATAATTATTTCATATCTTCCTCCAACCATTTAAATATTTGACTTTTTCAACCCTACCTTTTACACTAAAATCCCTAAAAATAAGGGTTGTTCTATAGCTTCTATTCACTATCAAGGCAAACCAAAAACACCTAAGGAAACATTTAAGAGTAATTTACATTTTAAAAACATAAAAATATGTCAAATTAACCATTCTAATCCATACCCAATTATATCTTTCATATGAGGTCATTAAAAGGGTTTTGAGAGGGTTTTGATTGGTTTCACTTCTTAACAATTGTTTATAAAGGATTTCCCCTCATCTTCAAAATCAATTCCAAAAAAATTAAGATTTGTAAATTCCCAAAATATCAATAATTTATTATGATATCATTCAAATCTTTCATATTCTAATGAGCAGAATAAATTTCTTCTCGGGTCTACAACACCCCATTTTATGCACACAGGGAACCTTATCATAGGTTTTCATGTTTTATCCTTTAGGGATTGACTTAAAATTTTGTAAACACTCTTAAAATAACCTATAACACCCATATAAATTATTTAAATATATTTAATACCTTTTTAAATGATCTTGTCTCCTCATTAGGTCACTATGGGTCACTTTATACATTAGGCCTTACACTACCAATCATACTCAAACTATGATCATGCCTTGAAACCTATTGAAATATATTAAAAACCTCATACATATGTCATGTGATCTCATATACTACTCATACACTACCAAAATTTCTCACACAGGTTTCCAATGGCTCAATTTATCATCCTACCAAACCTATGTCTTTTCACTATGCCTTTCAAGAAAAGGTTAAGCCCCAAAAATAGACCTTGAAACTCATCAGTAAGCTTATTTGTATTTTTTTCATATTTAAAATATCTTAGGACACTTTATCATTATTATACTAACCCAAATCATAAATATTAACCATGATTTATGCATACATATTTTTCATAGATCTAGACCATGCTACTCAAGATACATAGTACTCAGAGTTTGGACACAAATAAGCAATCTCTCAATGATGTCATTCTTCAAACATTATTCTCTAAAGACAAGGATAATCTTAATATAATTTATGAACTTTATTGCATTTAAACCTTGTGTTAAGACCTCATATATAATACAAAGACTTGTTAACCCATATACTTACCTTATATTCTCCTCAATACTCAGAGCTTAATTAATATGCCTCCCTAGTATCTAGAACATGATCTTGACATGTCATCAAACCATAGAAAGAATACTAGTTTGCCTTCAAATTTTATCTCATAAGAGAGACAATACTTCTTTGTCACACAACACTTCACCAATCATGACATCAACTCTGAGTTTTGACATGAAGAACATTCAACTTAACTTTGACATCAATGATAACATTAATACATTAATACCAATACTAGGAACATACCTCAAATTTCTCCCTCTTTATCATTGATGGCAAACACTCTTAATCATATAAGATAATTCTCTTTCCTTCAAGTTGTATCTTTTTTTAATACTTGATCTTTGAAATAGTAAGTTGCTCTCCATTTGACATTAATGAAAAAGGTTCACCTTATTAGCATCTATTTGATCCTTTGACTTGGGGAAACATACCTTTTCTTTAAAATAAACTCATAAATCCTTTTTATCATAAACTTTAGCACAAAATAGGCTCACATACCTACTCATGAGACATGATTGAATCCCTTTGTCTCCATTAAAATTCAAGACATTTACAAAACTATGACTTGGTTTGATCAAGTCAACATACAAAAATTTTGTGACTTGTATCTTGTGATCACACCTATAGTAGACTTCTTTGACTAAAAATTGAATCTAAAAGTCTCCTAAGACCACAAAAATCCCCTTAAGATTGATCATCCTTGACACTTCTTGCTTACTAGATGAGTGCCTCCATGAAGCCTAATGTAATCACGTCTACTCTAGAGAACTAGAAAAACATAAGTTCAAGAGATTCTTAGATCTTCATATCCTTACAGGTCTAAACTTACTTCATGATCCTCTTATGCTTGACCCACTCCATATTTTTTTGGTTAAGATTCTATCTTGATCTATTGGTATTTTCTCCTTCATGAATAATTTTAGTAGATAGAGAAAATTCTTGGAATTCCTTTGTACCTTGATTATGCTCAACCATGTAAAATAGTCCCCTTGAACTTATAGACTAGTCATCAACCTTAGCTATTTTAGGTTTTCACTTATTGTCTTATCTTATTTCCTATATTCTATAAGCCTCAAATTTTTTGTTTTGTCTTGAGAAGTCATGATTATAGAATTTTTAAATATGAACAACTTTATGATAATTAAAACATATTATCCATCTAGATGAAAACATATCATGACCTATACCTCTTGGCTAAAAATTCTCCTCATAGTTCTATGCAAATTCATTTTTGAAGGGCCTTCTGCAATATATTGTGGTTACATAAATAATAATAACCATTTAAATGATTAACATACCTTATATTATTATATTTCCTGATAGTATTAACCTTTTTTCTATTATCACCCTCATTCTTTGGTTGATCTTTGACCTTTTTGATCACATTAGTGTCCTTTTGATCTTCAATGAATCCAAGGCTTATTTTGTCATTATAATTCTTTTATCTACTCAAAATGTTGTCTAGATCATTGATACTATTTTAAAACCTCAAAAATTACTTGACCTTATTTTAAGATTGATTAAATTCATCTCTCAAAGAGTTCACTTCAGCTACATACCTTACACATTCTTTTTATTTTGCCTCTAGGCTTGCAGTCATAATTTCAAGTTGGTTTGTCTACCTATTTGACTATTTCCTTTTATTCCTTGGAATTATTGCCTAGTCTAGCTTCAAATTTTTTTATTTCATCTTCATAATTTTTTATAAGGGACCTCATCACCCTATTCTTTTTATTTACCATCTTCAAATCTTCTAGATTATTCATCAACTCAGCCTTAAAATCCACCTCACCTCCTTCTTCATCTGAATCACCAACAACACCTCCAATCCATTTGAATTATTATGGATTTGAGTAGCTTCTTTATTTAGCCATAAAGATAACCTCATTGAAATCAGGACCATCACCTTTATTATCACTTTTTAAATCACTTCTCTCACTCTCACTAGATGATTTGAAAACTTCCTTAGTGTAAAGACACCTTTTGTTTTGAAGAACTTTTTCTTTTTATCATATCTTCTAAAACTTGTATTGCTCTTATCATACTTATAAGACCTTTTATCATTATCATGATATTAATCATCTATAAATCATCATTTTATTTATGCTTATGAGTTAATTTGTTGGTAAAGTGTCCAACCTCTCCATAATTGAAGCATTTAAAAGGTATCTTGCCCTTGTATTTACGTGAACCTATCTTAAAAATTCTTGAAAACATGGCTATCAACTCATCATCAACAATATCAAATTAATCATTATATTTAAATTTCTTACCTTATGACTTATTCTCTTTTGTATTTTTTTCTACCTTGAATGCAACTTCCTTCTTTGTAGGTCTTCCTTCATTTATCCTCATCTCATAGGTTGTTAGGGTTCCATGGAGTCCATCAATCTCTAGCTTGTCTAGATCTTGAATTTATTAAAATAAACATACCTTGGAATCAAATTTGGGAGTTAGAGACCTTAAAACCTTTTGAAAAAAATTAGTCTCTTTCAATTCTTCTCCTAGACCTCTTATGATGTTGACCACCTCATCAACCCTCAACAAGTAGGCTATAATGGTCTCATCCTCATTCATTTTTAGACTTTCAAATTGTATTATATGGGTTTAAAATTTGGAAAATTTAACCTTGGAGTCTTCCTCATGAATGGTTTTCAACTTATCCCACATTTCTATAGTAGATATAAAGTTCATTACCTTTACAAGTTTTGCATCTAATAGGCCACACATAATACCATTCATTATTTTTGAGTTATTATCACTATCCTGCTTACCTATTACATCCATAGGATGAATTAGGGTGAAATATATTCATCTAATACTGATTTACAAAATATTTCATCATCCTAACACTCTAAAATTCATATTTGGATTTATTAAATAATGAAAATTTGCTTATATAAAAACCACCTTATTCTTGACTAGCCATCTTAGCTTGTTTAGAATCTCCTTTAGGTTGTAAGACCTCCTTAAAATGACCTAATTTGATACCAAATGTTGAAATTATAGATAATAGGAGGGGGTTAATTATTTTTATTAAAATATTCCTTAAATTTCACTTAACATTCATGAAGCATTCATTCACATACATACACCAAGTAGTGCATACATAAGCATATATGAAATCAAACATAATAAGGACATGAAATATATGTGGGAAATAATATAGGGTAATAAAAACCACTAATTCATAACTTATAATAATTTATTATAATAAATGAATCAAAATTTTAGTGAAGCGCCAACTCCATAAGGAGAACCAACCCCTTACTAGTCAAGCACCCAATCAACTAGCCTTTATCAAGATTCAACCTATAAGGAGGATCCAACCCCCTTGGAAACCAAACATCAGATTAGATACCTTAAATATTAAATCACCTTTGGAAACCTATTTATTATTTTTTTGAATATTATCTCCTTTTTTTGATGTTCTCACACTTCTTTCTCTCCTAAATAGCCTATTAGGTCTTCTCACTCAAATAGCCCTCTCCTAGGCATAATTAGGTCAAATGACATTGGTCAAAACATGTAGAAACATAGTTATATACACATTTAATTTTCATTTAATATTTATTATTACCTTAAATCAATTAACCTATTCTCCAAAACTTTATATACTTCTCTCAATAGCTCAAATTTCTAACTAGTCAAACTAGGCTTATTAGGTCTTGACTTTATACTTGATTATTTATCATACCCATATTGGTAATATAAGGACTTATAAATAATTGTATTATTATTTAAATATATCACTACACACTTTTCACAAGTTAAAAAAACATTACATAGGTTGTTCATTACACTTAAGGACTAAAACAACCATTGGGCCTAATAGAGACCTAATGCAATTAGGCCTTTCCTAAGCACACATTTCACTTATACCTCCTTATAACATATTTAACCTAAAAAAATATATGAAACACTTAATATTTCACTTTAATATACCACTAATAATATATCCTTTCGTTCTCAACACCATTTTATTAATTTCACACCTTGAACCATCCAATTAGGTCTACTCGCCAATAGGCCTTCTCACAGTGAGATAGTTTATATTGAAAAATTGAACCATATACACAAATTTTACACATAAAACATACATAAAATAATATTAATATGATATTTATGAATTAAAATACCTCCAAAAATTCTTTTGTCTTCACCACACAATCCAAAAGTCCTCAGCAACATTCCTGCAAATGGTTTACTCAGAACCACCAAACATTGTTAACAAATAGTCAAATCAATTTGACTCTCCATAATATAAAATGGAATTTAAATGAATAAAAACAAATTAAAATTATAATATTATTACTTTATAACACCTTAAATATATTTTTATCCTTCAAATTAGTTCAAAATTACTCAAGAGCATCCTTTTCACACATACACAGAAAGTTGCATGTAGCACCAAAAACATAGTCAAGAAAATCAAGTCATATAAAACCTATGGGAACACTAATATGATATTAAAATGGGTTTGTGTGAAAATTTATCATATTTATTTCATATTTAAAAATATATATTGCATTTTCATTTATCAATATTGGTCTTACAGACCAATCTCACTACTTCACTCTACACAGACTTTCTTATTTTAGATAGACCAGTTTGATGACAACTTTTTGGTTGAATATAGGAATCATAAACACTTATATAAAAAATGTATAGTATTTAAATTTATTTAATAATTTCTCCATGCCTTATTATCCATCCCTATTCCTCTATAACCAATCCCTAATCTTATTGTCATTCTCACCTAGTTTTCTCATTGTTTTGCTCATTAAGCCTGTTTAGCGATAGGCTAACTTTCTTGAAAAGTTTAACACATTTTTATTTTTTAAAAATATTATTAAATTTAATGGGAATAAAATATAATTATTACATATAATCCTCCATCCATTTTAGATATTTTACTTTTTCAACCTTGCCTTCTGTACTAAAATCCCTAAAAATAAGGGTTTTTCTATAGCTTATACTCACCATCAAGGCAAAACAAAAACAATTAAGGAAAACTTTAATATTAATTTACATGTTAAAAACATAAAAATATGTCAAATTAACCATTCTGATCCACAACTGATTATATCTTTCCTATGAGGTCATTAAAAGGGTTTTGAGAGGGTTTTGATTGGTTTCACTTAGCAATTATTTATAAAGGATTTCCCCTCATCTTCAAAACCAATGCTAGAAAAATTAAGATAGGTAAATTCACAAAATATCAAGAATTTATTATGATATAATTCAAATATTTCACATTCTAATGAGTACAATAAATTTCTTCTCAAGTCTATAACACCACATTTTATGCACACAGGGAACCTTATCATAGGTTTTCATGTTTTATCCATTAGGGATTGACTTAAAAAAATTTAAAAACTCTTAAAATAGAATATAACACATATATAAATTATTTAATTATATTTTATACCTTTTTAAATGATCTTGTATCCTCATTAGGTCATTATGGGTCACTTTGTACATTAGGCCTTACACTACCAATCATACTCAAACTATGATCATGCCTTGAAACCTCTTGAAATATATTTAAAAAATCATACATATTTCATGTTATCTCATATAATAATCATACACTACCAAAATTTATCACAAATGTCTCCAATGGTTCAATTTATCATCCAACCAAACCTATGTCTTTTCACTAGGTCTTTCGAGTAAAGGTTAAGCCTCAAAACTAGACCTTGAAACTCATAAGTAAGCTTATTTGTATTTTTTTCATATTTAAAATATCTTATGACACTTTATAATTCCTATAATAACCCAAATAATAAATATTTACCATGATTTATGCATACATACTTTTCACAGATCTAGACCAGGTTACTCAAGATACCTATTACTTAGAGTTTGGACACAAACAAGATATATCTCAATAATGTCATTATTCAAACATGATTCTCTAAATACAAGGATACTCTCAATATAATTTATGAGCTCTATTAAATTTCAACTTTGTGCTAAGACATCATATAGAATACAAAGACTTGTTGACCCATATACTTACCTTATATTCTCCTCAATACATTATAGTTTGATCTATTGGTTTATCCTCCTTCAACAATAATTTGAGTAGATATATAAAATTATTTGAATTCATTTGTACCTTGATTATTATCTACCATGGAAAATATTCCACTTGAACTTATAGACTAGTCATCAACCCTATCTATTTTAGGTTTTTTACTTATTGTTTTATCTTCTTTCTTGTATTCTATAAGCCTCAAATTTCTTGAATTGTCTTGAGACGTCATGCTCATAGTATTTTTAAATATGACCCACCTTATGATAATTAAAACATATTATCCATATATATGAAAACATATAATGACAGATACCTCTTGGCTAAAAATTCTCCTCATAATTCCATGCAAATTTATTTTTGAAGGGCCTTCTGCAATGCATTATGGTTATATGAATAAGAATAACCATTGAAATGATTAACATAAATTATTTTATTATATTTAATGATATTATATACCTTTTTTCTATTATCACCCTCATTATTTGGTTGGTCTTTGACCTTTTTGATCACATTAGTGTCCTCTTGATCTTCAATGAAGCCTGGGCTTATTTTGTCATTATAATTCTTTTGAATACTCAAAAGGTTGTTTAGATCATTGGTACTCTTTTAAAACCTCAAAAATTACTTGAAATTATTTTATTATTGATTAAATTAAGCTCTAAAATAGTTCACTTCAGCTACATACCTTGCACATTCTTTTTATTTTGTCTTTGGGCTTGCAGTCATAATTTCAAGTTTATTGTCTACCTATTTGAATATTTCCTCTTATTCCTTGGAATTATTACCTAGTCTAGCTTCAAATTTTTTGATTTTATCCTCATAATTTTTTATAAATGACCTCATCACCCTATTATTTTTATTTACCATCTTCAACTCTTCAAGAGTATTCATCAACTTAGCCTCAAAATCCACCTCATCTCCTTCATCTGAATCACCAACAACAACTCCAATGCATTTGTATTCTTATGGATTTGAGTAGCTTCCTTATTCGACCATGAATATAACCTCATTGACATCAGGACCATCACTTTTATTGTAACTTTTTGAATCACTTCTCTCACTCTCACCAGATGAGTTGTAATCTACCTTGGTGTAAAGACTCCTTTTGTTTTTGAAGAACTCTTTATTGTTATCATATCTTCTAAAACTTGTATTGCTCTTATCATAATTATAAGACCTTTTATCATAATCATGATATTCATCATCTATAAATCATCCTTTGTCTTATTCTTATGAGGAAATTTATTGGCAAAGTGTTTAACCTCTCTATAATTGAAGCATTTAAAAGGTATCTTGCCCTTGTGTTTACCTAAACCTATCTTAAAAATTCTTACAAACATTGCTATCAACTCATCATCAATAATAGATTCATCATTATCTTTAAATTTATTACCTTGTGACTTATTCTCTTTTGGATTCTTTTCTACCTTGAATGCAACTTTGTTCTTTGCAGGTCTTCCTTCATTTATCCTCATCTCATAGGTTGTTAGGGTTCCATGGAGTCCATCAATCTCTAGCTTGTCTAGATCTTGCATTTATTCAACTGTACAGACTTTGTAATCAAAATTGGGAGTTAGAGACATTAAAACATTTTGAAAAAAATTAGTCTCTTTCAATTCTTCCCCTATACCTCTTATGATTTTGACCACCTCATCAACCCTCAACAAGTAGGCTATAATGGTCTCATCGTCATTCATTTTTAGAATTTCAAATTTTATTATATGGGTTTAAAAATTGGCCAATTTAACCTTGGAGTATCCCTCATGAATGGTTTTAAACTTATCTCACATTTATTTGGAAGATATAAAGTGTATTACCTTCACAAGTTTTGCCTCTAATAGGTCACACATAATACCATTCATTGTTTTTGAGTCATTATCACTAGCCTTCTTACCTATTGCATCATTGGATGAATTAGGGGTGAAATATATCCATCCAATACTGATTTCCAAAATATTTCCTCATATTAACACTCCAAAATGCATAATTTGATCCATTAATGAAGATTTTCTTGTATAAAAACCACCTTCATCTTAGCTTGTTTAGAATCTCCTTTAGGTTTTAAGACCTCATTAAAAGGACATAATTTGATACCAAATGTTGTAGTTATATATAATATGAGGTTGTGGGGGGGGGGGGGGGGGGGGGGGGGGGGGGGGGTGGGAGGGTGGAGATGGGGCGATGGGGTGAATTATTTGTATTGAAATAGTCCTTCAATTTCACTTAACATTGATGAAGCATTCATTCACATGCATACACCAATTAGTGTATATAGAAGCATATATAAAATCAAACACCATAAGGACATGAAATATATGTGTTAAATCATATATGGGAATAAAAAACACTAATTCACAACTTATAATAATAATTTTATATAATCAATTAATCAAAATTTTAGTAAATCACCAACTCCACAAGGAGCACTAACCCCTTACTAGCCTTTAACAAGATTCAACCTGCAAGGAAGCTCCAACCCCATACAAAACCAAGAAAAAATTTAGATACCTTTAATATTATATCACCCTTGGAAATATATTAATTAATTTAATATGGTCTCATTTGTTTATTGTTCTCACACTTCTTTCTCTCCTAAATAGCCTATTAGGCTTTCTCTCTCAAATAATCCTCTCCTAGGCAAAATTAGGTAAAATTAACTTGATCAAAACCTATATAAAAATATTTATATAACAATGAAATTTTCATATAATCTATTTTATTATATTAATGATCTTAACCTATTCTCCAAAACTCTATATACTTCGCTCAATAACTCAAATTTCTAACTAGTCAAAATAGGCTTATTAGGTCTTGACTTTATACTTGATTCTTTTTCAACCCATGTTATTTGGACAAGTAAATAACCATATTTTTATTATGATTTAAATATATCACTACACACTTTTCACAAGTGAAACAAACATTACATTGGTCGGTCATTACCCTTAAGGGCTAAAACCACCATTAGGCCTAATAGAGACCTAATGCAATTAGGCCTTTCCTAAGCACATGTTTCACTTATAAATCATTTGAAAATTTTGAGATTAAAAAAATGTATAAAAAACTTCATATGTCACTTTAATATACCAATCATAATATCTCCTTGGGTTCCAAACACCATTTTCTTCGTTTCACACCTTGAACCTTCCAATTAGGTCTACTTGCCAATAGGCCTTCTCACTGCTAAAAAGTTTAAATTGAAAAATTGGAAAACATAAACCATAAATAAATAATATAAATAGGATATTTATGAATTAAAATACTTCCAAAAATACTTTTTTCTTCATCACATAGGCCAAAATGAATTTGGAACACTCTTGCAATGGCTTACTTAGAACCACCAAACATTGTTAACAAATAGTCAAATGCATTTGACTCTCCATAATTGAAAATGGAATTTAAATGAGTAAAAATATATTAAAACTATCCTATTATTCATTTATAACACCTCAAATATAGTTTTATCCTTAAAATTTGTGCAAAATGACTCAGGAACATCCTTTTCACACATACATAGAAAGTTACTTGTAACACCAAAAATACAGTCAAGAAAATTGAGTCTTATAACACTTATGGGAACACTGATATAATATTGAAATGGGTATTTTTGAACCTTTATAATCCTTATATCATCTATTAAAATAGAAATTTCATGTTCATATATCAATATTGGTCTTACAGACCAATCTCATTACTTTACTCCACACAAACTTTCCTATTTCAGACAGACCAGTTTGATGGCAAATTTTTACTTGAATATAGGCATAATCAACACTTATAAAAAAAATTTATAGGAGGGATAAGTATTTAATAATTCCCACATACATTATGATCTATCCCTAGTCATCTGAAATCAATCTCTAATCTCATTCTCATTCTCACCTAATTTTCTCATTGTTTTGTTCATTAGGACTATTTATAAATAGGCTAACTTCCATGACTGGTTTATCACATTTTCATTTTTTTAAATTCTCAAAAAAATTCATTCACATAAAATATAATTCTTACTCATCATCCTCCATCCATTTTCAAGCTTTGACCTGGTCAACCCTTCCTACGACACCAAAATCCTCAAAAATAAGTGTTTTCTTGTAGCTTCTATTCACTGTCAATAAAAACCAAAACCACCTAAGGGAAACTTGAATATTAATTTACATGTTAAAAACATAAAACTAGGTAAAATGAACCATTATGATCCATAATTGATTATATCTTTCTTATCGAGTCATTATAAGGATTTTTACTAGTTTTACTTCTTAATAATAATTCATAAAGGATTCCCCATAATATTATTTAACAATGCAAAGTAAATAAAGATAGGTAAATTCCCCAACTAATATTAATTTAATATGATCTCATGTAAAGTTTTCACATTATAATGAGTATAATAAATATATTCTCAGCTCTGCAACACCCCATTCTTTGCACACAAAGAACCTTATCATAAGTTTTCATGATTTCTCCTTTGGGTACTGATTAAAAAATTTATCCACACTATTAACATGAACCATCACACATTTTTAAATTCTTAAAATATATCTTCAACCTTTGGAAATTATCTTGAATCCTCATTAGGTTACTATAAGTCACTTTGTACATTAGGCCTTACACTGCCAATCATACTTAGACTATGATCATGCCTTGAGACCTCTTGAAATATATTAAAAACCTCATGAATATGTCATGTGATCTAATATCCTACTCATAAAATACCAAAATGTCTCACATAGGTCTCTAATGGCTCACCTTATCATGTTACTTGACCCATGTCTTTTCACTAGGTCTTTTAAGTAAAGGTTAAGCCTCAAAACTAGACATTGAAACTCATAAATAACCTTATTTGTCTCTTTTTCATAGTTAAAATATATTAGGACACTTTCTCATGCCTGTAATAACCTAGATCAAAAATATTTACCATGATTTATGGATACATCTTCTTCACGGAGCTAGACTAGGCTACTCAAGATACTAAATACTCAGAGTTTGGACACAAACAAACTATCTTTCAATGATGTCATTATTAAAACATGATTATCTAAATACAAGGATAATATCAACATAATTTATGAGCTCTATTACATTTAAACCTTATGTTAATACCTCATATATAATATAAGGACTTGTTGACCCATGTACTTACCTTGTATGTTTATCAGTACTTAGAGCTTAATCAATATGCTTCCATTGTATCTATAAAATGATCTTGAAATGTCATAAAAACATAGAAATAATACTAGGTATCCTTCAAATTTTCTCTCATTAGATAGACAAAACTTTTTTGTCACACATCACTTCACCAATCATGACATCAACTCTAATTTTTGACATGAAGAACATTCAATTTAACTTTGAAATCAATGACAACATTAATGCCTTAATACCAATAATAGGAACATACCTCAAAATGTATATTAGAACACAAAATTTAATAGAGAAATATTAAGTTTCATCTATCCATATTCATGTGTTTTTTATCTTATATTTCCTTGTGGGCCATTTGGTAACCTACAGTTTCAATGCTCTATGTAGTTAGTCACAGTCAAGGTAATAAGAGTAAAGTTTACATGATTTGAGGTTAAATTACTAATTAAAAATCCTCTAAATGTTTTTTTTAATGTTTATCAGACCTTATTAAGGTGAAAATAAGTCTTGAAACATTTAAATAATCAAATGAATCCTTCTTTATAGCCCTCAACATGTATGCAAGGTTAGAACCTTAAAGGAAAGACAAAATAAAATATATTTGTGTGTATATAGTCAAACCTTTTAAATTTGATAAGGTAAATTTTATAAGATGTGTATGGACTATTGGATCTACATTTAATTTTTTTTTGGTGTAAAGTGAGAGCAAATTCAATTACAAAGGATGTGTACCCCGTGTGACCTTGTCAAATAGTCAAGTTTGTGTCACAATGAGTGATTAAAGATTTTTAGAGGTTGAGTGAGAGAATTTAATGATTTTATAAGATAAATAGGGTTATAAAATACCTAATTCAATTCTTTAAATAATTTTAATAGGTAATAAATTCAATTTATTACATTTTGAGAGGTCTTGGTTCATTCAGGATAGTCATAATCCAAAACTAGGGTTTGGAATTTGAAACTAAGATTGTAAAAGATGCAACCATTAAACTTTGATAAAAATTGGTAAATAGATAGTGTTTCAAATTCCATAAATTATTTTTTAATTTATTTATTTTTATGGCATCTGTACGTACAATAAAAGGAGACTGTGTGCAAAGGAAGCATAAAGAGACCTAATTAGGTCTGAGCAAGGTCTAGAAAGAGTATATAAGAGGGGAGTTAGGAAATAAAAATTTGTGTGGAGATAGAAGAGTATAGATGGTATTTATTAAGGTTATAAAATTTACAAGACAAGGTTTTACTTATCTATACAATTAAAAATTTTCAAAAAAGGCTATAAGGAGGGTATGAAAATGAGTAGAGTTGCATAAGGAAGCTTAGAGAAAGAATGAGGATTGAAATCAAGGAAATAAAATTAATTTGTGATCAATTAATCATATATAAGGCACAAATATGTGTTCAATAAGCATAAAATTATACTTGATATTTTAGATCATCAATAACTCACAGAGGGAGTGGACCTCAAAGAGGAGATAGTCAAGAGAGATTGTAAGATATAGAATGAATGGGATGAGATGTATGAATGAAATAGGAGGTGTATGATAGGTATAAATATATATATAAATAAATCCAATAATCCTTGTGATTGGGTCATGCAAGATAATGATATTATACCTTTTAAGGGAATTAAAATTGCAAAAAAGATACAACAGATTGGTTGTATGTAATTTTGGTTATAGGTATCAAAGTTGTCATTAAAGTAGATAATGAGTGGGAGTCTCTGCATCACTTTTTATTCTTTTTGAGAATAAATTAGGCATATGTATGTGTAACCTTGAAGTGAGTGATCCATGTATGTGATTTATACTATAATATAACTTGAACTTTCTTTCATCCTACAAATTTTCATAACTTATTCTGAAGACTATTCCTTCTCTTCTCCAAAATGTCATCCCTTTTAGTTGTGATCTAAATATACCTTATAATAAGTGTATTCATTCCTCTTATACCTTTCCACTTTCTTCCATTTCCTTAATGTCTATATCTATTTTTTCACTTTCATATGTGCCTTATCTTATCTCTAGCCCACTCCTTTCCTTATCCTCTTCTTTTCTAACTTATCTTGCTCATATATGAGATCCCATTCCTTCACACTCTTTTAAACTATCTACTTTAATTCATAGCTATATTAACATTATTTTATTTATTCCATCTTCCTTGATATCATAGGTCTTGATCTAACCCCAAAATTCATATTTCATTCTACTTCTCTAAATCCTCCATCTTTTAGATATGGGTTCAATCTTCCTTTAGTAGTTCCTCATAATTCACTCCCTCATCAGACACATGCCCATAACGCTCAAAGTGACTAATCCATATTGGTAGGGATAGGAACCAAAAACCAAATTTTGACAAGATTAGGTAGTCACTACATGAACTTTCCCCTAATTCCTCTCATAAATTAGTCTTGCACAAAATTGAATGTAATGTATCCTTATAAAACAAACTAAGTAATGTATCATTCAATAGTAGTTTTCACCCAATGATCTATTATACAAGTCCCTTTAGTGTCTAATATTTTTAGGTTTTATATTCTCTCTTTTATCCAAGCTACAAAGTTTATCTTTTTTTGACCAAAAATAATATTATTATAATATTGATAACCATGTAAGTAGTAATCTAGGAAATTCACACCAAAATAATTCATATATTTTATTGTAGATATTCTTGTGAATAAATTCTCGTGTAGACCTTCCTAATTTTTTTACTTCTTCCTCTATGAATTTTGAATTCATTCATCGAGACATCTCACCAATTATCTTTTTCCTAATAGCCATTGAAACACATGTTAATATTCCATGATCACCACACCATTATTATTATAGGTTCCTCAAAACCCCATCATAACATGATAATATGGGATAATTTTGTGTAGAATAATACAAAAATAGACAAGAAGAACTCACATAGAAAATTTATATTAATACAAGCATGATATAAAACAAAATAATCATGATTCACAAATATAATCAACTCAAACAAAAAGCATTTTCATAGTGAACATATTACATTAACACAAAGCATATCATATGTAATGAACATAAAGAAAAACCATTTCTAAATATTTATATTGATCTCAATATTTTGGAACCCCTTTTTAGTAAAAATGAATGATATTTATAGATTTTTCATAAGACTTTGTCACTTCACATTCTAATGGTTTCCTGAAAACCAAAATTAGACTCTTCACATTCCAAATAATTTTGATGTACAAATAGATTAACATACAAATAAAAATAATAAACCACTTACAAAATGGTGCAAAATGCATACTTGTCATGCAATTACACACAATAATTTTTTATCCCTATACTACTACTGACATTTACATAGTAAAAACAAAACCTATTCAATAACTACCATTATTTTTTAATACATAAATTTATTGTATAATTTAGGATTAATTTTGTAGCAATGAAAATAAACAAGAAATTAAAAAAATGTGTAAGCTAAATTTTAATCCCATTGACGAAAATGACTAATTATGTAATTATTTATTTACATATGTTGGAGTGGGATAATATAGAGATATATATGATAAAAACCACCAATTTATAATCAAGTGAATTTAGAAAATACCTCAAAAAATTGTAATACTATTTCAAAAGCATTTAATTCTAACACTTAGAATACAATGCTCACATCTCCCAAAGAGAAGCTACAAAGGGAACAATCAAAGACTCATTTAAAGATACTTTGTGAGAAACAACTATGAAATCAAAACCAAAGTAATTTCAAAATAGTATTTCTAAATAAAGGCATTTGAAATCAAGATTAAATATCTAAGATTTCTCCAACAAATATGATCGCAAAAGAGACAACATATTATTATTATTATTATTATTATTATTATTATTATTATTATTATTATTATTATTATTATTATTATTATTATTATTATTATTATTATTATTATTATTATTATCATCATCATCATCATCATCATCATCATCATCTAGAGCCTCCCATTTTTAAGCCACTTATGGATGGTAAGGAATGTACTATTTTTATATTTAATCCCTTATAATAAGATACTTTATGTATTTTATATATAAAATCTCAAAAAAACTACAAAACCAAAGCATTACATAGGAGCTATCACACTACCAATCATTCTTATATCCTACATCATGTTCAACATTATTTCACATCGATCCTACTTTAGATAAATATAATGAAAATTTTGGAAGATAATGGAAACAATCAATGGGAAATACACTATGTAATATTTATAATTCTCTAACATTTATACAATATAATGTAATGATCATAGTTTCAAAGGATAAAATAATCACAACACAAAAACACAAATTAGAACATACTCCAATAAATACATGCAATGTAACTATGATAGGTATGAATCAAAAAACACGTATCATACAATATTATGGATCATGTAGCTCTACATAATGACATATTATCCCAATGATTTTTCACAAAATGAAGCATGTGAAAATAACCTTTATGTAGGAACTCCATTGGAACTCTCCTCTAATTAAGTTATTGGTTATCTACTTGTATTTCCATTAATACAATGCTTATTTTATTTTATTTTATTTCTACTTCTACTATCCCCATTCAAATCATTCTTATAGCCCTTGTATGTTTTTTTCACTTTGGGTAGTTTCCCTCTTTATTTTCAAACTAATTTTAACAATCGATAATGACTATCTTACAATGTTTTCAACACACATTATTCACAATATTCAACTTGCTTAATTTACATATCTAAAATACTATGGATCTCATCAAACTTACATGTGGATTTTACATTCTTATATATATATATATATATATATATATATATATATATATATATATATATATATATATATATATATATATATATACATACATACATATACATATATGTATATGTGTGTATATGTGTGTATATGTATATATATATATATATATATATATATATATATATATATATATATATATATATATAAATATATATATACATATATATACATATATACATATATACATATATATATTTACATATATATATATACATATATATATATATACATATATATATACATATATACATATACATATATATATATATACATATATATATATACATACATACATACATATATATATATATATATATATATATATATATATATATATATATATACATATATATATCATACATATATATATACATATACATATATATGTATATATATCATACATATATATATATATACATATATGTATATATATATATATGTATGTATGATATATATATATATATATACATGTATATATATACACGTATATATATACATATCTGTATATATATATATATATATATATATATATATATATATATATATGTATATATATATGTATATATGTATATATATATATACAGATATATATATATATACATACACACACACACACACACACACACACACACACACACACATATATATATATATAATTTATGAATACATTTGGTTCTCATTATTTTCCTTATATCTTTCAATGCTTTGATTTAAAACCTTGTTGTAGATTATTCCAATCACTCCTTTTTCATCTATTTTTTAAACCTCGCTTTTTCGAAATTTTCAAATATTTTAAGTTAAGAAAATAGAAAAAAATAAAAAATTATAAAAATAATCATATATGTCAAAAAATTGAAAAAAAATATATATTTTCAAATATTCAAAATCAAGATCTATCAACATTTTCAAATGTTGTTAGCTTAATTATTTGCATATGTTATTTATTTCATGTCAAGTAGATATCACATTTCAGTTTTCAATACACAATTATTTTCAAGAGGTACATGAATGTGATACATGACATACTTTCACATGGTTTTTTGATGTTAGGTTTTCTTTAAAACCCAAAATCCTTGCTAAGTTTGAGGCATATCTTCATTATTTATGAACACTTTAATAGATTATATATATCCACAACTCTTCTCTACCATGTTAATCTATATATCATATAATTTTTTTCTAATCACTAATACTTTACATTCTATTACATGGATATGTTATTCACTAATAATGTCATTGATACATATGATGTATGTAAACTAGTATCATTTTTGTTTAGTTTACATTCTTATTATAATAAGTGATAAGTTAGGAGTTTCTTACTTATTATGTGTGGCCCTTGGCATTGTGTCTGAAACACATATAAATTTTCTTGATTTAATGGTATTATTATACCATTTATGTGTGGATAGTGTCCTTGTGTGTTAATGAAACATTCATTTGTCCCTTGTGTTTAGCCTTTAGGCCTTATGTTTAACATTATATGAAAATTATGTGACATTGTGTGACATTTATTGTATGACCATTGCTTTTTATTATGGTGCCATGACTCATATCATTAAATGATTTTATTTTCTATTATTATTTTGGTGATATGATACATATCATGCACATTTTGCTAATTTACATCAATGTTATATATATTTAACACAAGTTTTCATATATAATTCAATGACATATTCAATAATATGACACAATCCAATTAAAAAGTTAAAAGTGTTACTACATGATTATATATTTCACATATTCTTTATTTTGAGATAAGTGACTTCAAAGATACATCTATCATCTTAAAGTGGGGGCATTACATTGGGATTGTATTGACAATTAAAGCCTCATGAGAAAAATTATTTTAGATTTATGACATTATAAAAATTTTAAATTATAATATGATTCAAAAATTTCAAATTATAGGGGCATCTAATGTGCATATTCATTCATTCCTACATTTATGTCAATACATATTCACATATACTTAGTGCATATACATGATCATATCCAAAATAGTTACAAGTTATAAGTTTAAAAAAAATTAAAAATAAAATGGCATTCATTATCAATTTAATATACTATAGGGGCATGATATTCATTAATGTTAAATTTAATACAAGGACATTTCAAATTTCTCATTTTCAAAAGTTTCAAATAAAATCTAGATCCATCTACAATTATGTGATTTATGGTTATGTTGTAAGTAGGCCATGTTAGAGTCTAGTGACACACAATGTCTATGGTTTTAATTTCTCTATGTAGGGAGAAACATTTGATGGTTATACCCCTTATTTTATTTCTAAATAAGTGAGACATATTTTCTAGTTCTACCCTTCAATTATATAGAGTAATCTATATATTAAGATGAGAGTTCGAGAATGCAATATTTCCAACTCAAGGGATTTTATTGGTTTTTAAATTAAGACTTGATTTCTTTCAATTTGTTATAGGTTAAACATTTCTCCAAATGAATAAACAAAGGGTCATATAGTTACCCATTTACAAGTTATAGGGAAATTATAGTGTACTCTTTCAAGTTCATATTTTTCTTTCTCTCTTTCAAATTTCAAATTTTAAATTTCATATTCACAAGTTTAAAATCTGGACATAACTAATTTCAGTGGCATTATTACAAGTTTCACATTAAGGCATTTTACATAATTAGGATTCATATCAAAACATAAATTTTTTATACACACTTAGATTCATAACTACTTTAGTCTTAAAATTCCACTTCATTGCATAACTACAATAAAGTGGAGGAAAATGTAGAGAATCAAATTTAATTTTTAAGTGTTTGACAATATTTAAATTTGACATCCTTACCCTAATTAGCTAATTTTCCATTATGTTAAATTAAAGTATTTATGGTAACATCCACTTTTATAAAAATTATCTTTATACTACTCAAAACATATTTTTAACATCCATATTTTTATGCTAGTTCCAATAGTCTTTATCCATTTTGAATAGGATTGCACTAAGTCAAATAAGACTATTTTGGGCTATGTAGGTACCATTTAGATTACATGGGGTTTTCTAAGGGTAGCTCAGTTATTCTGATAACCATATTCCCTATTTTGTAATTTTATCACTATAATGTTAATTATGCAACCTCTGGGGTTTATATTTTCTATGTCTTCCCCATGGAAAATTGGGACACATAGGCATAAAACAAACCCTTACAGATAGATACACATACCTATATCTAAAAATCAATCACATACTTATCTATGAAATATCTATAATCAATAAAAAGGACCACAATTCACCCTTCTCCTCCTAGTTTGGCCTTATCCCTAAAAATTTTAAAATTTTATTTACAAATGTGACAATTCAGAGTTCTTTTTAGGTAGTTTCCTATCACATTCAACCTACACAATCACCAATAAATATGATCCAAGTTATGTTTGTATATATTTTATCAATTTAATAATTTACACTTAGATTTTTATATTTATGTAGATCTAAATTAGTTGTTAATTTTCTATTTGTTTTTAGCATTTAATTGGTAAATAAAAAAGAACATTAAACATCACTAATTATCTTCCTAGTTTTGCATTACAATCATCCAAAATAGGGTCACATTTAAATATATTAAAGCATGCCTTTGATTCAAGTGTTATTGGTAGCTCAATTAGATCCAACACAATATTAAGGCCTTGTAATATTAACCAAGTGTTGACTTCCATACCTATGATATTGGATAAGTTTCATGGTACATATTTTAGTTTCACAAAAGGATTAAATCTCAATATTAGTTTATTTCTTTCCATCTATGAGGGGGTTAATAAATAATATATATATATAATGAACACTTTTTGATTAAATCCTTTGAAACCTCACTTGTAACATTAGATTTTTTACGTATATCTTGATTTTGAACCTCTCTTGTTATTAACCCTCTCTTAATAATTTGTTTTCTTTCCTTTAATTTACTTTTTTATATTCTCTTTTAATAAGTGTTCCTTTAGTAAATTTTCTTATTATAGATTTTATAACCTTTCTTGTCCCTTCACATTCTTTTAATACCTGATATTTTTTCTAATTATTCTCTTTGTAACCTTTACTTCTCAAGATAATCATTGGGGATCTTTCTTTCTTATCTTGTTATTTTTTTAACCTTATTTTCTCTAATTTTACCTTGTGAAGCTTTTCTTGTTCTAATTTTTCCATTAGTAATTTTTTTTACTCTGAATTATCCTTTTGTGTCCATGCTTATTTTTTGTATTAGTTTTCCACTAGTTATAATTTTATCACTTGTTCTACTTGCACTTGTTACTTAGGAAATTTATCATAATGTGAGTGGGTTACTTGATTGATTTATCTATTGTAGGATCACCACTATGAATTATCATTTAAATCTAAACAACTATCTATATGATACCCATGCATTATATTAAATGCATGATGATATTTTGATCTATGTATATGAGGCATAGATGTTAATGTGATAAACTTATTTTGAATAAATTATCTTACCATCTCACTTGATATTTTATTAGCATATTCATTACTTTTTTATCACTAACTATATATTTATTATTATTTTGGTTCCAATCTTGATACAAAGTCTATTAAGCATAACATTTCTAAAAGAAGATGTAAATAAATGATTAACACTAGCATACTTTAGATTATTTTTATATATGCTATTAATTTCCCTTGACCAAAAATTTTAACTAAAATTTTGATTTTGGTTTTATAACTTTTCTATTGACTTTCTCATGGTGAATATTTGATCTTGAATTAATTCACAAGTGTAAACCCTACGTACTTTTGATCCAATATGAATGCAAACACCATCAAGAGGATATGTCTGAGGTGTATGGTGTTGAGGAATGAAATTTTTATTATATTCATTTAAATATATAGGATGAGTCATCTTACCTCTTTTGATATTGATAGCATGGAATTGGTTAAATGGAAAGTAAATATCACCATGTTGAGAAGGGATGACAAAAGCAATGAAAGGAGTTATACATGGATTTTTTCATCTCACTATAACTTTTAAAATATTGTATTGAATTTTGTAATGAAAATAATTAATTAAGACTCGATCTTTTTTATGTGTAAGCCTTATAAGATAAATAATATATGACTACTCTTGTTCCTATGTCATACATGACTTGAAAAGAATAATTAATGACACTTATGTCATAGCATGTGATTTAATTTGTTTTCTTGAAACATTTGAATTAAAAATGCTCATAAATTATATATATATATATATATAATGAGCATTTTTAATTCAAATGTTTCAAAAAAACAAATTAAATCACATGCTATGACATAAGTGTCATTAATTATTCTTTTCAAGTCATGTATGACATAGGAACAAGAGTAGTCATATATTATTTATCTTATAAGGCTTACACATAAAAAAGATCGAGTCTTAATTAATTATTTTCATTACAAAATTAAATACAATATTTTAAAAGTTACTATAGTAACAAAAAAATAAATGTAGATCCAAAAAGGAAGAATACTATAAATAATAACATGAAATAGAATGCTAGAAAAAAGAAGGATTTTTTTTTTGCGTATGGAGATTAGTAAATTCTTATGAAATCCAAGGTCAAAAGAAGATAATTTAAGTGTCAAATATTGAATCCAAGGTAAAAATAATGTAATTTTAATATAAATAATTACATCTAAGGTCAAAATCAATTTCATTTAGTGCCACATTTAGATCCAAGATCGAAATTAAATTATTTTAGTGTCAAATGTTTAGGAATTTATCTAAACCCCAAGACCATTTTTTTAAAACACTATAAGGTTGGAACCCTAAGGAAAACTTAGAGTTTATAAATGTTCAAACAACACATGGGTTCATTCATATGCTTTATCAAAAAAAAATTAAACTAACCCTAATTAAGATAAATTGAATTGAATAAAGAAGAATGTTATAAATTGACTTGTGAGAAGGTAAAAATGAAAGAAAACACTAAATTAAACAATGTGTAATTGATCAAAAAAAGGTTAACTATGAAAATTTTAAAAAAAATTGTCATTTATCACTAATATTAGACTATGTTGATAGATAACTGACTAAATTATGAAAACATGAATAAACTTCATAATTTCCCAAAAGTTATGACTGAATATGAAGAAGATTAAGACAATCTTATTAAGTCTAGAATAATTACCACTTTTGACCTGAATTGGTTAGCTTTTTTTTAATAAAAATAATAAATTATTTCATGATCACTTGTGATAACTTGAATTAGGTTTTTATGTGAATTTAGGACATTCAAAAGTGTGAGGAAGACATTCAAATATATTTCCCAAGGTTAAAACACTTATAAGGCTTGCAATGATTGAAAACATGAAAATTAAAAAAATATGGGAGTGTAATGGGATGACATGACATAAATCACCCACATGATGAGTGAACATTGCTTACATATCCTATAATCTAAAGTGGAAGTTCAAGTCCACATAGTTATCCCACTTAGACTACTTTGTTAAATTGTGCACCTTTGACTATATGGATGTATTTAAGGATGAATTGAATACTTTATCATGATTTGATTTGGATATAATGAAATAGGAATTTTAATTAGATAAGGACTACTTCAAGGGATTATAATTATAATTGGGAAGAATAGGGAAGCCTTTTTCAATGTGAAATAGTGTAAGTTTGCCTCTATATTTAAATTTCTAAGAGATAGAATAAGTGACCTAAGTGTGCCTTTATACAAATAAAAAATTGGAAACCACAATCCAAAAATATTAAAAACATGAATTTAAAATTAATGGAGGGTTTAATTTTAAAATTTTAATGTTAGAGAACTAAGGTCAAAAACATCACATAGGGGTCAAGACACTTGCCACTATCGACCCATACTAGGATTTTTTTCCTTTAGATAAAACACGTGGATTTTGAGGCTAGATCTATTTGAATGTATGTTAGTGATGTTTTTAACTATTATAAAAAAAAATAGGTTTTTGGATATAAATTTAGGAAATAAACAGGTCCATCCAAGTGCTTAGGATAGCTTGACGTGGAAAAATATGTCCATATTAAATGTAAAAGTTGATTATAATGAAATAGGGATAAAAATTACATGATCAAGTATTCATGATAGGATTTAGGTGTTTACATTCCCCCTTTCCCTTCTTCCCTTTAGTCTAGAAATTAAATTATTAGATTAAAGCATAAATTGTATCTTAGTGTGTATGTCACATTTTACCTTTGGGAGAAGCTCCAAATAATGCACAGTGTTAAATATAAAATCTTGCAATGATGAAAAAATAGTTAATTCTCATATTTAAAATTGAAAACTAAAATGGAAAATTAATTTTAAAATATTGAAAATATCAAGGAAGGATTACACCTATATGTGTGAACCAATGTTGTTCCTATGAGTTTTTTTGGAGATGATGCTTCCTTGAATCATTAGAGAGATGGGTTCTTTAGTTGACCAATGAATAATTTAAGGGTGAGTAAGCCCCAAAGTAAATGCGCTCTTGTATATAATAAATAAAACCATTAATGTATGTAGAAACCTTGATTTAAATTAGATATTTTTGTAACCCCAAGATGTGAAACTAGTTAAATCTATAATGGATTTGAATAAATATTATTAAAAGACACTAAAATGCTAAGTTATGCATTATTCATTTTAAATAAATCAACCACTACATATGGCTTGTAGATTAAATCTCCATTTTTTTCATGAATGCATGATCAAAAGATAATGGAAAACATTTATGCTCCTACCATGTCCATAAATAGAAAATAGTATTTAAAGTCTAAAAATTATCATAGTGTGCATGAATTTGTAAAATTCCCCCCATTGATAAATGTAGAATCTATAATTATATTTAGATGTAAATTTTAAATTATGTTTAAAATTTGTGTATGAACCTGTATTATGCACTCAACATGTTATGTATTTGTGCTTTGATATTTCAATATGATTGCATATGTTCCCTATAATTTGTTCCAATGAATGAATTTTGAACCATTTTGAAACCTTTGAAACTATATTTTTACCCAAAACTATTTTTTTGATTTTGATAAACTTATCTAAATTAGAAAAACACATTGAAATTCAGCCCTTTTGAGGTGAGGGAATTTATCTTGAAGGTCCCTCATCTCAAAATAAAAGTTAACTACAACATTTGTAGCAAGATGCAATCATTAAATAATGTAGAATATTTTCAAGGTATGTTATCACAATAATATATATGTAATTTTAATTATGCATGTATTATATGAGTCTAGGGATATAAAATGTATAATTAGTATTTGGTGCATTAATTAGTGTATGATATGGAATATGGCACTCATCAAACATAAGAATCTCAATGAGCACACCACATAAAAAGCATAATGTCATATAATAAGACTAAAGGACACACAAGAGACATGTATAATCGTTACATAATGAAATATTTCATACAAATTCCATGGAAGAAATGCAAAGGACATGAATAATGTATCAAACAAGGGACATGTTAAAATATCACCCAAAACATTTGGCTAAGGGACAATAGAAAAGACCATGTTCAAATGTTAAAAATACCAAAAAATATATCATAAATATGTTGGAGAAATATTTTTCACAAGAGAAAATTTCCACACACAAAATAAAATTAAGATCTAATCTACTCTGTACAAATAATAACATCAATGAAACATAGAACTATAAATTTCATCTATATTTATGTATATATAATGTGATCATATCTTTAAAAATAACATATCTATGTACACAATGTCAGATAAATATGTTAGAAATACATTTGTAAAAATTGAATATATCAATAATAATGAGTCATAGAATTATAACACATATAAACATTGTAACATGTGAATGATACGCCCCTAGTTTAGCAAGGATACTATGTAGATGCAGATCTAACATCTTAGTCCAAGTGAGATCTTTATGTCTTACATAACATAGATGAATACCAGTGAAATTCATGTCTTCTATAAAAATATTATGATATCTACTAATCATGAGATAAATAACATATATTACAATTATTTATGGTAAATATTGAATAATGCTCAAATCTTGATTTTGGATTTCTAGAATATTTTGAATGTTTTTGTGGTTTTACATATATTTTTTTGTAATTTTTAAATTTTAAAATTAGATAAAAATAAGTTAGTAAGTAAACCAAGGGTTGTAAAGTAAATAAAATGAAACAGATCTGAACAATTAACAACATAAGTCAATGTGAAATATATACTAAAAATTATGGCATGGCCATGCACGATATATGTGAGTTGTAACTTTAGAAGGCAAGTAAGGGACTAAATAATAATGTAGAGGACTAATTTTAAATACTCATTTCATTAAACGTACACTTTTTGAAAGATGTAGTATGTTTGAAAGTATAACATAGGAAAATAAATATTTTTCTTAATAAATAATGATTTACATATTGAAACTAAGTGAAATGTCTCAACTTGGAAATATTAAGGCTATATGTGATCTATTTTTTATTTATGGATGAAAATTTACATAGGATAGGAATGTCAAAAGAGGGATAGTAATGGTAGACATTATTGAGCTTTATTGATACATTGTGATATTTTAAAAAAATATAATTTTATCAATGAAGAATGTAAAACTAGTAAGGTAAATGGATGAATATGGAAAAACAGAACAATGTTTTGGACTATTCAGATCTATAAAGTGAAAAATAAGAGTCAAATATCCAAAAATCTAGATAATATCTAAGGGATTATAAAAATTTAATAAATTAAATGCATTCAAAAGTATGGGAAGAACATGATGCATCAGTCAAGAACATGTGAACATTAAAATTATGTTACTAAAAACAAAAAAAACCAATCAAGAGGATAATTCTAATTATGCCTTGTATCATTTGTGTTATAACCATTAATTATATTTCCATGGTAATATTGAATATTATTCATGTCATTCCAATCATATTTTGCATAATAATCATCATCTTGATCTTGAAATTGTTGTATGCCACTCTTGTCTTTTTTTATCTATACATGAAAAACCAACAACTCCATATTGTGGTCTTGAACTTTTAATTTTTGCTTTTCAATATGTACTATATAATGTGCCTCTAATATTATGATAATATATGTATTTTATTGAATATTTTTGAAGATATGTTTTCCCTTTTTAGTTCTTACTCTACATATTTATCTTCTCTTGAAATTGTAACCATTGTAATTTCATGCTCAAATGCGACATAATCATAATTTTTATCCAATGTTACCCCATTTATATCATCCATGATATTCCTAGTTTTTAATTGTAATCATCCAAGGTATGCTCATTGCTAAATATAATAAAACAAGTTTTTGATTCAAGTGTAACTAGTAGTTCAATGGTGTCAATGCAACATGGAGGCCTTGTATGACTACTTATGTGTTGAATGCAATACTAAATGTATTAAATAAGTTTCATGATACATATATTATTTTTTAAAAAGGATGCAAACCCAAATTAATGTATTTATTTCCATCTATGAGGGGGTAAAGTAAAAAAGGATCTATATATGATGAAGACATTTTAATTTAAGTCCTTTGAAACTTCACTTGTAGCATTGGCTTTTGTACATATATCTTGATTTTTAACCCCTTTTGTTAATAACCTTCTCTTAATAATGATTTTTTACTTATCTTGAAATTGATTTTGTAGATTCTCTTTGAATAAATGCTCTTATGTAACTTTTATTTTCATAGCTTTTGTAACCTTTCTTGTTCCTTCATAATTTATTATTTTAATAGCTCATGAATTTCCAAATATTCTCTTTGTCACCATAACTTTTCAAATTGTTCCTTTTTTAATTGTTATTTTTACAATCTTGATTTCTTATCTTGTTTTTTTTTTTTTTTTTTAAAAATCTTGTTTGATCTAATTTTGCATTGTGAAGCTTTTCATGTTTTAACTTTTACCTTTGTAACTATTTTTTATTTGAATTATCTATTTGTATTCATGCTTTTTGTTTTTGTTCCTTTTGCACTAGTTCTACTTTTTCCACTTCTTACTCTCACTTGTCCCTTAAGAGATGTAATCATAATTTGAGTGTGTTTTTTTATTGATGTATCTATTATAGGATCACCATTATGAATTATATTTTTTATTTCATCCCTTAAATCCAAATAACTATATGTATGATGCCCATGAATTCGACGATATGAATAATAGTATTATGATCTCTATAGAGGATGCATAGAATATAATGTTATCATTATTTTTAATAAGTTTTATTAGAATCTAACTTGAAATTGTATTAGCATCTTGCATACTATTTAGATCACTAGTTGTAGTTGTGTTATGTTTGTTGGTTGAATATTTTGTCGATCAGCGTACTGATAAACAAAATAGGTTTGATCAGCCAAAGTAGGAAGATTAGTCATCCAAATGTGTAGGTTTACCACATCAAAAGGGGACTGATCTCTCCTCTCATCAAGGGAGGTTCCCTATAGATAGGCTATATATATATATATATATATATATATATATATATATATATATATATATATATATAGAAAATAATACTCAAGGGTAGGACAAACCATCCATCTCTCTTTCTTCAGAGATGATGTGTGCAGATCAAAGGAGAAATTCAAGGAAAATGACATAAAGCACTCCTCTTCTTTCAAAAGTACTATTCAGCAAGCCACAAGAATACTCCAAGTAGTAAAAGAAAAATATAACAAAGGATGTAATAACCAACAAATCAAGATGCAACACAAAGTCTACGCCTGAATTGCTCAAGAGTAAGATATGAAGGATAATGAGGGCACAAAGTCTCCCCAAGGTCCTTTACACAAAAATGAAAAGAAAACACACTAAAGGCAATTATGGGGGCACAAAGTCTCTCCACAATTGACTCTTCAGGACACCTTCTTGACTGTTGTCACTAATTCTGCTTGTTGAATTAAAGGAATAGAAGATATATTGAAGAAAAAGACATAAGAACAGTTTCTTCAACAACAAAGATATTATAGCACAAAGTCTAAAAAACCACTTGTTTTCTTATTCCAATAACAAAATATGATAAACAAACTGAGCTCAAAGTCTCAGAAGTGCCTTTCAATTTGGGCAGAGTTTCGTTTAGATTATCAAAAAGTAGATCCTTTTACAATAGAAGAGAGTCCCTTATATAGACTCTTCAAGAAGGATTCGGGAATAGTAACACATCATGTTGCATTGGATTCTGTTAAGAAGGCAAGCTGAAACTTAGGGGAATTTTACCCATTTGATTTTATCAATGCAGGGAAACAAGTCACGCTTATTAATAGTTTGCAACTTTCAATGTCCTTGTGACAATCTGATCTTACCTTCATCGTTCCTCATTTTCTAGTTAATTAAATCAAGTCCTGGATTCAATTTGTTGTTCTATTCTTTCCTTACTTTTTGTTGGTCTTGGCCTTAAAGTCTGTGAATGCATTCTGGTCTGTAGGTTCAAAGGATCAATGGTTATTTTGTTGTCTTGAATTTGACGTCTTCAGATGCATCACCCCTTGGTCATCTTTCAGCTTTTCTATTTGGTGCTTTCCAGATTGAACTTTCCCTTTTAGGCCTTAATAAATGACTCACTTTGGGTTGAGAAGAGCCTCCCACAAGGGTATTTACCCTTCAGGTGGTCTTTAAATGACCTTCGGGCTTCTTCGGGTGACCTTTCAACTTTGGGGAAGTATTTTTCAAATTTGCAGCTGAGAGTCCCCCACAAGGGCACCTACCCTTTAGGGTCCTTTAGCAGCCTTTCACAAATTCCTATAGATAATTCCCATAGGTATTTTCCCTGGGAAAATTCCCATGGACAATTCCTGCAGATAAATTCCTACGAACAAATCGTTCGCAAAAATTTCCTGCAAATAAAAAGTTCATGGAAATTGTTCCATTTGCCATATATATGAATTCCTTCAGGATTTACTCCCGTGACTTCTCATAATTATTTCAGAATTTTTTGTCAGAAGCAGTTCCTTTAGAAAAAAAGTCTGAAGGAATTGTGCCTTAGACTTGCCTTAGTCTTTTTTTTTAAAATGACCCTTTCCAAGGGTATTTTCGTTGACCAAGTGCCCTCTGCAAAGGCACTTGTCCTTCGGGAAGCTCTTTGAAATTTTACATTAGATCACCCCTTTTGAACCAAGATGTTGAACCACTCTATTGAACCAAGACTTTGAACCAACTATTAAACCATTTGATTGAACTGCTTGGTTAAACCAAAATGGTTCAAGCCAATGAACCCTTTGTTTGAACCAACCGTTGAACCTCTTCATTGAACCAATCAGTTGAACAAAGCTTTGAACCAAAATGGTTCAAGCCGATGGTTTAATTAAATGAACCAAAGTGATGAACTAACTGTTGAACTAAAAGACGTTAAACCAAGTGTTGAACCAAGTTTTGGTTTAACAGTTCAAACAAAGCCTTGAACCGACTAACGAACCTTTTGACGTTGAACCAAAGGATGAACCAAACATTGAACCTATTGTTGATGCTTGTCGATGGAGATTTTTTTTTGAACCAAGGTATTGAAATAATTTTTAAAATGACCAAGTGTTAGAAACTTATTATTTTGGTTGAACCCACCTGTAGAAGCCTTTAAACCTGTAGAATTGAACTTTCCTATAGAGTCCGTAGAAACCAAGTCCATAGTTCTCTGTAACCTTGAAAGAGTCAATAGATTTTAACCTGTAAAGCCCATTGAACTTGAACTATAAATTCCATAGATTTCCTCTTCCTCCTGAGTCCGTAAATTTTCTCTTCTTGCTGAGTCCGTAGATTCAAGCCTGTAGAGTCCATAGATTTAAGCCTTCAGAGTCTGTAGATTTAAACCTGCAGAGTCCGTAGATTTAGGCCTACAGAGTCTGTAGATTTTTGAGAAGATTTAAAAATAAGGAATTTGAATGCCCAAGACAAATTTTGAAAATGGAAGAGACAATTTTGGTTTATAGGACCAAAATAGTTCAAATGTTGTTCCAAAAATGAGTGATATTTTTGGGGAACAATAGCTGGCTCCAGTTGGGGAACTTCTGTCAATTATAAAAAGAATTGAAAGGAGTAGAATCTAGAATCTCTAGTGTCTTCATGTATACCATTGGATTATGGAATCATGCTACCCAAAAATGAAAGGCATCAAAAAAGGAAACAAACAAAGCAAAATAGAATTAAAAATTGTACAAATATACATATATACAGATGCAATGATCTAATACTTCAAGAGTTAAACTATTTTAGATGCTGCCCATTATGAGGCAAAGAAAAGAGTGTGCCATCTTGATATTTTAGTAGAAATATATTTTCACCAATGTACTGATGAATTATAAATGGGCCTCTCTAAAGGGAGTCAAACTTTCCATGCATTTCCTTTGGTTCTCTCCTTTTGTCTCACAGTAGGACTTGATCCCCAATCTGGAAATCATGATTTATGGCCATCTGGTCAAAGAGTTTCTTTAACAAACTTTGATGAGCATCAATTCTATCCACCACCATGGTTTTTTATTCCTCCAGCTTAGTCAGGCACATGATTCTTTTATCAAGAGAACTTTCATATGTCTGATCTTCAATTACTTTTGCCAATTTCAAGGCTAGCAATTATAAGGTGATTGGTATCTCAGCATTGATACCATAAATAAGTTGAAAAGGTGACATACCAATTGCCCTCTTTGATGTGATTTTGTCTACCCACAGAGCATCAACCAATGCTTTATGCCATGTCCTTTGATTGTCATCTGCTAGTTTCTTGATAATAGTTACTAGGTTCTTATTGCCGGATTCAACTTGTTTATTCCCTTGTGGAAAATAATCAGAAGAGTGAGAGAGTGTAATTCCATAATGAAAAAAGAATTGTGTAATCTCTTGAGAGGTGAAAAAAGTTGTATTATTAGTAACAATTTTGATGGGAACTCTAAACCTGGAAATGATATTCTCTTTAAAGAAGTTGCATACAACTTTTGAAGTAGCATGCTTAGTTGAGATTACTTCTACCCACTTGGTGAAATAGTCAGTTGCTATAAGGACATAATCATGTCCAGCACTTGAAGATGGGTTTATAGTCCTAATAAAATCAAGTCCCCATTTTTGAAAAGGTTCTTCTATGATCACTGGCTTGAGAGGCATAGCAGCTAACTTGGGTCTTCCAACAAATTATCGATAGAGTTCACATTTTCTTACCCACTTATGTGCATCTTGGAAAAAAGTTGGCCAATAATACTTGGCTCATAAAATCTTGTGAGCAATCATAGGAGTAGAAAAATGTCCTCCATAGGCCAGATTGTGGAAATATTTCAAAAGCTGGCTTTGTTACTCTTTGTCTACACAGTGAAGGAATACTCGATCTATGCTTCTCTTGTACAAGCCATTGTCCCAAAGGACAAAATTTACAGCTTTCAACTTGATAGTCCTCCTTTCTTTGTAAAACAAATGAGTAGGACATTCACCATAAGTAAGGAAATGAGTGATACCTAAATACCACTCATTGGTAGTGGAGACAAAAAGAACTGTTGGTGTTTCTTGCACTTCATTTTCTCCACACTATGTGTCTTCTAACTTATTGTCAGCAATTAATTGGCATAGGCCTTTACCCTTGACTAGCTTTGTCAGCTTGATGTCTAGATCAAACTCTTGGATATTTTCAATCCAATTACCTTTTTTTGTGCCAAACTCATGTTGAGTTAATATAGACTTGACTGTAGTGTCAGGCACTAAGGCAATAATGTGTGAATTTAGAATATAGAAGCAAAAATGTTTGACTGCTTTCACCAAGGCATAAACGTGCTTCTCTATATTTGAATACTTCATCCCATGGGTTTTGAGAGGGTAACTCATGAAAGAGATAGGAGATTCCATACCTTGTCCTATTAAATAAGAATTGTTGAACGAGTGTGTTCAGACGCATAGCTGTATACGATGAAATCTTTGTTGTAATATGGGCAAACCAAGGTAGGCACGTGAGCAATGGCAGTTTTGATATCCTAAAATGCTGATTTGCCTTCTTTAGTCTAGCTGAAGATGGTCTTCCCTTTCATCATGTTCACAATGTGTCTAGTCTTCTCAACAAATTTGGGGATGAACCTCCATAAGAAATTCACCTTTATGAAGAAAGAATGAACAACATTCTTACTTGTAGGCAAATTAAGTTCTTGAATAGACTTGAATCTATCTAAGTCAATCTTTATATCTTCTTTGGACATAAAATGTCCAAGGAGTTTCCCTTCTGTTACTCCAAAAATAGACTTTTTAGGATTTAAGGAAATCCCATTCTGGCGGCAGTGCTCCAACACTTGTTGTAAGTGGCGTACATGATCAGATCGATGCTTTGAAAAGACAGCCAAGTCATCAAGGTATACCACTATGAATTTACCAATCTCATCTTTGAAAGCCAGATCCATTTCTCTCTAAAAGGTAGCACCAGCATTTATTAAACCAAAAGGTATTCTTTTATATGCAAATGTACCCCAAGGTGTGGTGAATGTAGTCTTGTGTCGGTCTATTTTACCAGCTTCAACTTGATTATATCATGAGAAGCCATCTAGAATTGATAACATCTATGAACCTATCACTGTTTGAAGTACTTGATCCATAATTGGCAAATGATAATTATCCTTCAAAGATGCTTGATTCAGATTCTTGAAATCTACACAAATGCAAATTTCACCATTCTTCTTCCTTACAGGCACTATGTTTGCAATACATGTGGAATGATGGATTGGGAAGATGATTCTAGCATTTAATATTTTTTGTATCTCAAAAAGAATAGTACCTGATATTTTTAGATTATACTATCTAGATTTTTACTTATATGGCATTGAGTCAGCCTTGAGAGGAATCTCATGGTGGATTTCATCTAGTCTGAGAGACTTCAAGTCTTCATAATAATATGCTAGGACATCTATGTATTGATAGAGTAAATAAGTGAAATTGAATCTTTATTTAGAGGTGCAACACTTACCATTATTGATCATCTTGGGATTTTCTTCAGTAGTCAGATTCACTTGATCGAATCCCTGAGAGAAACTCGAGTCTGTTTGTTGTTGTTTAATGAATCTATCATGTTTGTCAAATAGATTTTCAAGAGAAACCAAGCCTTTGGGAATTTTGTTTTCTTTCAGCCGTAAAAATTCTTCATTTATATTTGAGCTGGATTCAGACATAGATTCATTCTTCTGAGGTCACTGCCTTCAAAACATAGTTGTTCAAAATTATCTTTTTGTTCTAGGAAGGCAATGATTTGATGATCATCATTGAATACTTGCCAATGATCAGAATTGTCAAGAACACTTGGTGTATAGACCAACTCAATAGTATACCTATTTTCTTTGAAATTTGAATGGAGAACTAAAAGAGTACTTAAAATAACAAGTGCATCAACTCTGCCATTAGACTCTCTGGGTATAGAAGAAATGTTGAAAGCATCAAAGCTTTCAATTTGATCCCAAATCAAGTTATGGTAGTGGCATAATATTTCATTTTGTGTTTGGTATAAGTTCCTCACTTGACAAACCACTAATTTAGCATCCCCTTTGGCATGAAGAAACTCGATGCCTTTGTCTTGAGCAGCCTTCATGCCAAGTAACAGAGATTTGTATTCAATTATATTGTTAGTGTTGCTAAATTGTAGTTTGTAAGATGAAGAAAACATATCTCCTTAAGGAGATATTAAAACAATCCCAGCTCCTGAACCATTAGAGGAATAGCTAACATCAAATTCCAAAGTCCATATCTCATCTGATATTAATTCTTCTTTAGACTTTCCTTCATCAGAGATGGAGGATCCTGGTTTGTACTTCACCCTACTAATTTTTTTGTTGTTCTAGTTGAACTAATTTTTGAGTTGACCCTTTCAAGAATTATATTAGATGTTTCATGCACTTCATCTGTAGATAGAAAATATTTAACCATACTTATGGATTCAAAAAGAATTTGAGCATCAGGGGCTGATGTCTGGGTGACCACATATTTTGCTTTTTTTTTAGGGAGCAATCTCTTCATTATGCCTTGGACAGGGATCCTTGCCTTAGACAGGTCAATGCTTAGTTCTCCTCCCATGTCCTTGCAAAAAATTTATCCAAGAAAAATGTCATAGGATGTTGGGATGTCAGCCACCAAGACAGTCATCTTGATTCTCTTGTCTAGAAAGGCTGTAAATGCAAATTGGGCATCTTTGATTTGCCCCAACAATGGTACTTGCTTATTCTCCATGGAGAAGCATCTTCCAAAGGTTTTGGTCAATGTGAGACCAAGAGACTCAACTACTTTAGTTGGCATGACATTATCAGATGTGCCTAAATCTATAATACAGTTACTCGGCGTGTGGCCATTAATTAATAGGGAAACATAAAAAGGTTCTATTTTTCTAAGAGAAGTTGGGGGAGTAATGACCAGATTATTTGGAATAGGTGTGTTCTTTAGATAATCAAGAGTTACCTTTTTATCCTTTTGTCTTGTAGATACATTTTGGTTTTTGACATATTGGACCAGCATATTCAATTGATCAGGATTGGACTATAAATATTTAACCTTAGACATTTATATTTTTGCTTTTTTGACATGATCGATTATGTCAAATGGTTGAATTAAACTAGGTACAAAAAAAGGTACTTCAACTTTCTGAGTTTTAGGAGGGATGGGAGGTGGATTGGTTTACAAATTTGAAGTAGAAGGGGAAGGCAAAATTGATGAATTTACCTTTTGGGTGATTACCAGATCCTTTGACTAAAAAGGTAGAGTGGTTCCACACTTAGCAATAGTGACTGTTGGCTATGGTTGCTCTTTTATCTTCCCTTTATTAGTTTTCTAGATTGATTGGTTCTTGGATCTGGTAAACACTACATATGATCCATCAAAAGCTTCTCCTTCACTTTTAGGTTCATCTTGATAGTTCAGGAAACCAATGTGGGAGTCACTAGCTGATTCTTCTTGACTGTCTTCAAGGAGATCAATGTCATTTTCTTGATTTAATTTAGGTTGGAAAGAGAACTCTAATTCTGCTTTAAGATATCTCATTGTTGAATTGGTAGAGGAGCTTCCAGGGCAAGTTTCCCTTTTGGGGGAGGAAAGCAATTTTGTTGTCCTTGATTCCTGGCAACATTGCCCTGATAAGACTGATTTGGGAATGTCCTTTTATATGAAGAAGTAGAAGACATTCCTTGAGCCATTTGTTTTTTGAGAGTAAGCAACTCATTTGCCAGTTTTTACACCATTGGATTTGTGGTGCCTATAGATGCATATTCAGAAGATGATGAAGCTCTATTTCTATTTGGATCTCTTCTTATCTTCCCTGCTAAGATGAGATCATCTTCTGCCTCAGTGGCCAAAAGTTGAGCTACACTAAGATCTATTTGACTAGCATGTCTCAAGAGAAAACTTACTTTAGGTAGTTGAGAATTAATGAAAAAGCATTTGAGATTTTCAGCTATAGGTCAAGCAATTACAGGGATTCTATTTCTCAGATTGTCAAATTTATCTATGAAGTCTCTCATAGGCTCATGAGGCTCTTTATTTATATGTGTAAGTTGAGCCAGAAGTGTATATGCATCTTTTTCAGGTTTGAATCTGGCTTCAAACTTAGTTTTGAGAGTATTCTAATCAATTACTGACCAAGCCTGTAGATGATAAAACCAATCTACAGCAGCACATTGTAGTGTCTCCACAAAAATCCTGACTGCTACATCTTCAAATTCTACTCTGATTACTCCACAAGCTATGTTGAAAGCTACAATGTGCTCATCAAGGTGAACTTTCCCATCACCATAGAATTTGGGGAAGTTCTTCCTTGAACTACATGGAAGCTCATGTTGAGGTGGAGTAAGATTGAGAGGACCAAAAGCATTACCCCAAGGGCCTTGAACTGCCATTATAGGATTATTAAAAGGAGGGATAACAAATCTGAGAGGGGTAATTATTGGTGAAATTTTATTAATAATAGAAGTAGATACTTTGTCTAGCAATGGGGATCTGACTTTAGTAGGAGGAAAACTCCTGGTTCATTGGAGATGAGATGGTGAAAGAAATAGATCAAAATCACTTTGTTGTACCAACTCGAATACAGGGTCAACAAAACTTTTAGCCCTTTGACTTTTTGTATACCTTCAATTTGCTAGATTATGAAATAAAAAATGGAAAATAATTTACCTTACTTCAGTTAAAGCTTGAGGCTTTAAACTGTGCGTTCTTTCCCAGTTAGTGTGGAGGTGAATGGAAGATGGTAAGACTATAAATGGATAATGGGTAAGACATGAAACAGAGTCACCAAAGTCTATAGTGGATAAGGTTATAATGATAATGGGTAAGACACAAGTGATGTTTCAATCTAAAACTTAAGGTTCCAAATTGCACAAAATTATATATATCCCTAGCAGAGTCACCAAAAACTATTGGTTGAATATTTTGTCGATCAGCGTACTTATAAACAAAATAAGTATGATCAACCAAAGCAGGAAGATTAGTCATCCAAATGTGTAGGTTTACCACATCAGAAGGGGACTAATCTCTCCTCTCATCAAGGGGAGGTTCCCTATATATATATATATATATAATAATAATAATAATAATACTCAAGGGTAGGACAAACCATCCATCTCTCTTTCTTCAGAGATGATGTGTGTAGATCAAAGGAGAAATTCAAGAAAAATGATAGAAAGCACTCCTCTTCTTTTAGAAGTACTATTTATCAAGCCACAAGAATACTCCAAGTAGTAACAACAAAATATAACAAAGGATGTAATAACCAGCAAATTGAGATGTAGCACAAAGTCTACGCCTAAATTTCTCAAGAGTAAGATATGAAGGACAATGAGGGTATAAAGTCACCCCAAGGTCCTTTACATAAAAATGAAAAGAAAACACACTAAAGGCAACTATGGGGGCACAAACTCTGTCCACATTTGATTCTTCAGGACACCTTTTTGACTATTGTCACTAATTCTGCTTGTTGACTTAAAGGAACAGAAGATATATTGAATAAAAAGACATAAGAATAGGTTTCTTCAACAACAAAGATATTACAGCACAAAGTCTAAAAAACCACTTGCTTTCTTATTCTAATAACAAAATATGATAAACAAACTGAGCTCAAAGTCTCAGAAGTGCCTTTCAATTTAGGTAGAGTTTCATTCTAATTGTCAAAAAGCAGATCTTTTTATAATAGAAGAGAGTCCCTTATATAGACTCTTCAAGAAGGATTCAAGAATAGTAACACATCATGTTGCATTGGAATCTATTAAGAAGACAAGTTGAAACTTAGGGGCATTTTACCCATTTGATTTTATCAATGCAGGGAAACAAGTCAGGCTTATTAAAAGTTTACAACTTTCAATGTCCACCTGGTGATCTGATCTTACCTTCATCATTCCTCCTTTTCTAGTTAATTAAATTAGGTCCTAGATTCAGTTTGCTATTCTGTTCTTTCCTTACTTTATACTAGTCTTGGCCTTGAAGTCTATGAATGCATTCTGGTCTGTAGGTTCAAAAGATCAATAGCTATTTTGTTATCTTGAATTTGACATCTTTAGGTGTGTCACCCCTTGGTCCTCTTTCAGCTTTTCTATTTGGCACTTTCCAGATTGAACTTTCCCTTTTGGGCCTTAAGAAATGACCTACTTTGGGTTGAGAAGAGCCTCCCACAAGGGTATCTACCCTTCGGGTGGTCTTTGAATGACCTTCGGGCTTCTTCAGGTGACCCTTCGGCTTCAGGGAAGTATTTTTCAAATTGGCAGCTTAGAGTCCCCCGTAAGGGCACTTGCCCTTCAAGGTCCTTCAACATCCTTTCACAAATTCCCATAGACAATTCTCTTAGGTATTTTCCTTGGGATTTTCTTCAAGCAAATTCCTGCGAACAATTCATGCAGACAAATTCCTGCAGACAAATTGTCTACAGAAATTGTTCCGATTGCCATACATATGAATTCCTTTCAGATTTACTCCCATGACTTCTCAGAATTCTTTCAAACTTTTTTGTCTGAAGAAATTGTGCCTTAGACTTGCCTTAGTCTTTTTTTTTAAACAACCCTTCCGAAGGGTATTTTCATTAACCAAGTGCCCTCCACAAGGGTACTTGTCCTTTGGAAAGCTCTTTGAAATTTTATATTAGATCGCTCCTTTTGAACCAAGCTATTGAACCAAGGCTTTGAACCAACTATTGAATCATTTGATTGAACTGCTTGGTTGAACCAAAATGGTTCAAGCCAATGAACCCTTTGTTTGAACCAACCATTGAACGTCTTCGTTGAACCAATCAGTTGAACCAAGCTTTGAACCAAAATGGTTCAAGCCGATGGTTCAATTAAATGAACCAAAGTGATGGACTAACTGTTGAGCCAAAAGACGTTAAACCAACTGTTGAACCAAGTTTTGGTTTAACAGTTCAAACAAAGCCTTGAACCAACTAAAGAACCTTTTGACATTGAACCAAAGGATGAACCAAACATTGAACCTGTTGTTGATGCTTGTCGATGGATATTTTTTTTTGAACCAAGGTATTGAAATAATTTTTAAAATGACCAAGTGTTGGAAACTTATTCTTTTGGTTGAACCTGCCTGTAGAAGCCTTTAAACCTATAGAATTGAACTTGCCTGTAGAGTCCGTAGAAACCAAGTCCATAGTTTTCTCTAACCTTGAAAGAGTCCATAGATTTTAACCTGTAAAGCCCATTGAACTTGACCTATAAATTCCATAGATTTCCTCTTCCTCCTGAGTCTGTAAATTTTCTCTTCCTGTTGAGTCCGTAGATTCAAGCCTGCAAAGTTCATAGATTTAAGCCTTCAGAGTCCGTAGATTTAAACCTCCAGAGTCCATAGATTTAAGCCTACAGAGTCTGTAGATTTTTGAGAAGCTTTAAAAATGAGGAATTTGAATGCCCAAGACAAATTTTGAAAAGGGAAGAGACAATTTTGGTTTATAGGACCAAAATAGTTCAAATGTTGTTCCAAAAATGAGTGATATTTTTGGGGAACAATAGCTGGCTCTAGTTGGGGAACTTCTGTCAATTACAAAAAGAATTGAAAGGAGTAAAATCTAGAATCTCTAGTGTCTTCATGTGTACCATTGGATTATGGAATCATGCTACCCAAAAATGAAAGGCATCAAAAAAGGAAACAAACAAAGCAAAATAGAATTAAAAATTGTACAAATATACATATATACAGATGTAATGATCTGATACTTCAAGAGTTAAACTATTTTAGATGCTACCCATTATGAGGCAGAGAAAAGAGTGTGCCATCTTGATATTTTAGTAGAAATATATTTTCACCAATGTGATGATGAATTATAAATGAGCCTCTCTAAAGGGAGTCAAACTTTCCATGCATTTCCTTTGGTTCTCTCCTTTTGTCCCACAGTAGGACTTGATCCCCAATCTGTAAATCATGATTTATGGCCTTCTGGTCAAAGAGTTTCTTTACCAAACTTTGATGAGCAGCAATTCTATCCACCACCATGGTTGTTTATTCCTCCAGCTTAGTCAGGCACATGATTCTTTTATCAAGAGAACTTTCATATGTCTGATCTTCAATCACTTTTGCCAATTTCAAGGCTGGCAATTCTAAGGTGATTGGTATCTCAGCATTGATACCATAAATAAGTTGAAAAGGTGACATACCAATTTCCCTCTTTGGTGTGATTTTTTCTACACACAGAGCATCAACCAATGCTTTATGCCATGTCCTTTGATTGTCATCTGCTAGTTTATTGATAATAGTTACCAGGTTCTTATTGCCGGTTTCAACTTGTTTATTCCCTTGTGGAAAATAATCAGAAGAGTGAGAGAGTGTAATTCCATAATGAAAACAAAATTGTGTAATCTCTTGAGAGGTGAAAAAAGCTATATTATTAGTAACAATTTTGATGGGAACTCTGAACCTAGAAATGATATTCTCTTTAAGGAAGTTGCATACAACTTTTGAAGTAGCATGCTTAGTTGGGATTACTTCTACCCACTTGGTGAAATAGTCAGTTGCTATAAGGACATAATCATGTCCAGCACTTGAAGATGGGTTTATAGTCCTAAAAAAATCAAGTCCCCATTTCTGAAAAGGTTCTTCTATGATCACTGGCTTGAGAGGCATAACAGCTAACTTCAGTCTTCCAACAAATTATCGATAGAGTTCACATTTTCTTACCCACTTATGTGTATCTTGGAAAAGAGTTGGCCAATAATACTTGGCTCATAAAATCTTGTGAGCAGTCATAGGAGGAGAAAAATGTCCTCCATAGGCCAGATTGTGGAAAGATTTCAAAAGATGGCTTTGTTACTCTTTGTCTACACAGTGAAGGAATACTCGATCTATGCTTCTCTTGTACAAGCCATTGTCCCAAAGGACAAAATTTATGGCTTTCAACTTGATAGTCCTCCTTTCTTTGTAAAAAAAATGAGTAGGACATTCACTATAAGTAAGGAAATGAGTGATACCTAAATACCACTCATTGGTAGTGGAGACAAAAAAAACTGTTGGTGTCTCTTGCACTTCATTTTCTCCACACTATGTGTCTTCTAACTTATTGTCAACAATTAATTGGCATAGGCCTTTACCCTTGACCAACTTTGTGAGCTTGATGTCTAGATCAAACACTTGGATATTTGCAATCCAATTACCTTTTTTCGTGCTAAATTCCTGTTGAGTTAATATAGACTTGAGTGTAGTCTCAGGCACTAAGGCAATAATGTGTGAATTTAGAATATAGAAGCAAAAATGTTTGACTGCTTTCACCAAGGAATAAACATGCTTCTCTATATTTGAATACTTCATCCCATGGGTTTTGAGAGGGTAACTCATGAAAAAGATAGGAGATTCCATACCTTCCTTGTCCTGTTGAATAAGAATTGTTGAAAGAGTGTGTTCATACGCATAGCTGTATATGATGAAATATCTATTGTAATATGGGCAAACCAAGGTAGGCATGTGAGCAATGGCAGTTTTGATATCCTAAAATGCTGATTTGCCTTCTTTAGTCTAGATGAAGATGGTCTTCCCTTTCATCATGTTCACAATGTGTCTAGTCTTCTCAACAAATTTGGGGATGAACCTCCATAAGAAATTCACCTTTTTGAAGAAAGAATGAACAACATTCTTACTTGTAGGCAAATTAAGTTCTTGAATAGACTTGACTCTATCTAATTCAATCTTTATGCCTTCTTTGGACATAAAATGTCCAAGGAGTTTCCCTTCTGTTACTCCAAAAATAGACTTTTTAAGATTTAAGGAAATCCCATTCTAGCGGCAGTGCTCCAACACTTGTTGTAAGTGGCATACATGATCAAATCGATGCTTTGAAAATACAATCAATTCATCAAGGTATACCACTATGAATTTACCAATCTCATCTTTGAAATCTAGATCCATTTCTCTCTAAAAGGTAGCACCAGCATTTATTAAACCAAAAGGCATTTTTTATATGCAAATGTACCCCAAGGTGTGGTGAATGTAGTCTTGTGTTGGTCTATTTTACCAGCTTCAACTTGATTATATCATGAGAATCCATCCAGCATTGATAACATATATGAACCTATCACTGTTTGAAGTACTTGATCCATAATTGGCAAAGGATAATTATCCTTCAAAGATGCTTGATTCAAATTCTTGAAATCTACACAAATGCAAATTTCACCATTCTTCTTCCTTACAGGCACTATGTTTGTAATCCATGTGGAATGATGGATTGGGAAGATGATTCTAGCATTTAATATGTTTTATATCTCAGATAAAATAGTACCTAATATTTTTAGATTATACTATCTAGATTTTTACTTATATGGCATTGAGTCAGCCTTGAGAGGAATCTCATGGTGGATTTCATCTAGTCTAAGAGATTTCAAGTCTTCATAAGAATATGCTAAGACATCTATGTATTGATAGAGTAAATAAGTTAAATTGAATCTTTCTTTAGAGGTGCAACACCTACCATTATTGATCATCTTGGGATTTTCTTCAGTAGTCAGATTCACTTGATCGAATCTCTGAGAGAAACTCGAGTTTTTTTGTTGTTGTTTAATGAATATATCATGTTTGTCAAATAGATTTTCAAGAGAAACCAAGCCTTTGGGAAATTTGTTTCCTTTCAGCCGTAAGAATTCTTCATTTATATCTGAGCTGGATTCAGACATAGATTCATTCTTCTGAGGTTCACTGCCTTCAAAACATAGTTGTTCAAAATTATCTTTTTGTTCTAGGAAGGCAATGATTTGATGATCATCATTGAATACTTGCCAATGATCAGAATTGTCAAGAACACTTGGTGTATAGACCAACTCAATAGTATACCTATCTTCTTTGAAATTTGAATGGGGAACTAAAAGAGTTCTTAAAATAGCAAGTGCATCAGCTCTGTTATTAGACTCTCTGGGTATAGAAGAAATGTTGAAAGCATCAAAGCTTTCAATTTGATCCCAAATCAAGTTATGGTAGTGGTGTAATATTTCATTTTGTGTTTGGTATAAGTTCCTCACTTGACAAACCACTAATTTAGCATCCCCTTGGGCATGAAGAAACTTGATGCCTTTGTCTTGAGCAGCCTTCATGCCAAGAAACAGAGATTCGTATTCAATTATATTGTTAGTGTTGCTAAATTGTAGTTTGTAAGATGAAGGAAACATATCTCCTTGAGGAGATATTAAAACAATCCCAGCTCCTGAACCGGTAGAGGAATAGCTACCATCAAATTCCAAAGTCCATATCTCATCTGATATTGATTCTTCTTTAGACTTTCCTTCATCAGAGATGGAGGATCCTAGTTTGTACTTAAACCTACTAATTTTTCTTTTGTTCTAGTTCAACTAATTTCTGAGTTGACCCTTTCAAGAATTATATTAGATGTTTCATGCACTTCATCTATAGATAGAAAATATTTAACCATACTTATGGATTCAAAAAGAATTTGAGCATCAGGGGCTGATGTCTGGGTGACCACATATTTTGCTTTTTTTTTTTAGGGAGCAATCTCTTCATTATGCCTTGGACAGGGATCCTTGCCTTAGATAGTTCCATGCTTAGTTCTCCTCCCATGTCCTTGCAAAAATTTAATCCAAGAAAAATGTCATAGGATGTTGGGAAGTCAGCGACCAAGACAGTCATCTTGATTCTCTTGTATAGAAAGGCTGCAAATGCAAATTGGGCATCTTTGATTTGCCCCAACAATGGTACTTGCTTGTTCTCCATGGAGAAACATCTTCCAAAGGTTTTGGTCAATGTGAGACCAAGAGACTCAACTACTTTAGTTGGCATGACATTATCAGATGTGCCTGAATCTATAATACAGTTACGCGGCATGTGGCCATTAATTAACAGGGAAACATAAAAAGGTTCTATTTTTCTAAGAGAAGTTGGGGGAGTAATGAACAGATTATTTGGAATAGGTGTGTTCTTTAGAGAATCAAGAGTTACCTTTTTAGCCTTTTGTCTTGTAGAGACATTTTAGTTTTTGACATATTGGACCAGCTTATTCAATTGATCAGGATAGGACTATAAATATTTAAACTCAGACATTTATATTTTTGTTTTTTTGACATAATCAATTATGTCAAATGGCTGAATTAAACTAGGTACATAAAAGGTTACTTCAACTTTCTGATTTTTAGGAGGGATGGGAGGTGGATTGGTTTGCAAATTTGAAGTAGAAGGGGAAGGCAAAATTGATGTATTTACCTTTTGGGTGATTACGAGATCCTTTGACTGAAAAGGTAGAGTGGTTCCACACTTAGCAATTGTGACTGTTGGCTATGGTTTCTCTTCTATCTTCCCTTTATTAGTTTGCTAGATTGATTGGTTCTTGGATCTGGTAAACACTACATATGATCCATGAAAAGCTTCTCTTTCACTTTCAAGTTCATCTTGAAAGTTCAGGAAACCAATGTGGGAATCACCAGCTGATTCTTCTTGATTGTCTTCAAGGAGATCAATGTCATTTTCTTGATTTAATTTAGGTTGGAAAGAGAACTCTGATTCTGATTTAAGATATCCCATTGTTGAATTGGTAGAGGAGCTTCTAGGTCAAGTTTCCCTTTTGAGGGAGAAAAGTGATTTTGTTATCCTTGATTCCTGGCAACATTGCCCTGATAAGACTGATTTGGGAATGTCCTTTTGTATGAAGAAGTAGAAGACATTCCTTGAGCCATTTATTTTTTTAGAGTAAGCAATTCATTTGCCAATTTTTGCACCATTGGATCTGTGGTGCCTGTAGATGCATATTCAGAAGATGATGAAGCTCTATTTCTATTTGGATTTCTTCTTATCTTCCCTACTAAGATGAGATCATCTTCCACCTCAGTGGCCAAAAGTTGAGCTACAGTAAGATCTATTTGACCAGCATGTCTCAAGAGAAAACTTACTTCAGGTAGCTGAGAATTAATGAAAAAACATTTGAGATTTTTAGCTATAAGTCAAGCAATTACAGGGATTCTACTTCTTAGATTGTCAAATTTATCTATGAAGTCTCTCATAGGCTCATGAGGCTCTTTCTTTATATGTATAAGTTGACCCAGAAGTGTATCTGCATCTTTTTTAGGTTTGAATCTAGCTTCAAACATAGTTTTGAGAGTATTCCAATCAATTACTGACCAAGCCTGTAGATGATAAAACCAATCTACAGCAGCACATTGTAGTGTCTCCACAAAAATCCTGACTGCTACATCTTCAAATTCTACTCTGATTACTCCACAAGCTATGTCGAAAGCTACAATGTGCTCATCAAGGTGAACTTTCCCATCACCATAGAATTTGGGGAAGTTCTTCCTTGAACTACATGGAAGCTCATGTTGAGGTGGAGTAAGATTGAGAGGACCAAAAGCATTACCCCAAGGGCCTTGAACTGCCATTATAGGATTATTAAAAGGAGGGATAACAAATCTGAGAGGGGTAATTATTGGTGAAATTTTATTAATAGTAGAAGTAGATACTTTGTCTAGCAATGGGGATCTGACTTTAGTAGGAGGAAAACTCCTGGTTCATTGGAGATGAGATGGTGAAGGAAATAGATCAAAATCACTTTGTTGTACCAACTCGAATATAGGGTCAACAAAACTTTTATCCCTTTGACTTTTTGTATACCTTCAATTTGCTAGATTATGAAATAAAAAATGGAAAATAATTGACCTTACTTTAGTTAAAGCTTGAGGCTTTAAACTGTGCGTTCTTTCCCAGTTAGTGTGGAGGTGAATGGAAGATGGTAAGACTATAAATGGATAATGGGTAAGACATGAAACAGAGTCACCAATGTCTATAATGGATAAGGTTATAATGATAATGGTTAAGACACAAGTGATGTTTCAATCTAAAACTTAAGGTTCCAAATTGCAAAAAATTATGTATATCCCCACCAAAGTAACCAAAAACTATTGGTTGAATATTTTGTTGATCAGCATACTTATAAACAAAATAAGTCTGATCAACCAAAGTAGGAAGATTAGTCATCCAAATTTGTAGGTTTACCACATCAGAAGGGGACTAATCTCTCCTCTCATCAAGGGGATGTTCCCTATATATATATATATATATATATATATATATATATATATATATATATATATATATATATATATATATATATATGTATATATATATGTATATATATATATATGTATATATATATATATATATGTATATATATAATACCCAAGGGTAGGACAAACCATCCATCTCTCTTTCTTCAGAGATGATGTGTGCAGATCAAAGGATAAATTCAAGGAAAATGATAGAAAGCACTCCTCTTCTTTTATAATTACTATTTATCAAGCCACAAGAATACTCCAAGTAGTAACAACAAAATATAACAAAGGATGTAATAACCATCAAATTGAGATGTAGCACAAAGTCTACGCCTGAATTGCTCAAGAGTAAGATATGAAGGACAATGAGGGTATAAAGTCACCCCAAGGTCCTTTACATAAAAATGAAAATAAAACACACTAAAGGCAATTATGGGGGCACAAACTCTATCCATAGTTGATTCTTCAGGACACCTTTTTGACTATTGTCACAAATTTTGCTTGTTGAATTAAAGGAACAGAAGATATATTGAAGAAAAAAACATAAGAATAGGTTTCTTCAACAACAAAGATATTACAGCACAAGGTCTAAAAAACCACTTGCTTTCTTATTCTAATAACAAAATATGATAAACAAACTGAGCTCAAAGTCTCAAAAGTGCCTTTCAATTTAGGTAGAGTTTCATTATGATTGTCAAAAAGCAGATCTTTTTATAATAGAAGAGAGTCCCTTATATAGACTCTTCAAGAAGGATTCAAGAATAGTAACACATCATGTTGCATTGGAATCTGTTAAGAAGACAAGTTGAAACTTAGGGGCATTTTACCCATTTGATTTTATCAATGCAGGGAAACAAGTCAGGCTTATTGAAAGTTTACATCTTTCAATGTCCACCTGGTGATCTGATCTTACCTTCATCATTCCTCCTTTTCTAGTTAATTAAATCAGGTCCTAGATTCAGTTTGCTATTCTGTTCTTTGCTTACTTTATACTAGTCTTGGCCTTGAATTTTGTGAATGCATTCTGGTCTGCAGGTTCAAAAGATCAATAGCTATTTTGTTATCTTGAATTTGACGTCTTTAGGTGTGTCACCCCTTGGTCCTCTTTCAGCTTTTCTATTTGGCACTTTCTAAATTGAAATTTCCCTTTTGGGCCTTAAGAAATGACCTGCTTTGGGTCGAGAAGAGCCTCCCACAAGGGTATCTACCCTTCAGGCGGTCTTTGAATGACCTTCGGGTTTCTTCAGGTGACCCTTCAGCTATAGGGAAGTATTTTTCAAATTGGTAGCTTAAAGTCCCCCGTAAGGGCACTTACCCTTCAGGGTCCTTCGACATCCTTTCACAAATTCCCATAGACAATTCTCTTAGGTATTTTCCTTGGGATTTTCTTCAAGTAAATTCCTGCAGACAATTCATGTAGACAAATTATCTGCGGAAATTTTTCAGATTGCCATACATATGAATTCCTTTGGGATTTACTCCCAGACTTCTCAAAATTCTTTCAAACTTTTTTATCTGAAGGAATTGTGCCTTAGACTTGCCTTAGTCTTTTTTTTTTAAACAACCCTTCCGAAGGGTATTTTCATTAACCAAGTGCCCTCCACAAGGGCACTTGTCCTTTGGGAAGCTCTTTGAAATTTTACATTAGATCGCTCCTTTTGAACCAAGCTATTGAACCACTCTATTGAATCAAGGCTTTGGACCAACTGTTGAATCATTTGATTGAACTACTTGGTTGAACCAAAATGGTTCAATCCGATGAACCCTTTGTTTGAACCAACCGTTGAACCTCTTCGTTGAACCAATCAGTTGAACCTCTTTGTTGAACCAATTGGTTGAACCAAGCTTTGAACCAAAATGGTTCAAGCCATGGTTCAAGCTGATGGTTTAATTGAATGAACCAAAGTGATGAACTAACCATTGAACCAAAAGATGTTGAACCAACCATTGAACCAAATTTTGGTTCAATAGTTCAAATAAAGCCTTGAACCGACTGACGAACCTTTTGACATTGAACTAAGGGATGAACCAAATGTTGAACCTACTACTAATGCTTGTTGATGGAGATTTTTGTTTGAACTAAGGTATTGAAACAATTTTGAAAATGACCAAGTGTTAGAAACTAATTCTTTTGGTTGAACCTACCTGTAAAAGCCTTTGAACCTATAGAATTGAACCTGCCTGTAGAGTTCGTAGAAACCAAGTCCATAGTTTTCTCTAACCTTGAAAGAGTCCATAGATTTTAACCTATAAATCCCATTGAACTTGACCTGCAAAATTTGTATATTTCCTCTTCCTCCTGAGTTTGTATATTTTCTTTTGCTGATGAGTCCATAGATTCAAGCCTGTAGAGTCCGTAGATTTAAGCCTGCAGAGTCCATATATTAAAGGCTACAGAGTCCATAGATTTAAGATTGTAGAGTCTGTAGATTTTTTAGAAGCTTGAAAAATGAAAAATTTGAATGCCTAAGATAAATTTTGAAAAGGGATGAGACTATTTTGGTCTGTAGGACCAAAATAGTTCAAATGTTGTTCCAAAAATGAGTGATATTTTTGGGGAACAACAATGTTTTATATTTTAATATTGATATTAAGTCTTCTTAGGAACAAAATTACTATATGAAGATCAAAATACATTATTAACACTAACATACTCTTGTTTCTTTGTATATGTGTTATTATTTTCCTCTGATATGATCTTTGAACTGAAATATTGATTTTGGTTTGGTATTTTTGCCATTGAATTTATCATAGTGATGATTTGAGCTTGAAGTACTTCACAACTACAAAACCTAGGTAATTTTATGTCAAAACCCCAAAAACCAAACCAAAAATATTTTGACATCTAAGGATTCAAATCAAAATTTCATCACCAATCATTGCATGTATTCAAAGAATACCATCACTTTAATTGGATACATGTTCATGATTGACATAACTTACTTGTTTTAATTTTAGTAAAGTCTATGCACGTCATGCCTTAAAATTAAGTTATAATAACAATATCATAGTAAATGATTCCAATAGATGTCATTTAAAACATAATTATATCTACTATATAAAAATACCAAAAACATAAATTATTCACTATATACCAATTATTATCTCAATTAAACATTGATCACACATATGAATCACTGGTGAATTTTAGTTAGTGTTTTAAAAAGGATAAATAAGGTAATCATATATTATAAATTTCATACATAACTCTCAGAAAGTTATAATGATTAGTTCCCATTTATACCAAAATAGTATGAGCCATACTACACACAATTTCAAATGTATTAACAACTTTATAATAGCTTCCCCTCATGACATTCGTAATGGCTATAGTCTCTATTCACCCAATTGATCTAGAAATTCAATTCGTCAATCGATTAATCATAGAATGTTATGCTCAAGACTTAATTGTCATTGAGAGATTGGAATATTATTCTATATATTTTTTCATTAGGCTGAAATAACCTAATCACTTATTATAAACTTCATAGTTAAACATATATTTATTAGAAATTTGGAAAAAATGGTGTAATTAAATAGATCATAGTATTAATAAAGTGTCTTAATAGTTTTATTAATTTTCACAATAATATTTTCTAAGAACCCCTATAAATGTAGTAAAAATGATAAATTGAAATTTCAAAACTTATATATTTCATTGTTACACAATGACCCCTTATTATTATTTCATCTCTTATCACCTTCTATTGCATAACAATGATCTTTTTGAAGTTTATAGTGATCCTAGACTACAATGGAATCATTTATTTTTAACCATTTAACATATTCTCATTATCACTTACTTAATAAGTAATCAAATAAGTAAGTTTTAAATATTCATACTTTAATATTTCTCTAAGATCACATGTTTTCACTTTATCAAACAAATTGCCATCCACCAAAGTTTACCACATTTATCTACTGATGTGCAACAAAGGATTGGGGTTTGCCCGATTATATTTTTTTATATAATGTAATTGCCAATATTATTTAATCTAATTAACAATATCCTTATTATTTAATAATAACAATAGTTGGCCCATAACTTAAAACTACTTGTGACTTTAATTTTTAACTAATTATTCCTCATTATTCAATCCATATATTACTTAGATTATACATAATTTTACTAACATTTAATAAATCACATTAATCTTTTGATATCATCATTCACAAGTCATGAAAACATTTGACATAATATTATTTTAATGTGTATTTTTAACATTTATATTTGAGGTGAGATAATTGCGTACATATATTAAACCAATATTAAACAATAGTCCATACTTGTACTGACAAGTGAGATCGTAGTTGGACATTATTGTAAAATAAATGGCATCATAATTTATTCATGTTCCCAAACAGTATGTTAAAAACATTAAGTAATTATTGTAATGTTTTTATTTGAAATAAAACATAAATATTACACAACATATTACTTCAAATTTAAATGAAATATCTAATCTTAAAACCCTTATTAGATAACCACCAAGATAATCAAATGTAGGGTTCATAACTAATGGAAACTATCAAAATTCACCATAATATACCCAAATAGAATAATTTTGTGTTGATGAATGGATTATAATAATTTAATATGAATATCAAGTAATCACTACATCATGTTTCCATCAATAGTAATAAAACATTATTTTCCTCAAATAAATTCACTACATTATGTTTCCTTGAAAAAAAATGATAACTCAAACATGTACATCTGTGTCTTTATACACAAGAAATGGTATTCGATATTCCAAGCTAATTTTTATACAATAAAAGTAACAAATCGATATAATATCACTACTCAACAAAGCATTTATTTTTTAACGCTATTTTATACATTGGATTCATGATTAATACAAAAAACACACTGATGTAACGATTGAATATAATTAGTTGTAGGCCATTCCCATTTTAATCATATACAATTACAAAATCAAGGAGGAAACAAAAAACTATTTCTAATTATATATAAAAAAATCCTTAATATTTCATCAACCTAAAACTGAGAAAGTCCCACACTTCCTAGGTGAAAACATAATACTTTTATCAAATAGTTATAAGTTAATCAAATATGAATTATCTTAATCTGAAGAACTAGTCTCAAGTAACTCAAAAATGAAATCAAGATTTCCATTTTATCTATTATTGCTTAAACAACATAATTAAATAATCAAATGCATAAAAATTCATTTTTGGAATGTATTATACACAATAAAATTAACCATTGTTTACTTTTATAGTCTTATTGTTGGGTCCAACACACCCCATATTCAAATCTCACATGGGAGACCTCTTTCTTTAACATACTTGTTTCTCATTTATGTTCTTGCATACTTTCATTCCCTTATTTATGAATGCTTCATAAAATTTATTAATATATATTTCCATATTAAGGTTTCAAACTTATGGATGGGTTTGACCAAATTAAATAACCTTCAGTTGACCATTTATTCACAATGATTAGATAATCATTTTTAAGAGTTAAAACAATAGAATATTGTCCCTATGAAGTTTTCTTTAATGATTTAGACTTTTATTTATCATTGGGTTATATACATTGGCATCTCAAGAATCCTAATTAAAGTAGTGATGCATGTGTTCTTTTTATTATTATTTTACTTTATAAAAGACTTTTAACTTCAATCTTAAAGTATCAATCTATTTTGTTCATTGTCTACTTGAAGTTCTTATCTTGAAACGTTTGAACCTTAAGTTCTTAAAGCATAACCTTAAGGGTCCAATTGAAAGGGACCAATTTTAATAGTTTATTTCACATTAGACTACATTATTGATCTATTTCAATTGGATTATGATATTTATTCATATATATTTAGTTTAAATTATAGTTTAAATAGTCATTTTATTAGGTTGAAATATTCATATATATTTTAAATTGATTTATTTCACTCAAATTGGTGTTTGTTCAGTCAAGTTTTATTTTTTACCATTTTAGGGTTTAGCTAATGTAAATCCTATGTTTGTTAAAGAGTTGAGTATACTAAATTAGGTAAATAATATGTAATAAATATAACCACTAATTTTTTACAAAATTGACTAGCTTTGACTTTTTTTTAAATAGTAATAAATAGTTCAAATAAAGACTTCGCTGGAAAACACCTGATACAAATGAAATGAGTGATAGAAACTAAGATGAAATTTGGTTTGAGTTTCATAAACTAGATCTCTATGTTAAAAACCCTCCTAGATAATAGTTCCAAATTAGATGTTAGTACCATTATTGTTAAAGTGGTGTTAGTGTCCTGATATTAGTGATAGTGTCCTATGTGTAGGACTGTCCTAAAATTTTGGGTGTACTTATGTTTGGATCTCTAGGATCTATTCATGAATGCATGAGTTATGAAACCCTATATTTTTCATATAATAACTAATTTATTTTTCAAAACCTAATCTTTTATATAAATATGGCATGAGATGAAAATTGCATGTGTTAGTAGGGTAGAATGGACATCCTCAATACCCCATTATGAAAGAGAGTTGCCTACATACCAATTCTCTAAAGAGGGTTCAATCTTGATGCAATTTTCCCCACCTAAGTGTTGGTACAATTGAATTTTATGCTAGTATGATAGTGGCTTTGAGTGCCTTGAGTGTGTCTAAGATTGTAAATATGGTAAATTTGAGCTTAGGTCTATTGTATATGTTAATATATAAAAGTAGGGTAGAATAGGAATTGATAACCATAATTATGCTCAACTTGCTTCATGTTTGAATGTGTATATTGAATTTGATTTCACTATAATGGTTAGATAGATAAAATTCATGTATATATACCATTATGTTTCTTATGCAGGTGATAAAATATGTCTAGGTTAACCTTAGGAGGCTTTAGTTTTCAAAAGATATCTGTTTGGAAAAATTTAAGGCAAAGGACATTAGTGTCATTTTGGGTACACTAGCACCACATGGTGATATTGTTCTTATTATGGTGTTAGTTTCTAGATGGTAGAACACTAGGCATGAAAGGCCAAGATCAATAAATGAGGGTATGGGACTGCTCTAAATATTACTAGGGATGCATGTGGCCTACACAAAGGCCAAATAATTGTGATAATAGGCTCTAGGATAGGTCTAGGGATAAGCTATGAATAGGTAGTCTCAATATCAATCTTAGCACTCAAATACCACTTTTGGGTGATTAAATTCCCCCCCCCCACCACTTTATTCTAAAAATATAGCCCCCTTTATTCTAAAAATATATAAAATTGAAATGACTAGGATAAAGGAAAAATAAGAATACCTAGACTTACCTAGGAAGTGAATCCCATGAACCTATATCTGAGTATGTGAGGTTGGGTATGTGTATGTGAAGCATGATCACATGTATTTAATGTAAATTAAATGTATGTAAATTGATCCTTAATTAAGATATATCAAAATCATAAGGATATGTTGAGTAAAGAAGTAAAAATGAGTAAAGAGATGGGAAATAGAAAAGGAACATATACACCTCACATGGTACATGAAACAATGCATGAACATGGTGACAAATTGTGTGTGTGCATGTATATAGTGATAAATTGATGAATAGTTTGGACTAAATTGATGTCTTGCTCAATCCTTATGTATGGGTAGCTCAAGAACTCAATCTAGTTTTGACTCCATCATTTCCCACCCCTATGGTGGATCATGACATGTGAATATCTTGGATTGGACTGATAGTGTCTCCAACCCTCTCATGTGGGTGTATTAAGAACTCAATTAGTTTATTACTCCATCATTTATCACCCATGTGTAGTAGATGTATCTGAAACTAAACTATGAAAAGTATTGGAATTTTCTAATTTAGTATATCTAATTGTGTATGTCAGCTCTATGGCCACTGAGGTATATTGGGTAGCTCTAAGCCACTTAGGAATGCTAACTACTATAGAATGAGTAAGACTTGAAACTAGTATGCAACCTTGAATATGACGTCATATGTATAAAACATAGATAATGACATGGAATTTGTCATTAAATATGAGCATACAAAAAAAATATTCCATGCACATACCCCCAAATTTGATATCTGAGCATATATGTATTCTAGACTAAATTGTAATAAATTATATCTTGATATTTGAATCGAATATGGTAATATTCATGGCATACATGATGCCCCAAATCTGAACTAGTATAAATCTAAGTAAAATTGAGTATAACTAATAAATATATAATTGAATTTGTGCAAACCTATATTGTACCAATTGCATTATTCTAGCCAATCTAGGTTATTCTAAAACTAAGTCTAGTGCATGGTAGTGCCATTTATTAGATAGTAGTGCCATGTGGCAATAATGTCCCCATTTAGGAACTAATGTCCTTCTGATCTAAATTATGTGCCACTATACAACTTTATAAGTCACTATTTTCCCACTGTGTTTATTTGTGTCTAATTTTCTATAACTTAACTAGTGTGTTAAAAATGTAAGTGCAATATAGGAGCCTAATCTCTATAACAAACCCATAAGATGCTCCTCTTTTAAAATGAGTTATTTAACTTGTTTAGTAACAATCCTCAAAATAAAAATCTTTGTAAAATGTGTTAGCCAAAGCATATATGATAATTGTATGATAATCCAATATAATGTGCATACATAACATCTGAATGTAAGATTATATGAGCATAATTATGTAATATAAGATGTATGTTAAGTCTATCATTTCACAAGGATGTCCAAATAAATGTAATCTATGTATTTAACAACAAATCTAAGTAATATTGGGTAGCTACTTAAGGGGACATGGCATGATTTCTATCACAACACCTAAATAGGAAGGGTAGATGCAAGAGGTGCCTCATGGCATTAAAAACTAGTGTGTGTAATAATTAAACACAAGTGTCATGAAAATGATGCATACAAGAAATATTACATAAAAAAACACATGAGGCACATAATGTAGGCCAAGGGAACTATTGGCAATTTCTTTTGGCCCACATACCATAATTTTTATTGATTTAAAAATCTATGGACTCCATAAAAAAATCTATGGACTCCATCAAAAACTCTATGAAATCCATTATAAAATCTATGGAATCCATCAAAAAATCTACATACTCCAGTAACAAACCTTCAGACATGCATAAAAGTGATGAAAAATCATTGGGTAAGTTAAAGAGAAGTTATAAAGAAGATTTTGAGTTTTGTCATGCAGAAGGCTTCAAGCTTTACAAGGTGGAAGAGTTTAGGTTTTTTAAATTACTTTGATTCATTTGGAAACTAAATTTAAAGTAGTCACGACTTGAAGTAAAGTGAATCCACAACACCAAGTTTCTCTATCTAGCATTCCATAGGTTTGTAGAGCTACTTTACTTAAATTACCTTATAAGTTGAAAATAGTGGAAAGTCTGAAGTAGTAAGTAGTGAGGTCTAAGAAGTCTAAATTAAGTTAAAATTCATGAGAAAACTAAAGTAAGAAAGGGAAATTTTTGAAAATTTTGAAGGTCTATTTAAGTCAAAAGTTAAAGAGTGAATTTTTTTGAGAAAATTGTCTAAGTGAATTCTTTCGAGAAAATTATCCGTAAGAGATGGTCTTTTTCATCAAGCTGAAGGGAAATTTTCTTAGAAAAAGAGTCCATTTAAAAAATTTCAAGGGTAGTTTTCTTTCAAAAATATACAAGGAACTTTCTAAAGGACCCATTTCTTTTAGGAAAATTATCTAGGATAATTTTTTGAAGGAATATTTCTTTTGGGACTTTTGTCCCAAAGTCAAAATGCTAAAGGTTTATTTTGAAAAGGCAAAGGACATTTTAAAAATTTATTAATTGTAAATTCCATTTGGAAAAGGGCACTTTTAAAAAAATTTAAAGATAGCTTCTTCAAGAAAAAGTGCCCCAAACACTTTTATTGAAGGGTATTTTCTCAAGAAAATGGTCTGATACAAAATTCAAGGGCATTTCCAATTCTTCTAAAGGGAAATTCTATAGAAAAAGGAACAATTTTTTTTTCTAAAGTGTCATTTCCATGCCAAAGTGTCTTATGCAATAATTTCAAAGGGTTCCCAATCTGAAAGTGGACCTTTGCAAAAGTCTTGAACACTTCGCTTTCAAGAAAGTGGCCAAAGCAATTAGTTTGAATGGTCTTTTCCAAAGAGGCCGATGGTTCATTCCAAATAACCAAAGGACATTTTAAAAAGTTCTAAAGGGTATTTTCCTTTTGGAAAGGCAGAATTTTTAAAGTGCCTAAAAGGATTGAGACATTTGTGCAGATGTCAAAGATGGGTCTCGTCAAGTAGACTTTTGCATTTAAAAGAGGTCAAATGAAGTCATCAAATCTCAAAGGCAAAAGTGTACATAATATGTGTCAATCATGAATTTAATCATGCATGACAGATCAATGGTTTGAGAAAATGTCAACAGGTTAAAGAGCAGGCCAAGGACTTTCAATGGAGGTCAAAGGGGGAGGATTTTTGACTAAAACAAAGGAAAGCCCAAGTGACTAACAGGAGCTGGTAGGTGCAAATTGATGGATAAGAATTTATCCTTCGATATGGCTCTCACCTCTAACATGGATCTATTAGTCACAAAGGACTTGAATGCATTAAATGATTAAGGAGATCGGTGATGATCTTGGACGGTTTGTCATGTAATCAAAATAGTGGCATGTCTTTAATGTGAAAGGGAGATCAAGTAGACTCAATTTTGGCCAAATGCATAAAAAGACCAAGTATCACCAGTAAGGCTCCATAGAAGTAAGACCCCTTAAATACACAAGTATATTATTCACACCTTCTTTTGAAAAGTAGATCAGAAACTTCAATGAAGATCATCCCAAGCCATGCCCTCAACAAGCTACCACTAAAAATAGGGTCAATCATGATGCTACAAAGTACACAAGTATGGGGACCTTATCCTAGCGACAAATGAGAGTTGATGAATTTAGGGATTCAAAGAAGCTTCAAAAAATATCTCAATAATTTATGATCCCCCCTCTCCATCCTCTCACATAGGCCCCCTCTTCTCTCATCCCCTTTCTGCTATATAGACATGCTTATGGTCCTTAATAAAGATCCCTCAATTGGTGATAGAGGCACTCTATCAAAATTTTCCTTGTAACACTCTCTTTAATCAATGTAAGACAAATTTATGATTTCTACTAAAGTTAAGTTTGTATTATTGGAATTTAACTTGCATAATTTATGTTTTTCCCTCATCATCTAGGATTTCTCTACACAACTCACTTCAATTTTCTTGGTTTCTTGAAGGTTGTGTGATGTGTTAGCCTTTGGTGCCTTTATGAAGCATTATGAGTCATAGCATCTCTCTTATAGACCTATTTCTTCCTATCCTTCAAAGTGCATCTTCCCCTTTGACCTCCACATAGCTACTCTACTTGCAACTCTAGAATAGGATTAGCTAGATATGTCTTGTTTAAGTATAGTAGTAGTCATTAAGGTTCCCAGTCTAAATGTGGATAACTCTCTTTTGGTGCATCACCTCCCTTAGCTTAGATTTTCCTTTTTTATGTTATCCTCATATCTCTTTTCCTTAGTCAACATTAGATTTTAGAATGGGAAATGAGAGCTAAAATGAAGCATCTGAGGAGCTAACCTCATTAAAAAGCCTAGAGGTTGTCCCAATGCTTGTAGTTAGGATTGAGAGAGCCTGAGAAAGTCTCCCACAAAGGGTGAAATTCTAGCCTACAACATTTTATGGCATGCTTGATGGGACCACTTTTGAGGAAGATTGGTCAAATTTGATGCTAGTTTGATTAATGTGTAATGGTTATAGCTTTCTTCTTTTAGTATCTAGCAACTCTAAAGAACACTCAAAATTTTGGTAACAAAATAGTAACTATTATTCATTCCAAAGGTGACTATGAGATCAGCTATTGTATGTATTCCTTTTGAATATTTTGAATTACCCTTGAACTTAGTAAGAAGGCTAAGGTTTACCCATACTCACCCATACATAGGAAACTCTTTTTCTAAACCAGTCGTAAGGTATACTTATACAAGAAGATATTCATTAGCCCCTCTTGTTACCATGATTCCCCAAAGAGATTTCATAGGTTTTAGTGTCCAAAGTACTTTGAATTTGCCACAATATGACCCTATACTAGTAGCAGTCCTCAAAATCCTCCCATATTTCACAAAAGACCAAGTTGTGACTCCTATTAAACACATTACAAATATAGATAATTTATGCAATATCCATAATGTCACAGTAGAAATTGTAGCTATTAGACTATTGCCTATATCCTTTAAGGGAAAGGCTTTAGATTAGTATAGAGGTTTAGCTCCTAGCTCTATTCAATCATGGGATCAACTAGAAACAACCTTATGTAAGAGATTTGTAGACATGAGTGATCATTTACACTTGCATAATAGTTGACCATGATCAAGAGAGCTCCTCATGAAGTTATGCAAGACTTAAACATAATATTCCAAAAGGGTTGGGATATAATTCTAGCCACTATTAGACCATCCCCTAACTTTACATTTTTATACTATTTAAAGGCTCTAAATAGTGATATAGTAGTAATGATCTAATCCATGGGAGGGGACATATTTCCAGACACTTATGAGGTGGCTATTAAAGCAAAAAATTGCCTAGTTCAAGCTAGCAAGCTTACTCTTAGACCCCCAATGCCCCTTTTTCCTGAGATCAGACCACCTCCTAAATTCATTCCTGCTTTTGATGTTATTCTTCCAACTCTAAAAATTATTGATATACCTTCACCTAAGTAGGAAAAGGCCTCCACTAGAAAATCAATTGATTCCCAAGAGTAAATAAAACTACCTAGAGCTTAAGAGCATGCTCCAATCCTTAGGGAATGATGTCGTCAATGTCAAGAGGTAGTAATTTTATAACAAGCCATACTAGGATCCATATTAGTCTTAGTATTAATCTTATCAAGGTAATAAACCACCCTTCTAGAGGAAACTTCCAAGGTCAGAATAGAGAGCAAGGGCAAGGATAACCTAGCTATAATAAGTAGAACAATTATAATCCAAATGTTATAGGCTCTTCCAACACCATGGTTCTTATTCAACACAATATGAATCAAGAGGATGAAGGGAAAATTCCTTGAAATCAATCTTTTAGAGAATCTATTGTCCTAACCAATGTTGCTAACCAAGCATTCAATAATCGATGGTAACGGGTTATTGCTTATGGATATAACCAAGCCTTAATGGCTCAAAGAATGAAGACTCCCATGATACCAATGTTAAGATAGTATCCAAAAAACAAAGGATATAATTAGGTACCAAACCAACAAATGCTACAATGGTTATTAGTGAGTAAGAAGAGTGTTATGCATTCAATCAATAAGCTAGATCCAGTCAAGCTCACATCCTAGTAGTAGCAAATACAAGATTTAAAAGAAGGATATAGGTGATAACCAAGGAACATTCAAGGAAGCCCCTACCACCACTCCTTCATTTTCCAAGCCTAACAAGCTTGATATCACTCTAAAGGTCTTGACACCTCCACAAGGCTCACAGATTCAATAAATACTAGTAGTGGTTCCTAAAGCACAAGCAAAAGTTAGTAGTAGACTAATCAACATTATTAAACGAATGAAGAAATTCAATGTGAGCATACCAATGTGGGACATGATTTCCATGCTTGATCAAGTAGATATCCTTCAAGAAGGTTTGTCCAAGATAGGTGTTACAACAACTGTAGCTAAACAACTTAGCAAAGAAGCAAAGGTCTTCACTAATGTAGCCAAGGGTTCTATTGGAGAAATGTCAAGTAATGTTTTTAAACCTCATATTTTCTATATTTCATTAATCATTGGTGAATCCTTAGTGCATAGTTTCTTGGTAGATAGTGGACCTAACACTTTAGAAATGCCAAAGTCCATAGTTGATCAAATAAACCTCAAATACAAGTTACATACCAAGGGATTTTTTTATCTTGACAGTTCTTCCACAAATCCATCTATTATCATCAAGGATTTTAATATGACCCTACATGCTTGTCTTAGTGTTTCAGTGGCACAAGATGTGGTGATCATTGATGTAACTCCTTGCTTTACATTATGCCTCTTTAGAAAATTCACAGCCAAGATTGGGGGTTATCTAGCAGAAGATTGGTCCTACATGGAATTTAGAACAAGGTATGGGACTAAGGTATCAATCAATGATAAGCCCATGGCACAATTCCACATTGAGCCTCATCAGCTAGATAACATAAACATAAATTGTATGATCCTTGATGAGGATGAGTTTAGTACTGGTCAAGAGCTAAATACTTCATTGTGAGGAGTTTATAAACTTGTTCTTAGATGAGATATGAGAGGATAAGCAATTTCTCAACCCTTTAGAGGGTGTTTAAGAAAGAGACATGGGTGTCTATTTTTTACATGAACAAAATCAACTCACACCTTCCCTCATTAGACCTAAAGAAAACCTCAATGATATGTGGAGGTTATTCTTTGATGTTTCAAGGAGAAAAAATGGAGTAGGTGTAGGGGAAATGTTGATTTCCCCTTCAAGTAATAAGAATTTATCTTCTTATGGGTTCCATTTCAATTTCTCTTCTAATGTAGTAGAATATGAAGGCTTAATCCATGGTTACCAATAGGCCAATAAAAGAGGAATCAAAATGTTACAAGCATATGGAGACAATGATCCTATAATAAACCAAGTCAGAGGCTTGAACATCATAAATAATCCTTTAATGAGGTCTTAAAAAAATAGAATGTGAGACACAATTAAAGATTTTGAAGCCTTCAACATCTAAGCTATACCAAGGAACCAAAATCAGCATGCTAATAGGTTAGCAGTAGTGGGAGCTCAGTTTGATATTTCAATTAAACTAAAAGAGGACAAGGATCAACCACATGTCAAGGTGGTGGTGAGGCCATCAGTGCTAGATAATGAAGTCCATTGGCAATTTTTTGAAAATGATAAAATAATTTCTTATTTCTTGTAGTAGGAGGTAGAGTTTTCTTCAATAAACCAAGGTAAATTTCAACATCATTATGATGATCAAATTGTTCAATTTAAGTCTAATAAACCTCCTAAAGGGTTGGTCACTCTTGATGGTATTTTCCATGAGGGAGACCATATGAGGAAAGAAAAGGTGATAATGTCAACCACTGAAGAAAACTTTGAGAGAGTCCTCATCTTCAAAGACAAACATCTCAAGCTTAGGAAGGTAAGTAGCAAGGCTGAAAGGCATGCTTTCATAACACTTTTCTAGGAATACGTAGACATCTTTACTTAGGAATACAGTGACATGAAAGGTTTTGATCCAAAGTTAACCCATCATACTATAGAATTGGAGGCCAATGATAAGCCTATAAGGCAAAAATAAAGACAGGTTAATCCTAAAATTAAAGAGATAATGAGGTGAGAGCTAACCAAGTTAATTTAATCCAAGATCATCTTCCCCATCAAGCACTCATCATGGGTAGCCAATTTGGTGCCTATAAGGAAAAAGAGTGGGGAGATTAGGCTATATGTTGACTTTAGAGATTTAAAAAAAGTTTCCTTGAAGGAACATTACCCTTTACCATCCATGGAGCAAATTATTCAAATATTTGTAGGGTCAAAACATTTTTATCTTTTAGATGGGTATTTAGGTTACAACCAAGTATTGGTAAAAGAAGAAGATCAATATAAGACTGCCTTCACCACCAAAAGTGGCATGTACGCATACCAAAAGATGCCCTTTAGTTTTTCAAATGCTGGGGAAATTTTCTAAACAGCCATGGACATGGATTTCTAAGGATTTTTACATCAAATGGTGTTGGTCTACTTGGATGACATTATGGTTTTCTCCAAGAATGCTAGTGAATACATGAACCACTTGAGGCTGATCTTTGAAAGATGTAGGGAGTATGGGATCTTATTAAATCCTAAGAGTTATGTGTTTTCCATACATGAAGGTAAGCTATTGGGCCACATCATTTAAAAATAAGGTTTGTCTATAGATATTGAAAGGGTAGATAACATCTTAGGACTCTCTCTCCCTAAGCATAAGAAAGGAGTTCAGAGCTTCCTTGGCAAAATATACTTTGTAAGAAGGTTTATACTAGGATTTTCAAGCTTGTTCAAGCCTATTACTACCATTTTAAACAAGAGTCAAGTTTTTTCTTGGCCAAGAGAAGGAAAATATTCTTTTAAAGCCATCAAATAGGCTATTACCAAAGTACCCTCACTCATAAATCTTGATTTCTCTAAGGATTTCACCAAGGATTTCATGTTATACACCTTTGCCAACATTGACAACTTGTCAACTATGATGATACAAAAAATGGTGAAGTAATGGAGAAGTCAATTGCCTTTTTCAATAAAGGGCTAGAAGGATATGAGGTAAGGTACACTTTTATAGAGAAGCAAATCCTTGTAGCAGTAAGGAGTCTTAAGAAGTTTAGACCAATGATATCCAACAAAAAGATTTATCTCATGGTGCCCCACCTTGGAGTTAGGAATTTCATCCTTAACAAACATTTGAATGAGAAAAGAGATAGCTAGATCACCAAAATCAAGGAGTTTTATGTGGAAATCAAAGTGACCAAGTTGGTCAGAGGTAGAGGTTTATGTGAGCACATGGTGGAAGATCCTCAAAAGGACAAAGAAGTTGCCATGGTGATTCAAGACAACTCATAGGCAGAGGCACTTCTACTTCATAAGATTTGGATCCATGATATGGCACATTTTTGGCTAATAGGAGAATTCCCCCAAGGTACAGACAAGGTAAAAATAAGGTATTTAAAACTTTAGTTCATACCTTATGCATTGGTTGACAGGGTTTTATTCAGAAATGACCTTAGTGGAGTACTCCTAAGGTGCATAGATAATGACCAAATAACCAATCTCTTGGATCAATTCCATGATGGACCTATAGGAGGTTACTTTACACCTAAAACCATAATATTAAGATAATGAGGGATGGTTATTACTATCCCAACCTCTTCAAAGATGTTTATGCATGGGTAAAAAGGTGTAAAAAATGTGCCCACTTTATGGGTAAGCAAATATTAGTAATTTTTCCTCTCAAACCAATTCAGGTAGAGTAACTATTCATGTAGTGGTGTTTGGATTTCATAAGAGTGATCAACCCTCCATCAAGTATGGGACATAAGTGGGTGCTTACTATAATTGAATACTTCACCAGATGGGTGGAAGCCATCACATTAAAATAATCTAATGAAAGTTTAGTCTTAGACTTCTATGACATCATTGTAACCAAGTTTGGTGTTCCATCCACTATCATTTTTGACAATGCATTGACATTTTTTGGTCTAAAAACAAGTGAATGGGCTCTCAAGATGGGCATCTACCTTAGCACCTCTTCTAATTATTATCCTCAAGCAAATGGACTAGCTGAGTCCACAAATAATAATTTGCTAAGAATCATTAGGAGGACTATGGAGGAGAACTAGAGAGTGTAGCACACCAAACTAAAGACAACCTTGTGGGCTGACAAGGTGACTCCTAAAGTTACCATTGACAATTCTCTATATGTTTTAGTATATGTAAGGGAGGCCAATTTGCCCATTTCTCTTGAGTTACCTACAGTGGAACTAGCCCATCAATTAGAACTATTAGAAGAGGAGCCCATGAATGTGAGACTAGTTAAACTCATGGAGCTTGAAGAAATGAGAGACCTTGTAATGAAAACATTATAATTACATCAAGAACAAGTTAATGAATCCTTTGACAAGAGATCCATAGCAGGGGACTTCAAAGGTGGAAATCTAGTCCTTAGATGGGAATCAAATAAGGCCAAGCTAAGTAGCCATACCAAATTTGATAGCTTGTGGAGTGGCCCTCATTTGATCCATGAATGCAAACAATATAAAAATCCTAGTCAATGGGATTCATCTAAATCCTTGCTATTAGAAGATTTTGAAGCATTGTATATATTTTGAACTTTTGTATAGTTTTTCATGTTTTCTTCTATGTGCCTTATACACATCCTTTTAAATTGTGTATTTACCTTAATATGTGCCTTGTGCACTTTTTTTTAATTTTTTTTCCTTGTTACTTCAAGGGGGTTTCCAAACAAGGCAACCTTGTCAAATAAAGTAGTGAATTTGTGCCCAATAGATCAGAGGAAGAAAATGAGTTGGATTCTTAAGCAAAGTAGGCATATTTACCTACAAGTCACTAGAAATTTTGGCCATTTCATTTGGCCCACATACCAAAATTCTGATTGATTTAAAAATATATAGACTCCATCAAAAATTCTATAGACTCCATTATAAAATCTATGGAATCCATTAGAAAATCTATTGACTCCATTAGAAAATATATGGAATCCATAAAAAAATCTATGGACTCTATTAGTAAAATATGAACTTTATTAACAAACCTCTAGACATGCATAAAAGGGATGTAGAAGCATTTGGTAAGTTAAAGAGAAGTTATAAATAAGATTTTAGGTTTTGTCATGCATAAGTATTTAGGATTTACAAGGTGGAAGACTTTAGGTTTCTAAAAGTACTTTGCTTAGTTTTGAAAGCAAGTTGCAAGTAGTCATAACTCTAAACTAATTTGACTCCATAACCATGAGTTGCTCTATCTATCATTGGATTTATGAAGCTAATTTACTTAAATTAAAATATAAGTTAAAAACACTAGAAAGTTTGAAGTAGTAATTAGTGAGGTTTGAGAAGTCTAAAGTAAGTTACAATTCATGAGAAACCTTGAAGTTCCATTCAAGTCAAAAGTTAAAGAGTGAATTCTTTAAGGAAAATTGTCCAAGTGAATTCTTTTAGAAAAATTGTATGCAAGAGATGGTCTTTTTAAACAATTTATAGGGAATTTTTCTTAGCAAAAGAGTTCATTGCAAAAATATGAAGGGTAGTTTCCTTTTAGAAAGGTTTCTTTCAAAAAGCCTGAAGGAACTTTCCAAAGGACCCTTTTCCTTTTGGAAAATTATTTGAGACAATTTTCCAAAGGAAAATTTATTTTGAGACTTTTTTCTCAAATTCAAAAGGCCAAAGGTTTATTTTAAAAAGGCAAAGGACATTTTACAAAGTTATGAAGGGTACTTTCCCTTCAGAAAAGGGTACTTTGCAAAATTTTGAAAGATATATTCTCCAAGCAAAAGTGCCCCAAACAATTTTCCCAAAGGGTATTTTCTTGGGAAAATGGTCTAATACAAAATTCAAGGGCATTTCTAATTATTACAAAGGGAACTTCTAGATAAAAAGGGCCAAAACACTTTTTTGAAGAGTAATTTCCATGCCAGAGTGTCTTATGAAATAATTTCGAAGGGTTCTCAGTCTAAAAGTGGACCTTTGCAAAAGTCCCAAATATTTTTCTTTCAAGAAAGTGGCAAAAGAAATTAGTCTAAATGGTCTTTTCCAAAAAATCCATTGGTTCATTCCAAATAACCAAAGGATAAAAGTTTTGAAGTGTATTTTCCCTTTAGAAAGGGGTCATTTTCAAAGTGCCCAAAAGGATTGAGACATTTACACAGACATCAAATATGAGTCTCATTAAGTATCTATTTGCATTCAAAAGATGTCAAAGGGAGTCAAAAAATATCAAAGGTGAAAGTGTACATGATAGGTTTCAAGCATGAATTTAATCACACATGGAATATTGACAGTGTGAGAAAAGGTCAAGAAGTCAAAGGGAAGGCCTAGGAATTTTGATGAAGGTCAAAGGTGGAGGATTTCTGACTAAGGCAAAGTAAAAACAAAAGAAATCCCAAGTGATTGATAGGAGATGGTAGGTGAAAATTGATGGAGAATCCTTTGTCCTTAGATATGGATCTCACCTATGACATGGATTTATTAGTCCCAACGAATTAATTGAATGCATGAAAGGCTTGAGGAGATTAGTGGTGATCTGGATGGTTCATCATGTAATAAAAATAGTGGTGTGCCTTTAATACAAAAGGGAGCTCAAGTAGACCTGAGTTGGGTTAGATGCCTAAACTGAACAAGTGTCACCAATAAACATCCATAGAAGTAAGACCCCTCAAAGACACAAGTGGATTATTCACACCTACTTTTGCAAAGTATGTCAGTGAATTCAATGAAGAGTGTCTCAATCCATGCCCTTAACAAGTTGCCACTTAAAATAGGTTCAATCATGATGCTACCAAGTACAGAAGTATTGGGGACTTATCTTGGTGACAAAGGAGAGTTGATGAATTTAGGTATTCAAGGAAGCTACAAAAAATATCTCAATCATTTTTGACCACCCCTCTCTATCCTCTCACATAGGCCCCCACTTATCTCATCCCCTTTTTACTATATATATAGACTTCTGGGCCTTAATAAGAATCCTTTGACTAGTGATAGAGGCACTCTATCAAAATTTTCCTTGTAACACTATCTTGAATCTATACAAGACAGATTTCTAATTTCTATTGAAGTCAAGTGTGCATTATTGGAGTTTAACTTTCATAATGTATGTTTTTCCCTCATCATCTATGATTTCTCTATGCACCTTGCTTCAATTTTCTTGGTTTCTTACAAGTCATGTGATGTGTTAGCCTTTGGTGCCTTTATGAAGCATTATGAGTCATAGTGTCTTTCCTATAGACCTATTTCTTCCTACCCTTCAAAGTGCATCTTCCCCTTTAACCTCCACATAGTTCCTCTACTTGCAGCTCTAAAATAGGATTAGCTAGACTTGTCTTGTTTAAGTCTAGTAGTAGTTACTAAGGTTCCTAGTCTAAATGTGGATCACTCTCTTTTGGTGCATCACCTCCCTTAGCTTAGATTTTACTTTTTTATGTTATCCTCATATCCCTTTTCCTTAGTCAACAATATATTTTATCATGGGAAATGAGATCTGAAGTAAAGCATCTAAGGAACTAGCCTCATTAAAAACCCTAGAGGTTCAACCTCATGATAGGATACCCACAGCCTAATGTTATCTCTACACTTATAGCTAGGAGTCAGAGAGCCTGATAAACTCTCCCACAAAGGGTGAAAGTATAGCCTATAATAGGGACACAATATAAGGGACATGGATATGTGTCACTAAATATGAGAAAAAACATTACATACAAGGAAATGTTCAAATGTCCACATATACAAGCAACAAGTAAGTTGGCTTAGAGTGACATATAATGACATGTTAAAATAGTTTCATACATAATTAGGAAGTGTGCATACACAAGGACATGGGAAAATGTCCAAATCATATATATATATATATATATATATATATATATATATATATATATATATATATATATATATATATATATAGAATTGGTGTAGAGTCAAAGAATAATGGCATATTCAAATACCCTCAAATAGAAGAAGCATAGAAATAAAATCAAGTCTAAATTAGTAAAACCAAAAATGAAAGTATGCATGAATATAGAATAAAAATATATGTAAGAGATAATATGTACATATGATGAGTCTAAGGCAATAGTATCAGCAAAAAAAATATGAGTAAGATTAGCATGATCAATATCAAGATATAATAATGTTAAAACTAGGATGTATAGTATATAAAGATAGAACATGCTAATTGAAATTGTGTATATCACACCCACAAGTGGTTGAATGTTTCAATTTAAGACATATGTATCATTATATATTCCCCTAATGGGTAGATAATAGTAAGTCTAGATCGATGTAGTGGACATGAGTCCTGTAAGTACTCTACAAGCACTCAACAAGAACAAGTGAAACATGTATGCATAATAAAACTGACTATACTAAGTGTTGAATAATTTTACCCCAAGTAAAATTAGTTCAAACCCCTATGTATTTCAAACTTATCATAGGGTCTCCTAAGGTGTAAAATGTGTCTCATGGCCTTAATAAGGTCAAACATTATGCTTTAACTTTTTCACCTTTGTTCATGTTGGTATCATGTCATATAACATCACATTTTGAGTCATTTAATGAAGTGGTATGGTTTATAAAAGAATAAAAGTGTTTCAAAATAATATCCAACATCCCATATGTCAGGTTCATAGTAGATATGGTAGTTTTGAACTCGCAATTACTGGTTCAACATGTAAAAGAGAAGATCAGCAAGTTTCAAGTAGTTTTTGATAGTAATACATCTTGTACAACATGATTGGCATGTGGGAGGACTTTAGGAGGGTCACTTTAAATCTCAAAAATAAAATTACATTCTTGGGAATCTTTTTCAAACCTAAAATTGAGAAAAAATTACCTCTTTTTCATCATTCCCCTGGACAAGTCAAATAGGTCAACCAGTCTTCCTTCAGTATAGACAGGAGGAGGTGATTTAGATAAAGTGAAATTGGTAGATGGTAGTAATCCATTTTTCCTTAAAATTCATAAAAATATTCATAGATTTTATTTTTTTCTTGATGAACCATTGATAATAAGGTTAGCTTCTCAAAACTACTTGCACATCCCCAACACCTCATTTATCCTTATATGTTTGCATTGATCTAAGAAAATGAAGTGGTGTATGTTTTATTGAATAATATGAACCTCCTTATCAAAATATTTTTATTATTTTTTTCATGTTTGGATATCATTAAATGAATAAGACTACCTCATCTTTCTAGTAGGAGACACCATCAAGGTCTGTAGATAGTGTTCCTTTAGTTGTAAAGCTTATCTTCCTACATTGGTTTTTAGAACAAAGGATATATGTTATGTCCAACCCCTCATATCATTATGGTCAAGTTTTTATTTGAAGTTTTAGTCTCAAATACTAGCATTGATAGAGTGAAAGGCATAAAACATATACACATAATTAGATTTCCTTATGATTGTCACCTACAATCAAAAATGGAGCTAAGCCCTTATCAATCATGTTGATGAATCAAGGAGGTTTCAAATTTGTGAATAGAATATAAAGGTGGAAATAAAAATACTAAGATATTTAAATATATAGACATTCATTATGAGAACCAATCTATTCCTATATCATATAGACCTATAGACAATCTTTAACAGTGGTTTGATGGTAGTCCAAATGAGGAAAGGTAGTGTTGATATGAGGATGGTTGAACTCATTTGAGACCTTAAATAAGGTATAAGAGAATATATAATGCCATTATGATAATGGTGAGGTAATTATGTGAATTCAAACCTGAGTTCAATGTTTTCAAGTTAGGAAAGTTGCATTTGAGAAAATTTATCTTAACTTCTCTGAATCAAGTTTTGCTTATATACTTGGTCTTTCCATGGTGAAGTGTCTTGAGGTCTAGACAAGCCTATAGTTTCCATCTTGTAGCCCAAGCATAGGGGTAATATATTGAAAACACAAATGTTTTATTTATAAAATAAGGGTGATTTTTAAGAGGTTTCTAACTCAGATAGGTTTTGATTTGAAATACTTAATAAAACATAGTGGTAAGATGACTAAAATCAACCTAATTTATAATGACCTATAGTAATGAGTGAAACTAATGTCTCTAAGAATGAGATGAGATAATATAGGTAAATAATGGTATTAGTGACCTCAATAATATCAAGGAAGATGAATTATAGGGTTAAGACATAAGCCTTCACCTATAAGAAACCTCCAACTTCTATTGAGATAAGCACTCCAGCCTGACTAAGTAGACATACTAACTCATGCTAGTGGAGAAAGGTAGTTTGCATGTTGAGCATATCCCTAAGGTAGGAGTGAGTTATAATAACTATGGTATGGTATTGGTGACATTAAGAGGATCTCAGGTCATGAAAAAAATGTTTAAGGACATTTATAGGAGTCTCATTTGCCTAATACTCGACACCTATAGTCTAATTGTAGTCTATGGACTAGCCTAGTCAAATAGAAAGTACAAGTTTGAAAAGGTAAGCATCGATGTATGATGGATTGAAAAATTATTGAGAAATTTTTAATAGTGGTAATTTCAATATAATATTATCTTCATGAATTGAGTAATAGGGTAAAGGAATGATGAATAAACAAGCCCAACTCTACATACCAATGTTGTACACAATCATTAGACCTAAAAGCTACTCTAAAAGATTTTAAGTATTAGGGAATTTGTAGAGGTGATATCACTATAAAAATTTATATATATGGTATTTATGACCTAATATAGACTCATATAATCTTATCTCAGTCAATAAAATAGGATATATGCCTTCTCTTTAATCTCAGATAGAGGGCACTCCCAGTCAAGACAAAACTACAGGTTGGGTGTGTGAATGGTGATATGAGGAAAGGGATAACAAAGAGGCACTATAAAATGAGTTTATATGTTGATCTAAGGATGAAAAAGTTATAGGAAACATTTTCATCTATTGGAACATTCACAAGGATTTATATGCCTAGATACACAGTTAGGCCCAAACCCTCAAGGTGTCTAGTTCCATTTCCATGACCATATGACCTTTCCAATATCATTTATATTATTAAAGGGAAGGTATAATGTTGATTATATCCATTGGTTTGCATATATTTACACCAAATAATAACTTTGACCTAATTTTATGATAGGGGTTCTCAAAATGCAAGAGAAAGCTCGAGAGGCCATTTTCAAACACTCATATCTATATGTACACATTACATGGTACTTAAAGGAGATAGTTTATTTGAGGGTAATGAACTAAAAATTTGTGGAATTATTTCTAAGTTTGGACATCTAACCTTTATGATCTATCACTAAGAAGTAAAACCTCCTAAAACCTACCTGAAAACCATATCAAGAACCTGATGGAGAATAAATATATGGAGATGAATTCAAAAGTTATAAAATGGCATAGAAATTGATTTGTAATTATCCAAAATTTCTGCATTCTCCTTACCACCAAACTAGTCTTTACCATCACCTATTTAGACAGACCTATTTCAGGGCTTTTTATAATTTTTTGAGTGTTATGAAATTATAGAATATAATGAATAGGTGATATCTATTTAATTAGGTAAATAGGGACTTATTATAACTCCATATATTAATTTCTCACCATATATAATCATATAAATACCTATGTTACATAGTTCACTACAAGTAGTCTTGGATAGATAGTGAAAATGAGAAGTGACTACCTAGTGAGAAGATGAAAGTTCTATTTTTGTATCATTTTAAGGTCTAACTCATGGAGTAAAATAAAAAATTATTTTAAAAATTTTTCCTAACACATCTTCCATGTACTTAATTAAGCAACTACCAATCACTTTGATGACAAATGTGAAGAATTTTGCCAAGAGGGATAGTAAGTGGTTACAAATAGTGAAAACAAGTGTCAAGAACAAGGCTATTAGTTAGGGAGGCATCTGATGAGTATCACATATTGTTTTCATCCTCCCTAAGATATTTCATATGTGTTAAGACTTCATAGTTTAGTTTCAAGTGGTCAAGTGATGCTTCATCATGAAGGTAGTTTTCAATAAGGCTATTTGAGGACTCTATGACAACTTAAAGGAGAAGGATGTAATTTTAATGGACACTTGTCCATGACAACTTATATACCTATTTTCACACTTAATTTTCATGAAATTTAATTTATTTCCAAGTTTTGACACTAATATTTGTGACCTTTCCACTTCCTTTTCTCCCTTTCTTCTCACATGCTCTATAAATGCAAGCCTTTTTGAATTTGTAATGCAATCCACACTAGTATGGTGAAGCATTTCTATTTTTAATAATCTATTTTACTTTAAGATAAATATTTCCAATCTAGTTTTGAGTTCATGAATTTCTTGTCTAAGTATTTCAAGTGGTTCATAGTGGAATGACTAGTGATAAGTATTTATACTTGTCTTCTATTTACCCTTCCATGTTTGGTGCAAGTAGTTCTCCCTCTAATAGGTCACATGAAGTGTAGGCAAGTGTATTTTTCCATATATAAGTGTTATGAGTAGTAATATTATCTATAGTTTAATCTTTTGTTCACTCACCTTGAGTAGTATAATACATATCACCTGCATGTTTTAAAATATTGATGTTAGAGCAATATAAGATGTTGAGAATATTATTGTGAGTCATTTTTCATAGTGAAATTTTATTCTAGTCTAGCGGAGATCACTATACTATATCACCTAATTATATTAGTTTATTTTCATGTTTCCTTCTACCCCTTTTAATCCAAGCAAGCAAGTAGTGTAGGTGATAATCTATCAAAGACTAATCTAGGGAGCTAGCCCTTAAACCTAGAGGTTTACCTATGTTATAGGTAATTCACAAGCCTAGAGGTAATCCAAAATTGCACTCAATCTATATTATTATTGAATAACCATATCTAGGGTGAAATATTGAGTGATAATAGTTATAGCATGCCTATTGTGACCATTATCTCAAGTACATATTATCAAGGTGAATTCTGGTCTTGACAACATCACAATTGCATATGGTATTCTAATAAATATTTGGTAAATCCATTTAAGATAATATATAACTATAGACTAACTTTTATCATTCCTTTGTTCATACTTCATGGTCCTTTTTAGGTCAATTACTATTAGAGGTAATAATCCCATAAAAATACTCTTTTAACCTAAAATTCCTCTTGAAGTTCAACATCCTCAGCCTATCTTGACCTCTAAAGAATAAGAAGACTTTGAAATCTAAGAAGATCAAGAGATTGAAGAGGAAAATAAGGACAAAATGGCTAGGCAACATGCCTTCCCAACCTATAACACTAAAAATCCTATCCACCTCAATGCATATGATTATATATCTCCTAATGATACTAATAAATGTTCCCACTTTTAATGGGGAAGGTCATGTCACCCCAAGTGAGAATATTAGGGACATATATAACTTATGCAACTATATACTCTAAATTTTGGATTAAATATATATTATTAAATTTTAATAAAAAAAACACAAAATTTTAAACATACCAATAAGAATGAATAAGATAGGTAATCAACATAATAAGACAACGTCTTACCATCAACTTATCTCCCTATATCTTCATTCCTATATTTTTTAATTCATATTAGACTTAGATTGACATGGATGCTTGATTAAAGGATTTGGATGATGGATTCAATGAATTCTTGATTGAAGGATTAGTTTGGCATAATGATGTTATAGAAATGCTAGTTGATTGTTAAATGGGCATAGATTTATTAGAAGCTTCCTAGATAGTTTGAGGATGGAGGGAGAGCTTAGTTTTATATTCAATGAGGTAAGGATCAATGGTATAAATTCAAATTTGGGCCATTGATATCAAGGGTTAGGAAATTTCCATAGAATTTTTAATTCCATGTAAATATCTAGAATTAGAAAATTCTAGGGAAGGGGGATAAATTGGGGAAGATTTATATAATCCTCCAATTTTATAAATCTCCCTATAGGTTTTACGGCTTTAGGAGAGGCTAATACAGGGTGGTGGGTGGGTAGGTCAATTATTTTTGAATTTTAAATTGTCTAGTGGGTTTAAGGAATAAGTTGGTAGGTAATAGGGTCTATTATCAGTTTAATGAGGGGATTAATTTATTTTAAGATATGCTAAAGGCTATGGGAAATAGGAATAGGATGGAAATTATTAAAATATAGCTAATTTTGGCTAGGGAATATATAAATTGGGACAAATTACCAAGAATTAGTATAATTAGTAGGGTGAGCACATTTTAGTGCATACATTTTTCCCTCTTTGAAAGGGAATTATAAGTGTATAAAGTGGAAGGAGTATCGGTCTTTCAAATAAAAACCATTTCATATATGAATGTTAGTATATGATGTTAGTGGATATGATGCCCCTCAAGGGGACATATAGGGATGAATGAGCCAGATGGCCACTCAAAATAACAAATGATGAGTGGGATGAGATGGATAGATAAGGGGATGAGATGTTAGATATGAGATAAATGATGAGGAAGATAAATTTGACTTTAAAAATGAGATACAAATTGATGATGCCCCTGGTAAGGATACATACACACAGAGGAAATATGATGGGTGTCACAATTGTAGACATATCCCAAGGGGGAATCAATCATAACAAGATGACAATAGGATTAAAAGTCCATAAGCTTTAGATGTATCCCAAGCAAAGACACATGCAAGGGAGAGCTATTGCCTAAGATAAGATTGATGATTTGATTAGATTAATGATGGGTGTAGCTCAAAGCTAACATTGATCAATAGGATGAAGAGGATAAGAGATAACAAATGATGTAATCAAGTGACCAAAAGACTAGGGGATGAGGATGGATGATAGAGATTAGTAACCAAGTTATCCTTGGGCATAGAATAGTGACCAAGTGTGTCCTACATAGTCTGAACAGACCTCAGGATGATGTAGTTCCAGTTGGGAGATGATGATGATGATGACTAGGGATTAATAGATGATATTAGTGATGATAAGATGTGACTTAGATGATGGGATGAGGATAAATGATTGTATGTTAGTTATATGGGTAGTGATGGGGAGAAGTATGATGAGATAAAAAAATCACAAATGTCATAAGACTCATCATAGTCTAAGCAATATGTTAAATATTCCACTTGGTAGTATGCCCTATGATATAATCATGACCAAGAGGACCTTATGACAAAGTGCATGGGTAAATAGTGAACTCTATATCCTTGAGGGAACTTGTGGTGTCCACATAGCATCCTCATTCATTTCCCAATATACAAAAAGAAATAATGCAAATAAAACATAAGACAAACAAGATATATACATGATAAAAGATAATCAAATAAGACAAACAAAAAAAATAAGTAACAACCACAAGTATCCTCATGTAGTTTCACAATGTCTTATCTAATGATGGGATGAGTGATTAGGTGATGGGTTGTATGATCATGATGTGATTTTTGGACTTAGGATGGACTTGGATAGGGTGACCATGATTAATATTAAGCCAAGACGTTGCCCTTAGTTGAGGATAAAAGGATGGATGATGTGATAAGGTCTTTGAATATTGACTTGGTCTCAAAATCAAATCAAAAAATGGTCAAGGAAGGTTATTAGACAAGTGATGACCAAGAATTACCAATAGATAAAGCCTTGCAAGAGTCTAATTTGATAAAGAGACTAAGAGGTGATGGGATCAAAGACCTTTCATACTATCAAAGAGTGATTGGATTAGTGCTAGAAATGAATAGGAAATGATAAGGATAGTGATGGGATCAATTAAATTTCATACTATCAAAGTGATGATTTATGGGTGATAGGTATGAAAAAGCATTGATATAGAAGTGATGGGTCTAGATTAAAATCTTGACAAGGTGATGTGTGCCAATAATACGTAGCCAAAGGGATGATTAAATGATGGATGACCACTTAGATCAAGTTTCAAGACTAAATGTGGTATAAAAATATGGGATTGGTAAAATAAGATATAAATTATGAAGGGAATGAATATGGATGTGACTAGGGGATTAGGGATAAGACAAGACATGATGGACTATTTTTGGATTTTTAAGATTTTATGATTTTTAGGGATTTTTGGGATATGTATGTACACTACACAAAGGGGTTACTATCAAAGGTAATACCAAGCTTAGCAACTAGGAGAAGGATGGGATGATAAAGGATGATGATGATGGGGGGTCAACGATGAATAGACTAGGGGTAAGCAATGACCACATCATTAAGGAACAAGATGTTTACTTGTCTAGATGTCCATTGGAAGATATTCCAAGAGGATTTTGGTATAATTATCAAGACACCTTTTGCTTCCTTACGAAGGTCAAGGTGGGAAGGAAGAAGAGACAAGATGCATGATATGATGTTGGATGATGGATCAAGGGATAAGATGATGGGTGATATAGACAAGGTGGATGAGAGATGTGACAAGTGGGATGGATGGATGAGGATATTAAATGGATGGATTTGCCCCCAAGTTTTGAGGAACAATGTAGATAATTGATTATTCTACCATGACACTAAAAACTAGTTTTTATCATGGTACTTGCACAAGGTGTCAAAAGAGTAGTTTTTATTATTAGATGATTTTTTATTTTTGGTTATTATTATTATTATTACTATTTATCTATGGACTAATTTTTTACTTTGTGGATGGAATCTCAATTTATTGGTGATGGGCGAGATGCAGGATGTTGATGGTATATGGAGACATTAGCCAACACCTATTCTAGACAAAGTTGATGCTAGGACCATGTGATGATGACCTTTATTCATTTTTGATTTAATGTCCTCCAAATGTTTTAAACACATTTATTCATGACCCCTGTGAGGGACAATGTTGCCCAGGGATTTGAGATATGGTATGGATGGGATGATATCATGATTTTTATGATGTGATATAGGATAGAAATGGGGGATATGATCATTAATTATATGGTAGGATGGGGAGTGGAAATAGGGTTCAATATTTTCATACACCATTGGATATGGTAGAGGGGATTCTTGAGATTGGTTCCATGAGACTACAAGATCCAAGATATTTTGACTTGCTAATTATTTGATCTAAACATTATGAGGATGGTTAGTCATATGATTATTACTTTTAAATTTATGATTTTGATTGCCTCCTGGTGCTTGATCTTAGGCTTCACTAGGGGAGATTGATTTTTGACTTGATATATGATTATTTTGACTTTGATATGCCCCTAGTGCAAGATTTTGGTCTTCAATAGGGGAAGGGATTTTTTGATTAGGTTGATGATTTATTTTTTCTCAACTTTAGCTTATGGTATCAAAGCTAATTTAATGATGATTTATGTTTTTTGGAATATGGTCTTGAACCTTGGTATTTGTGGCACGTGATATTAAATATAGAGGGGAATATAATGATGCATGTTCTTATTCATTTCCTTCATGGAGTGGGAAATAGGGATTATGGAGGTGAGGTGGATGGTAAATGTTGGGTGATGGATAAAGGCTATAATGGGCATCATAGTACTCATAAAGGTCACTAGGATCCCTAGCCTGAATTTCAAAGAAAGTGTCCTCAAGAATCTCAAAAGGATCATTAAGACACATATCCAAGGTAGGATTAGATCTACTCTAAAAATATTCAAAAAATAAAGCATTCAAAAATCAGTTATGAATTCATCATCCTGATTAGGATCTTTAAAAGAGAAAGAATTATCATCAATTACTAGAATATTAACTAGGGATGATGTTTTTAACAAGGAATCTCATTTGGATGCTAGTGTAGAAGATGACCCTGATAAAGACTTTGATGTTAACTTTAGTGTGCATGATGTTATGTTGCTAGTAAGGGAGTGATTGTCCATGATTTTCCTCTCAATTATGGGTATTTTATGTGATGGGTGAGAGGGAGATGATGTATGAATAATGGATGAATCAAATATAAGTCCATGAAAAGGATTATGGGATATATAAGGACTAGGTTTATGGGGAATAAGCTTGTTTTGAATAGATGGGTGGTCAAAGATGGGAGGATCATGGAGGATGGATAGGATGTCTTGACCTTGTCTTGGAAGAGGAAGTTTTGGATCATGATAGGGAATGAAATCTTGGAATTCCTCTTCTTATTTACCTAGGGATTTAAATTCATCTGATTCATCCTTGATTAATATATCACCATTGTTGATGAGGTCTTGGACATAGTCTCAAAAGTTTTGACATCATTTAATTGAATACCCCCAAGTTTCATGATATAGACAATATCATTTTAATTTATACCAAGAGGTCTTAGGCTTGGTGGGATCAAGATGTGATATGGGTGGATAAACCATCATTTTAGTAGTGATAAGTTGTTGGAAAAAGGTTTCTAAGGATATAGGAAGGGGAATATAAAGACCTGATTTACTTTGTGATTTTGATGTGGAAGCATTAGACTTTCGATCATATGGTGTTTGACGTGGCTAGGTATATGGATGGGTGTCCAAGATTGGATTCTCTTTGCTAGTAGGGGAAGGGGTACATGATTGACTAGGACTAGTGGATGGTGGATTAAAGGAGACTTACATCAAGGGGTTTTTACTAGAGGTAAAATAAGTTGAAGGGGGTTCACACCTTCAAGAAGTGGTACACCCATCATAATGAATTACAAGAGGATCTCATCCTTGTTGGTATCTATGTATTGGTCTATGCAAGACGGGTATAAATGAATGATGGTGGGTGATAAAGGTAATGGATGATGACTAGTAGATGGAGGGTTTGACTATGGATGGGTATGAATTAGGCCAAGGGGTTTTTAATAGGGCTAGTAGATGGTGGAGGGTGATGGGATAAGGGTTAATGTTAGACTTATTTTGGATGTGAATTTAGGCTCATGGGGTCAAAATCATCAGGAACCTGAGCACCCATATTCTATAGCCACAAAAATAATTCATCTTTATTCTCTCCAATGTATTGATTGATTAGGGTGACCACATCAAGGAAGGTTGAGACTGATTTCATGGGGTTATGGGATGGAGATTTGGGGTGAATGGGATCAAGGTCTAATGGTAGGCAAGAACCTAACTCTAGTGCTTACAAAATGACTTCATCCTTGTTGGATAGGATGTATTGGTCTATAAGAACCAGGTCTAAATCCATGGGAAAGATGGATGATGAAGGGGATGATAAGGTATATTGTGAATTAGTGGTTATTTATTGAACAAACTAGGTTGAAATAATGATCTAATATGATAGGTAATGATGCAGATGAGATAGACTAATGGATTAAGGACTATAATCAAATTTTAGAGTAATAGTGCAATAGGTGTTAACAACCTATCAACAATGTCTAGTTATTGATCTAATAATAGGATTGGGAATATGATGGGTGCTTAAATTCAAAACTATAAAGAGGATGATATGATGGATTCTAGAAATGAATAAGGTAAGATGATTGGACTAGATATGATTTATAGTTGATAATTTGATGGGTTTGTTATATTGAGACTGATAAGGTGACAAGATGCTAACAAGATATTGACTATGATATGAGATTTAACCAAGTGGATGAATGATACTGAATTAAGGTGATAAGATGATAGGATTATAGGATTAGCTCAATACCTTAAACTAGTTTTTCTCAAGATGGGATGGTAGGTGATTATGTGATGAAGGTGACTAAGATAAGACAATGATGATGAATTATGATAAGCAATGATGTAAATGGTATGGTGATGGTCTAGGCCTTATGTGACTTAAAAATCCAAGTAGGATAAGATAGGATGTATTTAGACTAGATGGGTGATCAAGACAAGGTCAAGATAAATGATTAGCTATGGATGTAGATCAAGGGGTGAATGATAAGAAAGGATACATAGGTGATATGGAATAATGATTGATGATAGGTGTGACTAGGATAAGAGGTGACTAAAAGGATAAATAAGATAACCAACTATGTATAAGTGATAATATAAGAATATATAAGATTATGATTAGGATGTAGGGTGATTATTAGGGATAGAATCAAGATGGTGATAATGATAAGGATGATTAAAATAAGATGGGGGTGATAGGGGGTATGACTAATGATGGGGGTATATCATTAGACTAAGATGTGATAGAGATGATATGGTAGATGGGATATAGACAATAGGTAAAATATGGTGATTAGGATGTGTAAGTGGATGAGGTGATGGGTAGATATAGAGACAAGATGGTAATGGGGGATAATGATAAGAATATACAAAGATAATATGACAAGGATGTACAAGGTAATATGAGGTTATGTATTATGATGAGGGGATATAGAATATAAACAAGATAAGTGAAGGAATAAGGACAAGGATGGATAAGATAGGATGTGGGTGATGGTTAATGTGGTTAATGATAAATGGCTAATGGTTGGCTTATGATGGGATGAAGATAATATGGGAGATGAGGTAAAGACAACATGTACAATGATAGGATGACAAAGATTATGACTAGGATTGTAAGATAGGTATGTACAAAGTAAAAAAATGATGTGGATATAATATACAAGAGGATATGTACAAAGGACCTAGATAGGTGTGGATAGGTGAAGGCTAACTCAACTCACAAATAGTATGGGTATAACATCACACACACCTAAGAAATCAAACCATAACCTATGATTAGTAAACTAAAGGGTGTGTAACCTAATGCCTACATCATTTAAATGCTTCATGGTTGAGGATGTAGGTTGGTGACCCATTATGGTATCAACTAAACCCTCTCAACCCTACTTTCACTTGATGGTTACTTCAGATCTCATACTAACTCCTATAGTGGTACACCTATTATAGTCTAAAGATCCTATGCTAGGTATAAAAAAGGTTTCTAATGGCATACCATATATACATAAAGCTACATTGGGGCCTAATTCTATATATGGTGTTGTCTAATGCCTAGTTTAAATATTTAACTCTTCCCCTTCATGGATGACCTATATGGGGTCAACCATTTAGCCTAATGATAGTTAGCCATGATTTTTATAATCCACTAGAACATGGAGTTTGGTCAATGTTTGGTAATGAATACATGAAACTAACCTGTATATACTAAGCTCATGCATGGGTGTCAATTTCAAATCACGTAATATCCTAGAGGGGAGGGGTTAACAAATAGGAACCACAAATGATATAATTAATTGATTGATTTAATTACCTATGTGAAGGGCATGATACGATGATTATTTACACATTTACATAAGCAAGTATATATAAGGATAAATTCAAAAGATATATACACATAACAAGACAATTAAAAATGATATATACAAGATGAAATGGATAAAAATGATTCCAAAATGATTTTAAGAGTGCCAAAATGAATTCTTTTACTAATGGCCTACAAGCCCACAATTTAGTGGTTTGATTATGGCACTCCAAGAAATATAAGTCTTGCAATCAAAAATATTAGTAGTTTTTAAATTTTTTGTAAAATTATTACTATTTACAAACCCTTAACTACATAGGGAAAACTAACTACTAGAGTTTGTTATACCACTACTAGTCTATCAAAGCTACTACTTGTGAATGATGACATTGTAATCGATAGATTTCCATGATGGTTACCTATATAAATAATCCAAAACTTAGAAGTTATGGTTGATAAATATTTTAAGAACATAGAAATAACACAGTAACAATGAATTCTCTGAGAAGAGATGTATTATTACTCAAGATCGCAATACAACTATATGCTTATCTCTGGGAAGAGATGTTTGATTTTCCATTTCAGGTTACATATTCATTTATACCTATTTTAAATAATGGTGAGGATGTGTAAGGTCACCAATATTGATTAATATTAAGTGGTTTCACTTCCACACTTTAAAACAATACAGAATTCAAGGAATTACTATTTTTAGAAACTTACTATTTTTAGACTGCACTACTAAAATTGAAATTTAGGGCACTTCCATTTGGTTTTATGGGGTCAAAATTCATTAATAAAATATCCATGCCATCTCATGGTTTTCTCCTCATTATTATATTTCCAATGGTTCAAATGGTGAGTCAATTGGAGCTACAGTGCAAAAGTTATGGCTCCCAAAAGTTTCATCATCAATTAGGTTGGAATTGTCATCCAAATTGTCACCTAAATTGCTGCCTGGATCAAGCACAGTGGTTAGACCTAAAAAATAATTACTAGTGTGGACAATACTTCTAATGACTATAAAATTGATAATTATGGTTTTGTCATAAACCAAAAAATTGCAACTCAAAATGACAAACCCTCTACTGCAAGTAAAATGATAGTTGTGGTATTGTGCAAAATAACAAAAATTATAGATTACATTATGAACTATAAATAGATAATTAATAGATTGGTTTAAATTCCTAAAAATGATTATATGCAGATGATGGAATGATAAAATATAGATTAATTTTTATGATGATTTTCAAAAAATTGACCACAAAGACAAATTGATATATTAACTAAAATTTAACAGAGTTAGAGTTTCCAAAAGGTGACTTTAATTTCTAAATCTTCCAAACCAACAATTAATAGTTAAAATAGTAGAAGCAAAAATAGATCAGGTTAAAATTATTAATATGTCTAAAATATCACATTTATATAGTGCAATATCATATTTAGGGTAAAAATGCTAATAGCAGTTTTGCTTAAAAGTTTAAAAAATTTGAATGTTTGTCTTAAGCAAGCTATAATAAATACATTCCTAAAAATGTGTATGTGTAATGGATTAGTAAAAATATATACAACTATTAAAAAGGTGTCATCAAATAGATGTCAAAATATGACATAATACTATAATTTAGTAAGGTTGCATGGTGTTTTCATGTATTTTATGAGCAATGGTTTCATCGATGATGGAAACATTTGGCCATGTTTCACTCCCTATGTAATGTTTTTTCCTTAACACATCTTCATTAATCAAAATAGGATATATAAATAATATTAGGGATGGATTGTGGATGTATGCGATAAGACCACTTTGGATGCAGTGATTTGTTGAAGCCTGGGTTTTCATGATTGGCAAGTTCTAAATGACACCATTTTCTTATCTTGCCTATGTAAATAAAATCACATATATGGAAAAAAAAATAATAAGGGATTAGCAAAAAATACTGGGATAAAATATATTTTTTGTATCCAAATACAAGATAATGGTCAATTTTAATCCATGAGATACTACAGGTAATAAGTAGATATTAATAAGTTTGAAGAAAACATGATATGTGACCCCTACACCATGATCTCTAGGATAATGTTAGAACTCTAAATTTAGGTATTTTGTAATATAGAGCTTGTTTGAAGAATCCCTACTCACTACTACTCCCTAAGCTAGCCTTACAAAAAAGACAAATGCTACACAAAACCATTTAATATTATTATGCAGGGGTGGGAGGACAAAACAAATAAAATACAAGTACAGTGAAACTTTTTTACAAAACTATGACTCACAATCACAATATCATGGATTACAGGACAAAACCATGATTTACTAAGTCATGGTTTTGTTAAAGATACCTGTGGACATAAAATAATCAAAATTGTGACTTGCATATATCATACCATGCATCCACTCACAAAGTTGTGATTCACAAGTGGCCGGATTGTCGAAAATGTCAAACCTACACTATTAAAATGGATGATCATATAAAGTCATGAATCAGGTTACAAAGTCATGACTGGCCTAAAAAACATATGAATATCGAGACAACGTATTGTTGATGGGCTAAAATCCTATAAATATTTAAAGGTTAGTTTAAAGTTTCTACTCACAGGGTTAATATCACAACTAGCCTGATCAATGTTGCCACTATTAGTGTAAACCCATGACTAAGACCTTTTCACATAAAAATTAAAGAAAAATCAAGATTTCTTGATTTAATTGGACCTATAGGTTAGCAAAAATGATTTTAAAAATGTAAAATTTATTAACTTGGGGAACATGGTTCCACTATGGTCACCATAATGTGCACCAAATGTCATCTCTATGCAATATTACTAAAAATATCAATATAAACTAAAACTTGATAACAACAATAAAAATGGAAAGAGAAGGTAGATCAAAATACATAAAAGATGCTTACCATTCCTTTTACCATATCATACCTCCATTTTAAGACTTTCACTTGAATTATTAGACTCAGATTGACACTATGGTTTTTGATTATAGATGTTGATAATGGATGCTTGATTCAATGATTATTTTAGACATGGATTGGTTATGGAGATTTAAGTTCAAGTTGCTAATTGGACATGGATTTGTTAAAAGATTACTATATATCCTTCCATGAAGGAGGAGTGTTGGTTATAAAGAGGAAGGGAGGGAAGATCTATGGATGACATTCAAAATTAGAGGGAGGAGATCAATGGTTGTAGATTATTCAAGGAATATTAAATTCCTTGGAAACCTCTAGAGTTAGAGGTTTCTAGAGAGGAAGGCTAGGTTAGAGAGAGTTTTAGATTTTAAGATTTCTAAAACTCTCTTTAGGATTTAATGATGATTATAAAAAGGTTAGGTGGGGATTAGAGAAGGATTAGGTGACACAGGGATGTAGGAAAGGCTAGGGTGTAGGTTAGTGTGTGGGTAGGTGAGATTATGGGAATTTAAAATTCTTATATAATGGATAACTAGGATTAGATTAGGATAATAGGTATTAGGATAAAATAAATGAAGGAATGGGATGAAATAAGTTTAGTGAATGTAAGATAATATAAGGGGAGAATATTAGATAAATGGACTATGGATTAAGATAAATTAGTGGGATAAAAGCAGAATTAGTGTTGACTAATAAGAATATTAGTTGACATTAATGAAGTGAATGATTTTAGGTGTATACATTTTTACCCTCTTTGAAATGGGATTGTGAGTGAATTAAATTTAAATGGGTTATGGTATTTCAAATAAAAACCATGTCATAGATGAATGTTAGTTGGTATGATGTTAGTGGATATGATCATCATCATCATCTCCTAGCCAGAACTTCATCAGCCTAAGGTCTTTTCAGACTATGTAGGTAATACTTGGTCACTATTTTATGCCCAAGGATATCTTAGCCACTAATATCTATGACCCATCCTCATCCCCCACTATTTAGTTCACTTAATCACATCATTTATTCTCTCTTATCCTCTTCATCTTATTGATCAAATTTAGATTTGAGCTACACCCATCATTAATCTAATCAAATCATCATTCTTAACCTAGACAATAGATCTCCCTTGCATGCATCCTTTCTTGGGATATGTCTAAATCTTATGACCTTTTAAACCTATCATCATCCTATTACAGTTGACTCCCTCTTGGGGATGTGTCTAAAACTATGACACCTATCATATTTCCTCTCTATACATATATGATTTCTAGGGGCATCATCAATTTATAACTCATTTCTCAATTTGACTTTATCTTCCTCATCATTTATCCCATGTATGACATCTTATCCCCTCATCTATCCATCTCATCCTACCCATTATTTCTTATTTCGAGTGGTCATCTGGCTCAATCTTCCCTACATGTCCCCTTAAGGGGACATCATATCCACTAACATCATCTACTAAAATTTACCTCTGAAATGGGTTTTCTTTGAAAGACCATTACTCCTTTACTTCATAAAATTACAATTCCCTTTGAAATAGTGGTAAAATGTATGCACTAAAATATGCTCACCCCACTAATTATACTAATTCTCACTAATTTGGACCAATATCTATATTCCCTAGCCAAAATTAGCTATATCTTAATAATCCCCATCCTATTCCTATATCCCATAAAATGTATCCTATCTTAAAATCAATTAATCCCTTCATTAAACCCATAATAGAACCTATTATCTACTAACATATTCCTTAAACCCACTAGCCAATTTAAAATTCAAAAATAATCTACCTACCTACCCACTACCCTATACTAGCCTATCCTAAATCCCTAACCCTATGGTTAGATTTATATAATTACAGGATTTTAGAAAGCTTTCGCAATATATCCCCCTTCCTTAAAATTTTCTAATTCTAGAGATTTCCATGGAATTAAAAATTCCATGGAAATTTTTCTAGCCCTTGATATCAATGGTCCAAATTTAAATTTGGACCATTGATCCTTCCCTCCTTGCCTATAAAACTAAGCTCTCCCTCAATCCTCAAACTATCTAGGAAACTTATAAAAAAAACCATGTCTAATTATCAACTTAAACTTAAATCTCCATAGCCAATCCATGTCCAAAATAATCATTGAATCAAGCATCCATTATCAACATCTTTAATCAAGCATCATAGTGTTAATCTGTGTCTAATCATTCAAGTGCAAGTCCTAAAATGGTGGCATGAAAAGGTAAAAAGAATAGTAAGCATGTTTTACTTTTTATAATATTCCTTCTCTATCTATTTATATTTGTGTTGTCAAGTTTTAGTTTGTATTGTTATTTTTAGTAATATTGCATAGAGCTGAAATTTGGTGCACATTAACTTTCACAATGTCATTGAAGTCAATATTGAAATTAGGTTAATTTCCATGTCTCTTAAAGGGAAGGGCCTTGAATAGTATAAGACATTACCAAGAGGATGTATCACCACTTGGGATGATTTTGGAGAGTTGTTAACCCAAAGATTTAAAGACAAAAGTGATCACACATCACTCATTCATCATCTTAATGTAATTCAAAGAGGTCATAAATAAATTATGCATGACTTCAATGAGAGATTTAAAAGGAAATTAAATAGATTTACTCCTCTCATGAGACCCCCTACAATATTTGTCTTCCCTACATATCTAAGGTTTATTGGAACTAATATAGCCACCATGTTGTAGTCTATGGGTGGTTACACTTTACCTAAAGCTTATGACCTAGCCATTAAATCTGATAAAGGCCTAATAAAAGCTAGTAAACTCCCTCTAAAATTATTCATTCCCCTTCTTCCAAATATGTCTATTGCTACTCCAAGTATTCCTCAAATCCCAAATGCAAATATGAAGTCTATAACTACCCTAAATAAGGTATAAGATACCATCGATTAGGAGGCAAGGTGTAAATCCGTAGAGGCTCAATTTAGGAAACTAAATATTCACTATGGATTTAACCAAAATCCATATCCTTATCCTCAACAAGGAAATATATTCCCACATCAACAATATGATCAAGGTATAGGGAAAGGACAACCTAACTTCAATAGGCCACACAATGCATATAATCTAAATTCTACCTCTAACACAAGATCTAAGGTTCTAGTCCATAGTAATTTGGTCCAAGGAGAAGAATAGCATCAAGGATAGTACATGGATGCTAATGAAGTTGAGGAAAATGATTTGTGTTACTCTTTAACTATAAGTATAATATGATAACCTCATTTAAGCAAATGAAGGATGGCAGCCTCAAAGAGTGTGCTTGAAAAAATTTATATTAGAAGATACATTTGTCCTAAATATAAATAATTAATTTGCAAAAAATACAAGTGCAAAGAGGAAGTATTTAAGATTTTTTTATGGTGTTGACACAAGTCCAAGTAACTTGCCTACAAGGAATTAAGGTGTGAGTGCAAGTGTGTCAATCCCTATAAGTTCTTCACCTCTCCAAAATCATAATGTTGGAAAGGTGACTCAAAGTGATCCATTGCCTCAAGATCAATTCACTTCTTTGAATTCAATAATGAAATAAAAGGTGAGTGTTCTTGCTTTTAATATTTTTGATTATTTGAAGAGTGCTAAGACTAATCTCTCTCTTTAAGAAGTGTTTCACATGCTTGATCAAAAGGAGCTTCTACAAAAATAACTATCCCAAATCCACCTTAGTCCTCAACCATAAAGATATTATGGTGTTGAAATAATTAATTATCCCACTCACATTACTTAACCCTATACCAAATCGAAAAATACCCCACCCTTCTATCTCACTCTCATTATCGAAGACAAGCTTGTTCACAATGGTATTATGGATAGTGGGGCAAGTACCTCTATTATGACCAAGCTTGTGGTAGATAAATTAGATTTGAAATATGAACCATATAGTAAGGGACTGATACAACTTGATGGAACACTATCAAATTTAGTGGGGCTTGTCAAGGGTTTGAGAGTTTTCTCACATGATTGTCGAAGCTTCCCAATCCTTCAAGATATAGTGGTTATTGATTTACTTGCTCACTTTACTATCTTCCTATCAAGGTATTTCAATACCAAGATAGGAGGATATATCTCAACTAATTGGTCCTTCTTGGCCTTCAAAATAAGGTATGGAGTAAAGGTAACTCTTAAAACACAACCATTGGCTAAGTTTCATATTGAGCCATATGTGGAAGTAAGCTCTAATCTCAATTGTACAATCAATGATCAAGAGGATTATGTTATGGATGATGGATTATCCTAAAAAATTGAAGGTATCTCTAACCTTTTCCAAGATGATTCAGGTGATGACACTTATGGATATGATCCATACACTTTCATTGAACAAACATATCTTGGGACATAAATCATCCATGAGGAAGATGATGGACAATCTGAGCTAAGCATTGCTATATCTTTTCCATAAGTTATTGAGGGTAATTATAATCTTTATATTCATGATGATGATGTTTTTACAAGTATAGTAGATCAAGATAATCATGAAGATAATGTCATTATACCTAGACAAGATGGAGGAGTTCCTAGATGTGATAACCATGATGAAGAAGATGAACTAAGGAAATAGTCCCATGCCATAGTTCAAGGTTTTGAATAGTTGAGTAAGCCAACTTCCCTTATTAAGAAACATGAATACAATATTAAGGTTATTGATTAATCTCCTACGAATGAAGTAGAGTGCCTTGTTAATCATGTGAATGAATGTCTAACTACTGTCAAGAAAGATGAAATCAAGAACGAGTTTAATGAAGCTAAGGAGGAAATTTTAGTGCTTGTAGAGTCATCTCAACCCTAGTCAAATATTGAATCACTTTTGGAAATGATGGAGAACAAGAAGACAAACTTGATGGTCCTATACTTCAAGTATATCATGTTCAATAAGAATATAAAGTTAAGATAGCTTTGATGACTCCCAAGATTCAGTTTGAGGAGTGCCAATTAAACATGATAGAATTCAATCCATAAGAAAAGTTAAGAAAAACTTAATGGGAAATCCCTTGAAGAGTTCTTGATATCTCCAAGTGGCACACTTTTAGTCAATAGAATATCCCAAGAGGGTATGCCATTTGACTATCTACATAAGAAAGTGTTTATTAATAAGTATGCTTCATCTGATGGATTGATTTCATGGAGTAGCAATGATACAAGAGGCATTGTCTTTTACCTTAGTTGAAACAATGGTGAATTTGTCTTTACCTCAAGTGTTTGTGGTCTTGTACATACTAGGATAGGTGTGTTTTTCTTATGTTGTGTGTGTTTACCCTATGAGTTATTGAGAACATAAGTGTGTTGGATTTGGTGTGTTGTGTTGTGTGTTTATTTTCTATTGTTTGGTATGTTTTAGTGTCTTTTCAGAAGCAATTTAGTGTTAAACATACTGTATAGGTGACTCCATAGCCTAGTGGATAGGATAAGGCTACTGGTTTTTGTCATAATAGGCTTGCCACCCCTAAGAAATTACTAAAAAAATTGACAACTTTGACCCCAAGTCAAATTATGTCAACCACCTATGTAGTTCAAACTTATCATAGGATCTCTTAGGATTTAAAATGTGTCCCATGGTCTTAATGATATCAAACATTATTCTTTAGCTTTGAAATATTTATCCAAGTTGGTCTTATGTCATATAAGGTCACTTTTTGAGTCATTTCATGAACTGGTATAGTTTATAAAAGAAGAAAAGTGCTTAAAAATCATATCTAATGTCCCATATGTTAGGAACATGTCAAAGATGGTAGTTTTGAACTAATAATTGCATGTTCAATGTGGAAAAAAGAATATCAAGTAGTTTTAGGTAGTTTTAGGTAGTTTTACAACTTGTAAAACACACTTGGCATGCGATATGACTTCAAAAGGGTCACTTAAAATCTCCATAGTATAATTCCATGATTTTTAATATTTTATAGACCTAAAATTGAGTAAAATTGACCTTTCTCTCTCTCATTTCTCCCTTAGACAAGTCAAAGACATCAATCAGTCTTCCTTGAGTATAGACAGGAAGAGGTGAGTTGGATCAAATGCATTTTGTGTATGGTATTAATCCCTTTGTACTTAAAATTCATGTAAATGTTCACATGTTTTATTGTTTGTGTTTCATGAATGATTGCTAAGAAGGCTAGCTTCACAAAATTGCTTGCACAACCCCAACACCTCATTTTTTTTTCTTTGTTTGCATTGATATGAGAAAACTAAGTGGTGTATATGTTATTGAAAAATATGAACTTCCTTATCATAATGTTTTTAGTATTTTTTTCATCTTTGGATATCAATAAATGATAGGAATACCTCATATTGATAGTAGGAGACACCACCAAGGTATATAGATAGTGTTCCTTCAGTTACAAATCTTATCTTCTTGCATTGGTATTTATAACAAAGTAGCTATGTTTTGTTCAACCCCTCATAGCATGATTGTTAGGTTATTATTTGAAGGTTTAGTCTCAAATACTAGCATTAATGGAATGAAAGGCCTAAAACATACACACACAATCAAATTTCCTTGTGACTATCACCTAAAGTTAAGTGGAGCTAAGCCTTAATCAGTCATGTTGATGAATCAAGGAGGTTTAAATTTTGTGAATAAACTCTCACTGTGTAAACAAAAATATTGAGCTATTCAAAGAGACAGAGGTTGATTGTGAGAACAAATCTAGTCCTATATCATATAGATCTATAAAAAGTCTTCAATAGTGGTTTGAGGGCAGTCCAAATGAGGCAAAGTAGTGTTGATATGAGGATAGTTGAACTCATTTGAGACCTTAAATTAGGTTTAAGAGCATACATAATACCATTGTGATAATGGTGAGGTTATTATGTGTAGTCAAAATTGAGTTCAATGTTTGTAAGTTAGGAAAGTTACATTTGAGATAATTTACCTTAACTTCTCTAAATCAAGTTTTGCTCATATACTTGGTATTTCCATGGTGAAGTGTCTTGAGGTCTAGACAAGCCTAGTAGTTTCCATCTTGTATCCCAAGCATAAGGTTAATATATTGGAAAAAAATATGGTTTCTTGATAAATAAAGGATGATGTTTGAGTCATTTCTAACTCAGACAGGTTTTGATTTGAAACACTCAGTAAAACACAGTGGTAAGATGACTAAAAGCAACCTAATTTGTAATGACCTATAGTATTGAGTGAAACTATGGTCTCTAGGCATGATATGAGATCATATAGGTATATAGTAATCTTAGTGACCTAAATAAGATAAATGAATATTAATTATAGGGTTAATACATACACCTTCACCTAGGAATAAATCTCCAACTTCTACTAAGATAAGCATCTATAGCCTGACTGAGTAGACAGACTAACTCATGCTAGTGGAGAAAGGTAGTTTGAACGTTAAGCATAGCCCTAAGGCAAAAGTGAGTTTAAATAATTATGGGTTGTCTTGGTTATATCAATAGGATCTTATATCATGATCACAATGTTTAAGGACACTTATAGGAGTCTCATTTGCCTAAGATGAGACACCTAGAGTCTGACTATAGTCTATGGACTAGCCTAACCAAATAGAGAGTATAGGTTTGATAAGGTAAGAAAAAATGTATGATGGATTGAAACATGATTTATACCACTCTCATAGTGATAAAATAAATATAATATGATCTTCATGAAGTAATGAATAGGGTTAAGGAATGATGAACAAATAAGCCCAACTCTGCATACAAATTCTATACACAGTCATTAGACCTAAAAGATAGTCCAAAAGATTTAAAGTATTGGGGACTCTACAAAGGTGAAATGGATATTAAAATTTGCACATATGGTATTTATCATATATTATAGACTCTTATAATATATATCTTGGTTAATAAAAATGGGTAGATGCCTTCTATTTTGTCTCTGATAGAGGGCACTCTTAGTGAAGACAAAACTACAGGTCAGGTTTGTAAATGGTGATAGGAGGAAAGGGAGAATAAAGAGGCACTAAATAATGAGTTGAGAGTTTGATCTTAGGATGAAAGAGTGTTTGTAAATATATTAAAACATTCACATTGGGCCATATGTCTAGATACATAATTAGGCATATTAGACATAGAACTAGGCCTAAACCCTCGGGGTGTCTAGTTCCATTTCCAAGAAAATATGACCTTTTAAATCACATTGATATCATTTAAGGGAATGTATAAGTTTTATCAGAAACATTAGTTTTCATAGAGTTACACCAAGTTGGTTGTTTTGACCCAATTTTATGACATGGGTACCTAGAATACAAGAAAAAGATTGCGAGGCCATTTTTAAACACTCATATATATACGAAAACATTTCATGGTAATTTAATCTGATAGGGGTAGTTTATGAGGGTCATGAACTCCAAATTTATGGAATTAGTTTTAAGGTTGGATGTCTAACCTTTATGAACTATCACTAAGAATCAAAACCTTCTAAAACCCTATCAAGAACTCAATGGAGTAGAGAAAGATGGAGATGTATTAAAAAGTTTTCAAATGTCCTATAAATTGATTTTGAATTTTCCATCACTCTGTCATTATCATTCCCACCTAATTGGTCCATACCATCACTTGTATAGATAGACTTATTTCAAGATTTTTTGCAAGTTTTTGAGTGTTTTATAGGTACAAAAGAGAATAAATACATGAGATCCATTGAAGGAGGTCAATATTTACTTATTATAACTCCATATATTAATTCATCACCATATAATCATATAAATACCTCTTCTACATAGTTCACTATAGGCAATCTTGGAAGGATAATGAAAATGAGAGGTAACTACCTAGTGAAAAGATGAAAGGTCTATTTTTAGATCTTTTTAAGGTATAAATCATGGACTAGAAGATAAAGGGACTTTTAATAGGTGTCTAAAACCTCTTCCATGGATTTATTTAAGCAAATACCAGTCACTTTGATGGAAAATGTTAATATTGAAGTGAAGAGGGTTAGTAAGTGACTGCAGATAGTGGACATAAGTGTCGAGAGGAAGGTTATCAATTAAGGAAGCATATGATGATTGTCACATATTATTTATAACATCCCAAAGATATCACATATGTGCCAATAATTCCTATTTCAGTTTCAAGTAGTCAAGTGATGATTCATCATGAAGGTAGGTTTTAAGAAGGCTATTTGAGGACTCTACACCAACTTGAAGGAGAAGGATGCAATTATTATGGACACTTGTCCATGACAAATTCTAGAACTATTTTCACACTTATTTATCCTAAAAATTAACTATTTTACAAGTCTTTAAACTTGAATTTGTGACCTTCCCACTTCCCTTCCTCCCTCTCCTTTCACATGTTTTATAAATACAAGCCTTTTTGGCTTTGTGAGGTAATCCACACTTGGTATGGCAAAGTCATACTCATTTAAATACTATATTTTCCTTTAAAATAAATATTTTAAATATGGTTTTGAGTTTCTTACTTTATTTTGTAAGTATGTTAAGTAGTACATAGTGGAATGACCAGTGATAAGTATTTATCCTTATCTTCTCTTTACCCTTCCATGTTTGGTACAAGTAGTTATCCCTCTAACATGTCACATGAAGTGTAGTCAAGTGTATTTGTACATATATATCTGTGTGTTAATATTAGAAATAGTGTCTTTAATATGACCTTTTGTTCACTCACCTTGAGTATTACAATGCATATCACCTCCATGTTTAAAAATATTGATGTTAGAGCAATCTAGAATGTTGAGACTAGTATTGTGAGTCATGTTTCATAATGAAAGTGTATGGTAGTCTATTAAATATCCTTATAGTGTATCACCTCATTAGATTAGTATATTTTCACATTTCCTTCTACCCCTTTTCATCCAGGAAAGTAATTAGTGTAGGTTATAAGCTATTAAATACTAATCTACAGAGTTAGACCTTGAACCCAGAGGTTACCTCTATAATAGGTAACCCATAAGCTTAGAGGTTATCTAATGTTTCACTAAATATAGATTAGTCTTGAAAACCCATCTATAGGGTACAATATTGAGTGACAGCACTAAGATAACTAGCATATGTATTGTCTAACAAATATAAGAAATGTAAACATAACAATGCATACAATCTATAAATGTTTTGTTTTTTGAGTAATTATTTGAATGTTTTTTGTGTTTTTGACATGTTATATTGTTTTTGTATTTTATAAAAATAATCTATCTACAATCAATATGAAAATTAACTATAAAAATAGCAAAGAGAGGGATAAATTATGTACAAGGGAGGAATAATACTAATTGATGAGTCTCATGGGAGACTCGTTATCACTATGACATATGTCAAATAAAGAACTATGAACATATATGGTGTGAAAGGGAAACTATGGTCCAAAAATATACTATATTAAGTGATCTATTTCTATAAATATAGGGGTCTAAGGACCCTATGTGGTATCAAAAGTTATAGGTGATCTAAATACCCTATGTTGAGAACCTTGAGAACTTGATAATATTGATCTCAACAAAAAGTGAGCAAAGGAAGGCCCTCTACAATTTTTAACATATCTCTGACATAGGGGTCTTTCTAATAATTGTCTCCATGGGAGAGTATGCATACATGTCAAAAAAATTGGAGTATACATTGGCTACACTAGTGGCTCTAGTAATGTCTATGGTGTACAATAGGAACTATACTCTGAGTTGTAACTAATAATTGTGTTATATCTAGTAACTATGTTGTAAATGTAACTAGTTATGGAATAGGTAGATGATACTCATATGGAAGACCCTCAACTTTGACCACCTAATTTACATGTATGTATTTCAAGTATTTGTACAATATGGATGGGATGGATCTTAGTTGTTGTATCCATGGCCTGCCAAATAACATATCAAACATGCATGCATTAGGTACTAATAATAACTAAGAGGCCACATGTGTTGGTCTAACCTATAATATAAGCACAATATCCTTGATGAATCTCTAAACATGACCACTAAAACCACTAAAAACTATGTCTATGGGGAATATATCCTACTATGAATACCTTAAATGTTATAAAAGTGTCATAGTACACATGTTAATATTTGGCCTGTTGTCAACCATAACACTCTATATAAGATGATGATGTATTTAGGATTGTATAAAGATTACATGTAAATATATATCATCAACAATAATCTCATACTCTAAGAAGGTGATGAGTGGTATAGCTATAACTGCAATGTGGTACATACCAATGATATTATGGAATGGGTGTGCGTCCTCTATAGTAACATGATATTATCTTGGTGGTGGATGTGCCTAATATGTATAATGAACACATAAAGTTCTCCCTAACTCATTTGATATGTTATTTAGAAATGGATATGAGAATATCTTTAATACATTAGCTTCTATTTGTTTTAATTTTGGTACTTATGTGGGTGTGCCCACATCAATAATATTATCCTCAATCAAATTTTGTATCTTATGTTTTAGGCTTATGCATTTGTTTTTTGTATGTCTTGGTGCCTTATGATAACATATATTTTTTTCTAATCATATATATTTGGAATAGGTCATGTTGTATCAACCTCTTTGATGAGAGGGAGAGATATGACATTGTATTCCAAGAGCTACTATAAAACCTGTAATAGTGATACTAGAAGGTTGGTGAAGACTCTATGTGGAGGATCCAATAAAACTAAGTGAAGATATAGATCTGAAGCTATGTTAAATGTGGCCATTTGATCACTCTCGTTATTAGTGGCCCTTACCTTGTATGAAGGCTTACTTTAAATCTTAGAATTTGATTCTAATCCATTGGTATAATTTAGTTTTCTCATTGATAGAAGCTTGACCTCTCATTATTTTATTATGTGTCACATGTCTATGAATGTTATAAACTTATTAAACAAGATATATTCATGTAATTCTAGTAAAATAATCTTTTTCAAGATGTCCTGAAGCTCTTTGTATGCCATGGGGATAGTCATTTTACTTAATATAGCCTTGTATTGTAAGATGTATTCTGTAATAGGTTCATTTGAATTTTGTTTTAAGTGTACAACTTGGTAATATGAGATATTATAACTAATATTTATAGATAATTATGCTAAAAACATGTATTTCAAAGGATTGAATGTTATGATAGATTATTTTGGTAAGTCATAAAACCACTGTAAGGAATAATCCTTTAAACTACATGGAAACAACTTTGTGATAATCTAATAATTAGACATGTAGTCCAACCATGTTGTATGAATATCTTGGAGATGGTGCTCTAGGTCACCCTTATGATCATATAATGTATGTTTAGGTGCCATAAATCCAAATGGAAAGGGAACTTTCACTATATGGTATACCAAATGTTTATGTAAGAGAACATTAGAATCAAAGGCATGTGATGTCATATTGGCTCCCTTATCAAGATATAAAACCTTAATATATAGATTATAAACCTCATTCATAAGTAATCATACATATGGAGTGGAGGAACTAGACACAAGAAGTATAGCTATCACTAAAGGTTGTTGAATTACAATTTTTGGTTGTGTTAGCTGAGTTGGCCCCACTATAGGTTTAACAATGTTATTAGCTAGGGGAGTTGAAGATTTACCATTATTTAATTTATTATTAATTTACATTATGGCTTGTAAGATTTATTTGTGATCAAGGGGTTGTTCCTGAAGTCTATATTTAAATCTCTATAGGATCTCATCCTTATTGACAATCAAGTTATCAGTGTTAAGTAGAGGGAGAATATCCTAATTTCCAATTTATGTATCATCTTGATCTTGATTATATTGATGATATTAAAAAGTATTATCATTAAATTACACATATTAGGGTGTGAATGATAGATAATATGAGTTAAAAAAAGTCCCTTAACCATGTTATGAGATTAAATAATAGGAATATGAATATGCTCTATAGGATTACCACCTAGCCTAACACTTATTATTAATGGAAGAGAGATAGATTTTTTATATGGAATATAGTAAAAAAATTTAAGTAGAGATAATAAAATATAATAAATGAGATCTCAAAAAGTTAAATAATCTAATGAAAATAGGAAAAATAAGGATACAAACCCTAGGAGCATCTAGGGTTAGGGTTTGATCAATGTTTGAAGTAAATCGGGTTATCCAAATGTTTCAACCTTTTAGGGTTTAGATAATGTAAATCCTATGTTTTTAAATATTTGAGTAGACTAAATCATGTAAATAATACACAATAAACACATCCATTGATTTTTTTATAGAATTGACTAGTTTTGACTATTCTAAAAATAGTAATAAATAGTGTAAATGAAGACTTAGCTAAAAAACACCTAATATAGATTAGCTAAGTATTAGAAACTAGTCTAAGTGCCATAGACTAGATCCTTATGTGATATACCTTCATAGATAGTATCACCATAATTAGATAGTAGCACCATTATTGGTAAAGTGGTGGTAGTGTCTTGTTATTGGTTGTAGTGTCCTTTGTGCAGGATTGTCCCAAACTTTTGGGTCTACGTGTGTCTATATATCTAGGGTTTATTCCTATGTGCATGAGTTTTGGAACCCTATATTGTTTATATAATAAGTTATTTGTTTTAAAAACCTTAATATTACATAAAAATAGGGCATGATCAAAAAATTATGGTTTTTAGTAGGGTAGGCTGGACATCTTAAACACCCCATTATGAATAGAGCTGCCTAAATACTAATAATCTAAGGAGGGATCAAGATCAATGTAGTTATACCCACCTAAGTACTAATGTAAGTGCAATTTAATATAGTATGATATTGGCCTTGAGTGCCTTGAGTGTTTTTGAGATTGGAAATCTATTAAATTTGAGCTTAGGGCTATTGTAGATGGTAATCTATAGAAGTAGGGAAGAATGAGTGATAACTTTAATTATGCTTAAATGTTTATATGTTTGAATGTGTATTTTTCATCTAATTTCCATATAGTTTTCATAGGGTTATAATTCATGCATATATACCATTCTATTATTTGTGTGGGTGATAAAAGATGTCTAGGCCAACTTTAGGAGTCTTTAGTTTTGAAAAGATATCCATTTGGAAAAATCTAAGGAAAATGACATTAGCTCCATTTTTAGGAAACTAGCACCATGTGGTGCTACTATCCTTATTATGGCACTCATGTTTAGTTGGTAGAATACAAGGCACAAAGGGCCAGGATCAGGAAATGAGGGTCTGTGATTACTTTGGAGTTGAGTAGGGATGTTCTTGGTATGCTCAAAAAGATGAATAAATGTAATGGTATGATCTATGATAGGTATAGGGATAAGATAGTAATAGGTAGTCTCAATAACCACTCTTATCACTCAAATACCACTTTTGGTTGATTACATTTTCATTTAAATTAGGCTTTTTTATGCTTTTTAAGGCCTTTTTATACATATTTTCATGTTTTCAAGGACTTATTTGGAATGTTTTCATCAAATAACTTATTAATAGTTTCTCAAGTCAATTTTGTCTTGTATTTGTTTCTAAAGATATTCTAAAGTATTTTGAGCCATTGATCCTTACTAGCTATCATAATCTTGGGCATTTTGGAGGCTATGAAGGCATTCAAAAATTGCTAAGTCCTCCAAGCCCCAAAGTTTTGAGATTAAAACATGTGGATGTATCTTAGGCACACAAATATTGGAAGGAGGCAATAAGCATTTCAAATTTACATAATATTCCAAGCTTTCATGAACCATTTATGTGTCAATAGATCAAGCAATCTAAGCAAATCAAAATTTTATATTCACTTGAGGCCTGAATCCATGAGTTCATCCCATGTGGCTTAATTTTGTAGAGTATTTGAGTATAAGGTTAATGATAGTCCATAGAAGAACCTAGGCCTAAATCCCTATGATGACACCATGTGGCATCATCACAATAATTAAGGACTCAATGGAGTTTATTTAAACAATACACGTATCTAATGGAAGACTCAATGCAAAGGTGACATATGGCATCATCAATGGTTTAGATCTCACCCAAAAATGTAAAGGATAAGATCAATTGCTATAAAATTTACTAAGTGTATAAGGTAGAGGAACCTTGAGATCATGCCATGTGGCATGATCTTGATCAATGACAGTAGATCAATTATTGTAAAAATGGCTAAGTGCTGAAGACTTTTGAGTCCCAAGATCATTCTATGTGGTATGATCTCAAGGATTCAGAGATTGGGGAAGGTAGTCCACAGTTTGAATTTGTTCTAAATTTAAAGTTTCAATATTGTGACAAGTGGTCACATCTCAGGGAGTCAAAGTTTGGAAGGGTGAATAAATAGTCAATAGTTGAGATATCTCATAATTTCTAAGGTCATGCCATATGCCATAATCTCAAAAACTCAACCAATAGAATAAATGAGACCAACAATGGAGAGTTTCTTGAAGATCATGAGCTCCATGATGATGCCATGTGGCACCATCTTAGGAGAGAAAATGTGGAATAATTTTTCAAAGTAGACATGGATCTCAAGGATTTATGGTCTATAGGATGTATAAAGTCATTGAAATCAAGCCCAAAATACCTCCCTAAAAGATATTTTTGTAGATGTCATGATCATCTAATCCTATAGCCATGAAGCATTATTAAAATTTGACAACAAGGTCTAAACCCAAATGACAGGTAAATGATGTTTTCATTGTCTTTACAATTGTAAACAATAATAAATAAGGAGATAAATGAAGCAAGGTTAAGCAACATAACTTGTGAACCATAGCATTATCAAGGATCAATCAAGACACAAAACATAATAAATATATAAAACTAATAAATGATCAAAGTATAACTTATCAATAACTTGTATTGAAAACTTGAGGATGAAGCACAAAGGTTAAATATCAAGAACGATAAAAAAATTCAAATTAAGAAGGAATTTGGGGTGAAGTCCCACATTCAGAGAAGCAAACTAAATAGATAGTCATAATCAAAGCATAAAAGTTATAAAAGGGCTTAAAATGAAATAGGTGGGACATCATGAGCCATTATTAGGAAAGGAAAATGAGCATTAAGTTAACAATATCCAAAAAATGGCATAAATTACATGGAGGGGGAGAAATAAGATCAAGGAGAGTGTGCACAATATAAGTTTACTTCACTATTCATAGATATCAATAACTTCATCAAAATGAGATGCACCTATTTATAGATTAGAATTAATCATGAAGATAAGTACATAGAATTGGGAATGGAAAAAATAGAGCATGAACTAGTTGATTCATCATCGAGATCCTTTTACAATGATGTGGCTTTCCTTATTTGGATCATTGATTCACTTATGAAAAGAGTTAAATGTTAGTAAGTTATTATTCATTAGAGGTTGAAATTCATTGGATATTACATCCCCTTTCATCCTAAAAATTGGTTATAATATGGGAATTATGCCATTACTTGTTCATATCCTTTATCGATGTGTTATCTCAAGAAATCAAGCTATAATCAGTTACCACATTTAATTTTAGGAATTAGGCCATTAAATTTTAGATGTGCATGAAGGCATTGGGTCTGACAACCTTGCCTATATAAGCAGCATCACTTGCCATTGTAAATGGTGGAATCTTTTTGTACTAAAAATCTAATAGAAGTATGTCATGCTTGCACTTGCCATTATCCTTCGTTTTGTCATGATTGTCTACTAGAGGATATTTATTTGAGAGAAGTCATACATGCCAATAAATTATTTAAATTATATTTTTCAAGTGAATATACAATTATACTATGTAGTGCCTACTTTTACTGATTATGAATTCTCATTCTACTTGTTTTGAAGCTTTTATTAATTCATTGTGTGAAATAGCTATAGGCTTGTGATTTATTTTATTTTAATAGAGATTATGAATTAAATGTTCACTTTTTACTTTGAGACTTTCTCATTGATTTATTTAAGTTGTGCAATATCTAAGCTTGATGCCTAGTGATATAATTGTAGCCAACCATGATTTCTATTTTTTAGCACCCAAATATATGATCTCGGTTAAAGAATCATCTCTTTTTTGCTTTATTCTTTCCTTATATATTGATTTTTTTATGATAATATGTATTAATTATTAGATTATAATTTATATATATATATATATATATATATATATATATATATATATATATTATGAAATAAGATAGTAAACCTATGGTTTCAACAATCCCATGACATTAAACAACTTTAATTCAAATAAAAATATTAGTTAAACCTCTAGTGGTAAGTGTTGCTACTCACCCAACTAAAAATCATAGAAATTTCTTAGTCCTTGGCTCCATAAAAGAATCATAAAAATGAGGGGACATTTTTCCCATGAGCTATATATTCCTTTTGTCCTCTCAGATCAACCAATTCAATAGTTACATTCTAAGTGGGTCACAAATTGAGCCTAATAGAAGTTAGCACAAGAATGAGGGTTTAAAACTATAAATACTCTAAGTTTGTCATTGATTATAGACCATTGTATTGTAACTCATCCTTATCATTTTTAATTTTTTGTGTGATTAAAATCCATACTAATATAAATTAGTGTTTATCACTCTAGAGTCTTCTTTAAGGATTACATGATTTGGAGTTAGGTTGGGTCATAGAAGATTAATTTTTTCTCCTCTTCAAAATCATAGATGTATTATATCTAATCAAGGTAGATACATAATATTAGTTTACCCAACCACACCATCCCCACAATATTTCACCAATAGACCAATCTAAATAGCTACAACTTGGCTAGTTGGATCATCTATAAATTTTCTCATTGACATGCATGATTTGCTTATAAACCTAAGTGTTAACTTCTATATTTCACTCTAAACACTAGAAGGACTATAAAAGAACACACTAAATCTTATAAAACATCGCTCAGGTTACATAATGTTGAGCATGAATATGTACCATGTAGGTTATTCCCTTTCACCTTGCTTGATTAAGCTTGTGATTGGTTTTTCAACCTACATGAGGATTCAATTATAGGATGAAATTAATTAACATATTTTTAGCCTAGTTTAGTTAGGTCTTAGATCTAAGAATTTTATATTAGTAGTTTTATTTCATGATAAGTGAACCCAACGAGCTTGTACATAATTTTAATGCATGTTTTCAAAAGGTGTATACTAGGGTAACATCCTTATATAGACCAAATTCCCAACTAATGTTTGAAATTTTTAAAAATGATTTGGACCCTTAGACTATAATGTTCTGAAGGAGAGATCCAAATGTCATTGATTTTCCCCTTGCATATGTATAATAAATAAAAGTGAACATAAACTCAATCTACAAGGGTAAATAGTGGATCCCATTCCTAATGTTGTCCCAAACATGCCAGCATTAAACTTAATCCCACCTAAAAATAAAAAAGTTTCATTACCACAACCTCTTCTAATTATGATTCAACTTCCTCTATAACATGTTACCCCTAATCATAATTTAGGATTTATAAATCCTATCATTTATAATGAAGCAATACCTTAGCCTTATAACCAACCTTTAGTTCCAGTTACAATGAATAATAAATAAAATTTATCTCAAGACCTAACCAGACCTAAGTTAGATGTAATCTAAAAAATGGTCTAGATATTAAACAATGATTTATTGAAATTATAAAAACAAGTAGGTGGATCAAGTTTCGTAAATTATTCCCCAAATTTTACTTACCAATGAAATTATAGGCCCTTCAATAGATCTAGTAAACAAGTTGAGTCTTCAACCAAAAAATTACCTGGAGTCAATATCATGGAAATTTCCATACCTAGATGGTGCTACATGCATAACACAACCCAACATGGATAAATTGACTATGTTGATTTTTGTTAATCCTTTGAAATTCATCAAAAAGAAATGGAAAAATATGAGGTTGTCCCAAATGATCAAAATATTTTAAGTCATTCTTATGATTCTAGTTCATCAAGATTCCCTTATACAACCATGGTTTTAGAATTTTAGACTTTCCTAATGTAGAAAAAAAATAAATTGAAGATAATGCCAATGATATTAAAGATTTTTAGTAGTACCAAAGAGGAAATTATACTCTTAAGAGAATATCACATCATCTTTTGACTACTTCAAATCTACATGACAATGTTGCTACACCTCTTGATCTTAAAGCAAGTGTTGACCCACCTCCACTAAAGTCAGGTGATAATCAACCTCCACTATAAAAATAAGATATAACATTGTAGAGGATATGAATAAAATAAAATCTAACATAACCCTCCATGAATTGGTACAAATCACTGAACAAAGGGACTTGATTCTTAAGTCTCTTATAGACAATATTATCCAACCCAAACATTAACATTCATGCTAACACCAATGTTTTAATACATAAGAATAGAACTAAATTTCCACCTTTTCTATTAATAGTCCGAATCATTGGAAAAAATATTCACAATTTCCTTGTTGTTTTTAGTATCTCAACTAATATTATTCTTCCAAGAATTTGTATTATGATTGGTTCTTGTAAAATTAGATAAAGTAGTAATTTAGTTAGAAAAGTCTTGATTTAAGGTTACATGAGAGTTATTTAATATCTATACTTAGTTATAAGTTGAACTAAGAGTGAAATAGTTCATATACATATAATTTGTTAAAATCCTTGAAGCATATGGCATACTACTAAGTAGGGATTGGTCGAGATCCCTTAATGGCTATATGAAAGAATACTTTTCCTATATGTGGATTCCATAGAGTGGAGGGGAGTGGGAAATTAAATTAGACTTGATAGATAACCATGCATGAATTTGATGATAATAGAGTAAAACATTTTAAATTAATAAGACAACTTTACTTCTATAGATGTAGGTGTTTTTACTCTAATTACCAAACCAACAAAGAAGAAAAATATTAAATATGATAAAAATTGAGATATGTTGTCTTTGTATTTTGATAGAGCATGATATAATAAAATATCTATAGTAAGTATTATACTTGTTGACCCATATAATAGAAATCATGTATAAACATATAGATTTCAATTTATGTGCACAAATAACATGGTAGAATATGAAGCTTTAATTTTGGGATTACAATTTATAATCAAATATGATGTTCATCAATTAAAAATATATGGTGAATATAAATTAGTCATAAATTAAATTTAAAATAATAATTTAAACTCTCTTATTCAAAAAGGTATAAACCCTGAGCTTTATATCTAATAGAGTCATTAGATGATTTCAACATTTTTTTTGTTCTTAGAACTAACAATGCCATGGCAGTTTCACTAGTCATTTTTGTTGCTGACCTCATGCCATTAGACAATACCAATTTATAAAAAAATTATTTGGAATTAGTTTCATGCCCATATATTCTAGATAATGTAAAGCATTTTCAAGTATTTTAATAATATAGGCATATCTTGGATTTCCTTTATAATTTTGATGCTTTTGATATGCAAGTAATTGATGAAGATAAAAGAAGTTATTTGAATGAAGAATAACATAATAATGATGGAGAGTTAAATCTTAGACTATCATATTCCAAGGGGGATGATCTCATTGGAAATATTATTTGATCTAGATAAACTTACAAATATAGTTGAAAATCACATTCATTATAATTAGAAATTATGAGTTATTACTATGGATATGCTTGATCAACCTCAAAATATTAGTGTTAGACTTGAATGCAATTAAAAAGAGATGGAAAGGTTGAAAATAATATTGGTATACTATAAATATGTCATTATTTGGACATATGGAGACCTAAATGTGTTTAATAGCATCATGACACATAATATTACCTTGAAACATGATCAAAGACCATTCAAACAATGTGAAAGACCACTCGATCTTGTTCTTGAGCCACTTAATCAAAATAAAGTTCAAAATATATTATCATATAGAATAATATTTTTGGTGCATCATTTGGCCTAGGTGGCCATCCTAGTGCCAATCAAAAAGAAAAATGGATAAATTCATCTTTGTGTGAATTCTAGGAATTTGAATAGAGCTTCAGACAAGTACAATTATCCTTTTCCATATATGGATGAATTCATTCAACAAGTAAATGGGTATTTGGAATGATGTAATTCTTGGATGGATTATTAGGTTATAAGAAAATTTTAGTTTTTAAAAAATGACGGATTTAAGATAGTTTTCACCAAAAAATGGGGAATGTTTACTTATAAAAAGATGCCTTTTATTTTGATCAATGTTGGCACCACTTTCCAAAGAGCTATGGACATTAAATTTGAAGGACTGATTGGTAAGTTCATTATTATTTACATGGATTATTTGATAGTGTATTCTAAACTTAGATCAAACCACTTAATTCGCTTATAGAATAATTTTGAATGCTACCACAAATTTGGTATTTCACTTAATCCAAAAAAAGTGCATTTTTTGTGCAATAAAAGGTAATCTTATTGGTCATGTAATCAAAAAATAAGGTATATAAATTAAACCTGATCAAGTTAATTGCATTTCCAAAATTTAATTTGAATTAAATATTTTTTTGGTACTATAAATTTTGTTCATAGGTTCATTTCTTATTTTGGAGAAATAGGTAAACCTTTTAATGCTATGTGAAAATAGGGAGCCAAAGTAGAGTGGAACCCTGATTCAAATAAATCTTTTCAATAAATTAAGGATGATATAATGTAATCCCCTATTTTAGTTAGTTCAAATTATACCAAATACTTCTACCTATATTCTTTTGCCTTTGATCATAAAATTATAACAGCCTTACTATAGAAGTTTAAATATAGACAATACCCTATAGCTTTCATGAGTACCAATTTAAAGAGTTTGAATTAAGGTACCCTTTAATAGATAAAAAATCTTATGTATTAGTCAAGGTAGTAAAGAAATTTTAACATTACATTCTATGAAACAATGTTTATACTATGGTTTCTGATCCTATTGTCAAGTTGATGTTAGGATATAATGAGATTAGAGAAATAAGAGGATGATGGACCTAAAATTTTTAAGAATATGTCATTAAATTTAAGCCTATAAATCTAGTTTGAGGTCAAGGTTTGTCACATTTAATTTCTGAAGTTGATCTTATCATTAATGTTGTTAATGTAAATTAGTTTGAAAGTAAGCACAACCCATGGTATTATTCAATCATTCATTACTTGGTATATAGTATTCCACTATCTAACCTTGATATGACATAAAAAACAATACTGAGATTTTTTTTTTCTCATTTCATGTTTAATAAAGAAGTCTTATATTGCAAAAATCATGAAGGGATTTTCCAAACATGTTTAATAAAAGAAAAAACACAAGATGCCATGATTTATTTTCTTAAAAATCTAGGCAATGGCCACCATTATGGTAATGTCACTTCACACAACATATTAAGAGCATGTTACTATTGGCCCACTTTATTTAAAGATGATCATTCATATGTGCATTTTTATCATCTTTGTCAAATATTTGTAAAAAATAAAACTCATGATACCATGCCTCAATAATTAATGATTGAGCATCCTTTTTATCAATGGGTTATACAATTTATTAGATTTATAAATACCAATTCTTCATCTAGTCATAAAATCATTCTTACAACCACTAACTATTACACAAGGTGGGTTGAAGAAAAAGAAAGAAGAATAATATTACCAAAGAAGTGATTAAATTTATTGAGGAAAAAATCACAACTAGATTTGTCACCCCTATAGTGCTCATGTATGATAATGGTCCTATCTTATAAATAGTTGAATTGAATGTCTAGGCATATTAGAATGGAATTACATTGAATTTATCCTTAAACTATTACCCATAGGGAAATAATTTGGTTGTATATGTAAATAAGAATTTGTTAAATCCCATTAATAAAATTGTAAAAAAGAGTCCAAGTAGTTGGAAATTATTACTCAAATATATTGTGTGGGCTTATTAAAAAAGACACAATAAAAGTCTCAAGAATTCACCTTTTAGGTTACTTATGGTGTGGAACTAATATTTCTAATTACACTCAAGAAAGCCACACATCAATTCATTCATGACTATATGGCATCAAATAAGACAAGTTAGTCTAGTTTATTAGACTTGATTCATTTCAAAGACACTGGAGAAGAAGCTTTGCAAAATTTTAGCACATCCCAAGCTGCTATGAAGATATAGTTTGATAAAAGAGCATAGGTCAGATGTTTCTATATTTCAAACTTAGTTTTATTAGGGGATAAAACCCATGAGAATAAGGATTAGCATTCTAAGTTTAGTACTCTTTGGATCAATCCTTATCAATTTTTAGAGCTACTAGGAATGGAATGCATTCAGATTGAAATATATTCAAGGCAATGACTTTCCCATACCTATCAATATAAAATTTTTGAAGCATTATTTATTAATTTTTTCATTGAATGAAATTTCATAATGAAGGGTAGGAGATTAATGGTATGTAAATATTGTATATAATTTCCTATTTCTTATATTTAGTTATGTTGCTTTGTTAGTTTAGTTTTCTATTTTCTTAAATTAATTTCTCACTTTGTTAGTTTAGTTTACTTTATACTATTTTGAATTTATCTTGCTTGGTTTGTTTGCTTATTGTCTTTGTTCTAAATTCTATTATTTTCCACCAACTTTTTTAAGTTGGTTTATTTTGTTGGTTGTTGGTGGTCTTCATGTGCTTTTTAAGATTGATTGGAGATGATTATCTATTGTGTCCTAAGAATTCAATTCTTCATAATATATTCCCTTGGCATTATTGTTTTGGATTTTCCCTTATTGCACTTTATTCATGATTTAGCCTTAAAGAAGTAAGATTTTGTCCTAGTGAGTGTTCTATAGCAACCAAGTTTAAGAAATGGATATAAATTTTAGTCAATATTATGTTGAATCAATGTTGTGTCCTTACAGTCTCATGGGTAATAAATATCAAATGGTTTATGAATGTATGATAATCATTAAATTTTTATAATTTAGAAGGTCAGTAGTCATATTTAAATATTTACATAAACTACAACAATTTTATTTATGCATTTTTAGATTTTGAAGGCATGTGATTCAAAAGAGAATATGTGAAATTTAAAAACATTATTTTTCTTTTTAAATCCATCAAATTGCACTTAATTTCACATCTAAATCTAAATAGAAACACTGAATTGATTTAACTTTGTCTTAATAATTATGAATTTTATGAGTCTATCATTACCCTTGGCTTGGTCCCCAACCCTCAATGGATTGAATAACGAAATATTTTAAAATGACTAAATCAAAATCATATTGAATAAAATGTAAAATCCATATTATTTCCTTGAAAGGGTGATTCAAGAAATATCCATCATAGGCTTTTTAGCCTAGATGGCAGTGGAACAAGGCCTTGAGTGGGATGAAAATGTATATCTATTAGGGATATAGATTCCTAATTATCATTAGATCAATTCCCATAACATTCACCCCCAATCTAAACATCCAAATATTTCCTTCATACAAATTACAATTGTTGTATACAAGTTTGAATTTATTTATGTGAATTCAAGAGCTATAAAAGAATCGATCACTTTGACACACACTGATGGTCCTAAGAAGATCTAAAACTTAGTATGTTAGATGTTGAGATAGACTTTAGTGATTTCATGTTTCTAGTTTTGTCTAAAGGAATTGTTTTTATTTTTGTGTTTATTGTTCAAATTTGATGATTTATAGTCTATATTCTTAATGCTAAACTAAATTATACATGCAGAAGACACCATTTTTAGTGTAGGGACTATGCCTAAAACCTTATTATTTATCACATTCTCTTTGATTTATCACTTGAATTCCTTCAATGACCTCTATCTTATCTTTCATGTATAGTTAAATTACTTGTTCCTTGACCTCTCTTGATCAATATTTATATTTTAGGCTCATAAGTCTTATTTACATTCATAGACTTCTTCTTGTACCTTAGGCATTTGAAGAGTAAACAATATGTAGATTAGTCTCTTGTTAGTCTAAATGAGAAAACATCAAACATAACAATTCACTAAGACTAAACACTCTTTCCTAAGAAATAGCAGGAGAATAACATAATAATGATCATAAAATAGAGATTAATACAACTAAAATTTCTTACCTCTTTTGTTTAATTTGATGCTTACTCATTTGCATAAGGATGGTCATGCTCAGCATATGATGATTGTAGTCTTTTATGAATGCTTTTTTTATGGTGGTAGAATCTCTCCAATAGTCACTTGTGGCTTGGTGTGAAGCTTGGAATAAATTGGGCATTATAACACTACTCTCAAAGGATTCAAGAAGGTATTCCAACAAAATAACCTTACACACAAAATCTTGTTAAATAATGGTGTGGGCACTTTTATTTATATCTCAAATAACTAACTCTATCCTTTGGTAGGTTAAATTAAATTATAACTTGGGTTGAGTCTAAATTAATGTAGCTTGAGTCAGTCTAACACTGGGTTGGGTTAAGGCACTCATAAAATATTGACACCTCAGTTTCAGATATTTGTGAGGCATGACAACACAATTTAGATATTTATGAGATGTGAGTCATACTTTTGAATATTTGTGAGATAATAAATCACTTTATTAACTCATTTGAATTTTGACTTCATTTTTTACTAAAAATTCTTTCTTAGTAAATGAAATTCACTAATTTGATTTAGAATTATGGTTTAGTTAAATTAATTAAAAATTGAAATATAATTAGTCTTGCTTAGTACTTTTTATTTTTTTGAAATTTTTTTAAATGTTATTAATCAATATATTGATAAGCCAAAAGTGTCAAATTACTAGGTCGTATTTTGAATAGGGTTATAACTAAGCTAGGTTAGTGAAACATACAAGGTAATACACCAAATAAGTTAGCCTTATCATGATTATAAGTAATTAAATCCATTACACAAAAAACATTTAGGAAATTTAGGTGATTTTTAGGCTTAAAATGTGTCATTTGCTAGAAATTGAATTGAATGTTGGGTTAGACACAAAAGTGGCCAATCTAAGAATCTATAATTTTCCCCTATATGAGAAGATATTGCAAGACATAGGCTTAGTAATGTATTTTCAAATAATGAAAAATTCATTAATCTGAATGGTTCATGCCCCAAAGGGTGGTTGATAATCCCTTGATTCCCCATCGAGGGAACAGGTGGCAAAAAATAAAGTCATTGAATGTTCCCTTGAAATGAAGAAAATGACATTATCTAGATGGTAATGGGGGTGGGATTAAAAAATTTACCAAAGGTGGTTATAAATAGTAATGGTGAAATATTCACTAAGTTTTCCAAATATGGTTATAATCATTAATAGAGGGTGTGACAATGGTTTTCCTAAAGGTAGTTATAAGCAGTTGCATGACTAGTTTCCCTAGTAGGGTGGTGGGATGGATACTAATTTACCCAAAATTGGTTAATTAGTAAACAAATGGAAAATGTTGATTTACCTAAATATTATAATAATCAAGAATAAAAAATAGGAAAAAGAATGATTTTCCCATAGGTGGTTATAATTAGGAACAGAAGGTAGGAAACATTGATTTGCCCAAAGGTGATTATAATCAAGAATAGAATGAAGGAAAAACACTGATTTACCCTAAGGTGGTTATAATCATAAATGAAAAATGGGAAACACATTAATTTGTTCATACGGAGTTATAATCATTAGCATAAGATGAAAAATTAATGCTTTTCCCACAGGTGGTTATAATCATTAAATTGGTCAAAAATAGAATTTTTCACAATGGGTCAAATGGCAAAGGTAGCCTATGTGAAAAATCCATAAATGGATTTATGATGAGATGGAAAAGGATAACCAAACATTTATATCCTAAATGTGAGTTCGAATATGCGCATTCGAATAAACATGAGCTATAGATTGAAAAATTATGTGGGGAGGTCCAAAATGATGATCTAGTTTATGAGAGATTCCATTGGTTATAATATGATTATGTTTTATAAATCATATGTATTCTTATTTAGATATGTTCATCTATATAAACACATAATAAATCATTTGTTAGGGTAGTTGGCTAGTTCTTTGATATATTAGAGAGATATTACCATTTCACTACTATAATAGACTCCCTATGAGCATGGTTTTATTGTAGCTTGTGATATTATGCATGATATTTATGGCTAACTAAAATTTCAATATATACTCTAAGCATGGAAAACTTAATTTAAATTTAATTATAACCAACTTAGGAATAAGATATGGATAATGAAATCCCAAGTGTAAATATAATAAATAAATCAACTATAAGACTAAATACAATACTTTACAATTGATGTACATGATGTGGATAATCAATACTTAAGTGTAAAAAAAATATAATAATCTTACATCAACTAAGAAACAAAAGGATAAAACAAACAAATAAATAAAAGAAATAAAATAAACAAATAGAAACACAACAAAGCACCAATAAAAGCAAAGGAAAAAACACCAAAAAATAAACAAAGTAGATAAACAACACACAAATAAAGTGAAAAAAACAATAAAAATAAATAAACAATCCATAAAAAACAAAAATGCAATAAACAAACTACTCTAAACACACAAAAATAAACAAACAAAGCTAAATAAACAATAATATAAAAACAATGGTTAATCACAATGTTAGTACAAATAGAAAACAAATTGCTCATGTGTGTGTAATAAAGGTGTTACTCTTGGCAATAGGGTGATTTGAATCTAGGTATAAATGACAATTGTAAAACAACACAAGATAAATTGGCACAAGGTTACCCCTAGGCTATAGGAAAATAATGACACAAATGTTGCCCCTAGATAACAAGAGACAATGACACAAATAAAAAACAACATTTCCTTAAGGCTATAGGAAACAATGACACACAAAACAAAAAAAATGAGGGGAATAGAATAAAATTAAGGGGTATTCAAGTTGACTCCAGATGCACTGGGCAAGTGGGCATTGCCTACATAGTTTAATTGACAAAATATCCAATGTGAACTTCAAGCCAAATGTAGTTCTCCTAGAAATGGGATAGAATAAAATGGATGATAAGAAAACTTGATAAACATGCAGATGAAAATAAGAATGATCTTGTATAATGGTGAGTGCATGAGAAAATATGGGATAACATTTCACAATCATGAAAACATCAACACAAAAAAAATATAAGTGTGAGAGTATGGTTTAGTCAAAACCCACACGAAAAAATAAGAGAGAAGTATCCACTAATGAACTGGATTGGTAATTCATAGTGTGTACTATATTTAAGGATTGAGACAAGAATGAACTCATAAAATTGTGAGAACATAAGATGAAGGTTCTCAAAAAATATTGAGAGCATAAGACAAGTCAAGTGGTCATTAATGTATCAAATTTAAATACATAATGCTCAAAACATGAACTCATAAAATGGTGAGAGCTTACGACTAAGGCCAATAAGGTTGGGGAAACTAAATGACAAGTGGTTATTCATGAGATAGTTAATATTCCCAATATCCTTAAGGTAAATAAATTGACAAAAAGGAAAGGAAATTATGGTCGAGATAACTCAATATGCCCCATGTATCTAGGTGTTGCTTACATAGTCTGAGTGAACCTTAAAGCGATGTAGTTCTCCCATAAATGGGATAAAAAATACCAAGGTGTTCTAAAAACAAATTGAATATATAAAATCTCCCATCCCAACAAAATTTATGGCTTCATATCTCACATGGAAATTCTAAGCCAATTTTCATGATTTTGTGATTTTTAAGATTTTATAGATCTATTACAAATGTTTTTACAATTTTATGGGCATGTCAACTCAATTTTTAATTATGAGATAGAATATTCTAACTCACAAAATAGTGAGATCATGGCTTACACTGATCTCAAAATGTTGAGAGTGTTCAAACTTAAAATAATTGTAAAATTGTGGGAGCATGGCAAAGGGGTGACTAAGTTGACCTTAACATGAATTGAGCACTATCTACATAATCTTGTAGGACCTCAAATCACTATAGTTCTAATTATCCAAAATTCAATTAATTAAGTACCAATAAGTTCTAGGTAAAAGGCAAATATAAAGTCAAATGATAACAATAATGTAAAAATGATGGAAAAAGTCATGGTAAATGTGTTATCCCTAATTTGCTCATAGGTGGTTACAATTAGGAAACAATGGCAAAGGGTTAGTGGTACTGATTTGACCATAGGTAGTTATAATTAGTAACATGAGTTGGGACACTAATTTTCCCAAAATTAGTTATAATCAATGACATAAGTCAAATGTAACAATAAATGAAGTATGTAAATGCCAAGACCACTATCATACTACTTTCATAGTACAATTTGAGCATGCAATTTTGAAACAACTACCAGAATTAAATCTATCATTTAACCACTAAACATGTCTAAAGTACAATTGAATTTGAACTAAGGCCAAATGTGATAGGTGGGTTTAGGTAAAAATAATTGATTGGCAAAGGGTTAAAGTTTAGGGTAGAATGGAAAGGAATATAGTACAAAGAATAGGTATAATGTGGAATAACATAAATGATCCTTGTAGACAATAATCTGAAACCATCAAGCTTACAAATGTTTGAGGTGAATTATGTTCATTGGTTCATCATGTTCATCTCCATCTAGTATAGAAAAATTATATGCTCCAAAACAATAGTTGGAAATAAATACATAGGGCCCTAACCAGTTTCATTGTAACTTTTCTTTTTTCTTGGTTTTAGCATTTACATTTTTTTATTCTCTTTTAGTACTAAGTCATCAAGTTTGAATTCATGATGTTTAATGGGCCTATTGTATTTGCTTTTTAGTCAATTTTGATAAGCCTAAAGAGTATTTAGGGTGGCTAATCATTTACCATCAATTAGGTATAGGTCCTAGAAATGAACCACTCTATAGTCTTTGTCATTGACGATGTGTTGCAACAAAATTTAGAGAGAAGGAAAATAGACCTTGATAGGAAGAATGGATTTAATTCCATAAACCAGTGAATATTGTGTAAATAAGTGAATATTATGTAGCTCTTATTGGAGTACAAAATGTGTTACAGTATTCCTAGAGGTAATTAAATATATGTAAGTGCCAATTATGATGGACGTCACTAAAAATATTCTTTAAAATGTTGAAAATGGATTTATTATAAGTCTTATCTTGGCCATTGCCTTCTAGATAGTAAGTGGTAGAGAATTTTTTTTTGATTTGGTATTGATAAGAAAGTGATTTCACATATTTATTCTTAAATGATATTCCATTATCATATATAATGTTAGAGGGGATGCCATAGCGTCAAATGAGATGGTTTAATATGAATTTAGATATCTACTTATCAATGACATAAGTGAGGGGAATGGCTTCCACCCACTTAATGAAGTATTTGGTATTTGTCAAGATGTATTTATGGCTATTTGAAGATGTTTTATTGATATTCTTGATAATTTTGGGTCCCCACATTGAGAATGGCCATGGTGTTGTCAATGGTTTGAATATCTTAATTGGAGAATGAATTAGAATAGCATGATTCTAATACTTGACACACCTCTTCACATATGCAGTTGTGTCTACTTTTACCATTGGAAATAATAAATAGTACATAGCAATTGTTTGGCTAAGATATCCCCATTGGTGTGGGATGCACACACTCCTTATGGAATTACCTCAATAATGGTCTAGATTATAATGAAGGTAAACAATGAATCATAGTTCCATCATAGCTTATATGATACAAGGTTGGTCCAAGTAGGGTATAGAAAGAGGCTTTGTGGGTAAAGGATTCTTGTTTTTTATGTGATAAATTACAAGGCATGGTTTGGTTTTGAAGATAACATATATATCTGAATACTAAGGAGATGTGGGACCAAAAATGTCACAGACCATCTTGATGGATAATTTTTGTGTGTTGGTGCTAAAATATGTTCAACAAGAAATTGCTACTCCTTAGCTCTATCAGTGATCTGGATCATAGAACCAATAGTTTCCATAGCATCCACTATTCTATTATTAACTTGAGGTATTCTCTAAAATTATAGGTTGTTAATTTTTTACTTGAGAGTATCGACCATACCTTTATAGGGTACCAAATTCTCATCCTTGGTTTGATATTGATCTATGTCCTGATTGATGATTAACTGAGAATCACCATACACTAGTAAATGTTGAATGTTCCACTATACTGCTTGATGAAGCCCTGTAATGAGAGCTTCTTACTAACCCATGTTATTGATATAGGGGCATCTAATATGAAAATACTTGTGAATGAGATCCCCTTGTCATGTAACACACAATATTATGGCCCCTGATCCATGAGTTATGAATGATCCATAAATTTACAACTTCCATCATTTGGCCTCATAAGGTGTATCTAATTCAACATTCATGATGGCCTCACATATAAATACATATGTAAGAGATTGAGTATCTCAAAGAGGAGCTTCATTAAGATGATCTATGAGTAATTTCCCCTTAATATATTTTTGGGTGGCATATTCAATTTCAAACTTGCTCAATAACATGATCCATTTTGCCATGCATCCCTATGGAGATGATTTTAAAATTAGATACTTGAGTGGATATAATTTAACAATAATAATGGTAATGTTATTTATCATATAATGACATAACTTTTGGGATTTTAACACCATTCCAAAACATGCCTTTTTAATCAGTGTATAGTTATGTTCATATGTGACCAATGTTTGGCTTAGATAATACATGGCATGCTCCTTTCCTTGTTCATCGTGTTGTGACAAAAGTGGCTTGAGGTCATTATTGGTTGTTGATAAGTAAAGAAGTAATGTATTATTTGGTGTTAATGGAAACAAAATAGGTGGGTTATCAAGATATTATTTAAGTTGATTGATGGTTGTTTAACACTCTTCATTTTAGGAGAATGTAACACCATTCTTCAGAAAGTACATAAATAGATGGCATATATCTAATAATTACAAGATGAATCATCTGATATATTTAATATTTCTATATAAACTATGAAGTTTCTACAAGGTAGATGGTGGTGGCATTTATATAATTGCATAGACTTTGGTTGGGTCAACTTCAATGCCCATATGAGAGATAATGAAACCTAATAGTTTTCCAGAAGTGACACCAAATATTCGTTTATTTGAATTAATCTTGACATAATACTCATGAAGTCTCTTAAATATTCTTCATAGCATGGTTGGGTGATTGGCATGGGTCTTTGATTTACCCAAAATATAATCGACATGGTCCTCAAAACTGTTGTGCATCATGTCATGAAAAATCACTGTCACAACTCTTTGGTAAGTGATTCCAACATTCTTAATTCCAAACAACGTTAACTTATAACAAGATTTTCCCCATAGAGTAGTGAATGATGTCCTGTATTCATTTTTTGGTGATATCTTAATCTAATTATACCTTGAAAATCTATGTATTTGAGAGAGCATCTCATAGCTATCCATTAAGTTGACTATCATGTCAATATTAGGCAAAGGAAAATCATATTTTGGATAGGAATTGTTGATTTCTTTGAAGTTAGTGAGGATTATAATACCTTCTAGTTTTTTACTTACTAGCACAATGTTTGAAATCCACTCTGAATAGTTGATTGGCCTGATGCATTTTCCATCTAATTTTTTTTCCAAATCTTTCTTTACTAACATAAAAATACAAGGATGCATCTTACAAAACTTTTCTTTAATGGGCTTGGCATTAGGATGTACAAAGTGATGGAGTTTAACCAAGGCATGGTCCAAACCTAGCATGTTCAATAGGCCCATGAAAATATGTCAACAAATTCCCTCAAAATGGATGTAAAAACTTCACATTCCTCATCAGTGAGGGATGTACCTAGTTTAATCCACCTTGAGTCCTCTAGAGTCCCAATATTTACCTCTGAAGTCTCCTCCACCTGATGTGTAGAACCATCATCTAGAAAATTTGGTAAGGAGTTGAACTGATTGGCAATGGAAAAGTCCTTTAGACATATTATCTCATCTAATTCTATCAAATAGGTCAAATCAAAATCTCCTAATGCTGACATTGACCATGATACAAATACTTTAGAGTGATCTTGAATAATCTATTTGAAATCCTATCACTCCTTAATAGTGATATATAATACATAAATAGATTGTGGGCTTTGGGTCCCTATGCTTCATAGGAAGAGGGTTGAACATCCCCATATAATCATGCTAGAAACTAGTTTTCACTAAGAGACTTGCCTTTTTATTTTCTTTTTCCCTAGTCAAAAAGTGCCCCAAAGAGATTTTCACTTTTTGCCTCAGTGATTGATTTTTTTTGGTTTTTGACTAGGGAATTTGACCCACTCTCTAAAGAAGGTAATATGATCCAATATAATACCAAAGCCCTACTTATGGTCTCTAAGAGGTATGTGACTCATTAATCCTAGAAAGTCTTATATTGCCTCATCATTTTCAAACTCATCTAATGGCATTGTTGACTTTTGATGGTCCCAATCTATCAATTATGGATGGTAAAGGGTTAAATGTGAAGGTTGATAAATAGGGATATTTATGCAAATAACATGGGATTGAAATAATTTTGTAGTGGAAAGGTCATCTTAGATGTTATAATCAGACCCTGTATCATTATTAGCATCATTGTCACTAGTTCTTTGTGTTGGAACATGAATAAGATATGTGGGGTCACCCCTATGAAGTTTAAATCCAATTCCATGGGTTCCCTTATACTTCGTCATTAAGACTAGTTTGATCATGACTTATTGATGTAACTCAAGCCCTCACCCTTCATAATCTAGGTGATCCATACTCTATTTTGGAATAGGATACTTCACGCTTTGGTAATAGTCAACTAACTCATCATTTTAGAGCCATTAATCATCTTTGACCAAGGGGTCCTGTTCTAGGCCAAAGTCTAGTTTAAAAATAATGGGCTTATTGAATTGAGATTTTCCTTTGATTTCCCACTCCATACAAGTAGTATTGGCCTTAGGTCTCCTATAAGCTTTAGGATTTTTAGGCAATTTGGAAATATTGAATGCATTACGAGTGTTTTATTCTCCAAGACCTTTGTTAGTGACATAAAAGTGGTTGGAAATTTTTGGTGGAGGCATAATTGAGGTAGAGGCTAAGTTATCTAGGTCAATGTAATTAGATTTTAGGCCTAATTCAATGAATTTTCCCTTTTTGGTTTTCAATCCATCTAATTTAATCATATGATTCATTGAAAATTAATATTTGTAGCTTTTATACTCATGCTCAAGGAGTTTATAATATTAGTATGGATGAATATCAACATGTATAGTCACTTTCATCCCTAAATGTGGAAATTTTATACACTGATGTAATGTAGAAGGTATGGCCCTAATTTCATGGATCCAACGTTGGCCCAATAACAAATTGTAAAATAGTTCTAGATCTAAAACATGGCATAGAGTATCATGGATCAATGGCCTAGTGATCATTGGCAAGCTAATGGTACCTTGAGACTCCTATTCTTTAGTATCATATACTTTAATAACAATGGCATCTAGTTGTAATTCAACAACTATATATCCAAGATATTTGACCAACTTTAGAGACACAATATTGAGACCCAAACCATTTTCTATAAGGATATGTTTAACTCTATGGTTCATTATACTGGCTTTGATGTAAAAGTTATTATGTATAGGGCTCAGAAAGGACATATCACTTTGGTTAAATTTGAGACATTAGTTAGGGGCCAAGTGTCCTACCATGTCTTGGAATTTTTTTATAATGGTATCACTTGGCACAAGGGATTGGTTCAAATACTTGTGCAAGATGTCTTAGTGGATGGTATACATGCACAAAAATTCTATAATAGATATGTGTGTAGGTAGCTTCTCTATGTATTCCAAATATCATAGGCCATCCCCTTAACTAGTTTATTTTTGATAGGCATAGAAGGTTGATTAGACTCATTTATAGTATTTGGTTATGATCCTTTGATGGTGACCCTAGCTCAATGACTTTTGATTGTATAATCTCAATCTAGAGCATGGTTTTGGTAGTTGGATAGGTAGGTAAAGAGGCTTCTAATGATGATTACTAGATGGTATGGTGCCTAATTATAAACATGGACCATAGAAGAATCACCATCATAAGAAGTTTGGTAGGTATTATCTAGAAAATAGGCATTGTTAAGTGAAAGTCCAAGTATTTTTGTAGTTGGTTTAGGGTTGATAGTGATGGTGGCAACACAACCACCTAAAACATGTCCTTAAACACTATTTTAGGTATATGCAATGCAATGATGACCTATTTGTTTTTTTTTATCATTTTACCCTTGGTTTTGATCATTATACTATTGTTTTTGTGGCTAGCATGTTGTTGTTAATTTTGTGGTGGATTTCTCTACCACTATTGTTGTTGTTGTTGGTACTTATGTTAGTTATTTTTATTGTTATATCAAGGAAATGGATTCTAGTAGATACCTAGGTTAAAATTATTCATAATATAATGGGTGTCTCTTTCTATATCTCTATTTTATAGGATGTTCTCAATCATATGTCTAAGTTAGATACACCATCTTATGGAATACCCTATAACACGATGGTACTCAAAAATTTCATGGCCCTTGTACTAATCAGGAAAAGGAATACCTTTAGGAAATGACTTCATTATAGGCCAACTAATCATATTTTATTAAATCAGAATTTAAAACACAAACTCAATAGGCTAACCAAGGTCATTAAATTATTAGGCAATGGTTGGTCTTCATCTCAGAAGAGGGATTTTTAATTAGTTTTGATTTTTTGGCAATTGGTTTTGTGGAAGTCCTGCTTGAATGTATGAAGGAAGTGGTTGTTAAGTGGGGGTAGGTATATGGGTAGCCAATGTTTGTAATATTTTAACATGGTTTGATTCAATAATTCTATTGTCAAAAACATTCTTAGTATAGTTTTAGGGTTTAGATCTTTCATTATTGTCGGCTTGAGGTGGCACTGAAGATGGTATTTGAGTTTGGTTCTGATAATATTTTTGTCTCTAATTTTGGTTTAGTTCTAATTGTAAGAGAATAAATTGATTATCCCTTTTTTGAAAAGGGTTTTTTGAATTTGTATTATTTTTTCTATAATTCTTTAAACGTATGAGCAAATTATAGCTCAAGATGGTAGGATATCTCATTGTCTAAATTCCTAGTAAATATTGTAGCCAACTATTTATCTATTAGATTGTGAGTAAATCAGCTTACTAGGGCTCTCCAACATTGCAAGTATTCAGTAAAAATTTCACCCATCTTATATTTAGCTTGGCTTAAATCCACAAAAATAATCTCATGCTCGAGATTATATGAAAAGTGATATTCAAACTTCTATGAGGAATCATCAAAGTTAGGTATCAAGTATATATTTCTATAAGCCCCCATCTAGAAGGCAACAAATAATTCCTTCAAATTATCTCTAGGGTCACCTTTGTCTTTATATTTTTTGAATTTAGGTGGCCCATAACTTGGTGGGAATGATATTTATAGATATTCCATGTTGAATAGATAAGAGCATATCTCCTCTAGTTTGAAATGCATCTTTCATCTACCGAAACTCTTGGGAAAGGAAATCAAAAGGAGTGTCCTTTTATTGTGGAGGTTGTGTGGTCAAAGGTGGATTACATTTATTATGGTGGGTATACTGTGGGATGCTAGCTGAATTGATTAGATGACTAGGTATGTGTAACTATGCATTAGGGTTATATTATGGGTATCAAATACATTATTGTTGAATAAAATTTTGGTTTAGGTTGGCTACATAAACCTAGTTAGTGAATTGTGATTGTGGCAATGACATTTGGATCTATAGAATGTGTTGGTACTATTGGGTTTGGGAGGGAACTTATTGTCAACTTGTTAAACCCTATTGGATATTGGGAACATGTTGATGACTAGATCCTTACTATTGAATGTGTTGGTAGTTGGATCTTTGTTTCATGAGAAATACCTATTAGGTGAAAGGAAATATGTACCTACTACATGTAAGAACCCTATTGTTTGCTAAACACCTATTATTAGAGTGGTACTTATTATTAAAGAATTACTTATTGTTGGTTTGGACCTTGTTGTTGAAATGAGACTTTCTGTTGGTTTGGAAAATTTTGGGGGTTCAACACCTATTATTTTGGAAAATGTTAGGGTTTTGAGAACTATTAGTTTGACAAGTGTTGGGGGTTTGGCATTTTTAATTATTGAGCAAATAGCATTTTTTAACCAATAGGAATATGTTGTTGTGTAGGAAATGTCTGTAATTAACAAGGTACATTGGGATGTGTTTATTGAGCTAGAATATTTGTTGTCACCTATAGATATGGCATAGCTTTTTGTACTTATTATGGTGGTAATTTGGTATGTCATTGGCTTGTTGCCCCTTGTTACACCTTTGAGAAAGTAGATAGTTGGGGAGTGAAGGTTGATTTTTGCTTTTGGGAAATAATCATACCTATGCCCTTCTATTGCAATCCACTCATCGCATTATTTGGAGGAATATGTAGTGTATTGCTTGGTGGTAAACTAGACCCACTTAGGTTTAAATTATAATGCACTTGTGTAGTATCCATAATATTTTGAGCAATATATTTTATTTTAGAAATATTATTTTCCATCAAAATATGAACATTATACATATCACCAAAAAACATTCTTTGGCTAAATGGGTCTACATTTTATCTTTCATAGCCCTCAAGAATCTATTTTTTACCTTGTGCATAGATCTATCTCAACAAGTGGTGTGTTATAAATAAAACTTGCATTGAGGTTACAAGCTAGGTTTAAATAGGTTTGGTATGTTTGTGATACTAGTTCCATTTGTTCATCCATAATACATTTCCTTTTTAAAAGTGAGTTTTGGTCTTGTTGTGGCATTTGGACTAAAGCTTGACTATAACTAGTCGATGCATGTTAGAATGGTTGAATTCATAGTACATTACTATTTCAAATAAAAATTTTCAAATGTTCATGTGGGAAGTTAGGTGGAACTTGGCCCCTCCTTCAATATCTCTAAAAATCACTTCATCTTTGTTTTCCAATAAATGGTGTTAAAAAAAGTATGAATCATAGTTGGTTTATGTGTGCATAGTAACATAATAGGGTTTTTGTTGTTGGTTTTTTTCAATGTTAGGCATCATTTGAGCAAGGTAATGTGTTGTTTGCTCTAACTCTTAGTCTGGATAAGGAGGCATAGTTACCAAATATTATGCTAAAGGTCCATACCAATGTTTAATGTATGGGATGTTATAATATAGATAAGGATCCATCTCATAAGCTACATCATCATACAAATATTGAACAAACGGGTCATTGGTCACAAATTTTTCATAGCTAAGATTATACATAGTCCCACTACATATGTAACAAAGTAAGTTTAGGTCCATGGATAATTCATGTGAAACATAAAGGGTCTAAAGGTAAAAAATAATCGATGTCTAAAAATAAAGGACCTTTGGCTCTATAAAAGAGGCACAAAGGGGTAAACAACTAAACTAGGCAAGGGTAAAGAAAAAGAAACATGAAACTAATCTAATAAAATAATATTGATCTCCCCAAAGATGGTTATAATGATTGGTAAAAATAACATAAAGTCTAAAATTCATTTATGGCTAAAGTAGTAATTTTCCCGAAGGCAGTTATAACCAGTGATAAGAGTGTCTAAACAAAGTATAACAATTGAGAACTATGATCAAAAGATAGAAAATATTTACCCAAAGGTAGTTATAATTGCACTAAAAATAAGGATAGACTCACAAACATATAATTCAAAGAACCCAAAAGTAAAATAAACTAAGGTAATTGACTCAAATGACACCTAGTAATTGGTTCACTTAAGACTCAAAAATTTGACTCACTAAACCTCTTGGAACAATGGAACTAGGACACTCAAAAATTGACACAAAAATTTTTAGATAAAGTACGTTGAAACAACTTGGCTTAAAAGGATGCTCCAAACAAGAGATAAAATAAACAACAACAACTAGGTCTAGGTAAGGGGTCTTTTAGATCAAATAGGAAATCAGCCCAAGTAACACAATCAAAACACAAAAGGTAAACCACCTAAGCCTAAATTAGACAAGGTTTTGGCTTAAACTTGATTAGTTTAGGATTTACACTTTTAAAGGTTTAGTCTCATATTTAATGTGAAAAGACTCAAATGTTCTAAGGCAAAAGAGATAGACCATAATAGGCAGTGTAATGGTGTGTTTGAAACAAGAGAGGTACAATAATAGCTTGAAACTTGGTTTCAAATGCGACAAGAGATTGGAATGATTTTGGTAGCATAATAATGTTCCTTCAAATAAATGTCATGGAAAATGGTTTTGGACTAAAATATCAAAATAAAAGGATTAAGATGAAATGGGAAGCATAATGACACCCTATTTCAACAAGAGACACACAAATGGTTTTGCAAAAAAAATTCCAAGGCAACAAATGAGACACAAATAGATAGAGTAACACCTCTTAGGCTCAAGGGGAGTGAATATAGTGTGATATTTTTAGACTTGTTTTGATTTGAAAATATAAATAAATATTTTTAGTATAAAAACACACTTATAAATAAAATGAAATAGATATAACATCAATGGCTCATCCTATATCTAAAAACTAACATAGGTGTTTGTAGTTTCTACCAAAGTTTCAACCAATATACCAATGCTTGTGAGGAATTAAGTGTTAATCCAAAAATGTAAGTATAGGTGTAGGTAGTGTTTTTATGCCCCCCTATATCTCTCGAGAATTAATATGTAGCATGAAGTTAGATTCAAGAGTAATTAGAATTTGGAAATAAATGTTATGGCAAGTTGGGTTTTGACTAAAATCTATAAATCTTGAATGCACTAAATGGTCCAAAGTGTCGCTAACACAAGGGCACGATCACATTAATTGAATCAAAACCACCTAGATTACTATGAAAGGGTATATTCCTTTTCATATTGACTCTAGTTGTGTACTTCTTAGTAAAGTCTGATGTTTGGTTACCACATGGCCTAGGTACCTAATGGGATGGTTAGGTTAACTACTCACCAGTATTTCATCCATTGGTTTGCCAAATTTGCATACCCCACTATGGATTGGGGTTGGTATGATATTGGGATATGTAACCCCAAGTAAATACACCCCTAAAACACTCTTAGGGAGGCAATGAACTACCACCCACAATTAAATTGCATAAAAATAAATAAATGAAAAAGGAAAGATGTTAGAGGTCATTTTTGGGTCACTCAAGTCACTCAGAGTTTGGGGAGAGCATACACAAAATTATTTCTAACACAAATTTTCAAACAACAACAATAAAATAATTACTTTTGGTCACTTGAGTTCCCTAAAGGGGATGGTTGGATAGCATATGAGAAATAGTATCTAAATTGCCATAAATAAAGAAACTAGTATAAGAATTTTGAAATTTAGCTAAGAATGAAAAATAAACATAAATTAAAATAGATCTTAATCACTCTAACTAAAATGTGTGTTCTTTTTAATAGCACAAAATCAAAGTGTGATTGAAATTTTAGCCCCTTGTCCTTGTTTTCACTTGTAAAATTTTTAAAAACAACTAAAAGGCAGATATAACTAAGTGGATTTTAAGCACCAAACAAAATGTATGTGATATTTTAATATTGTTTAAGCTTTTCTCTCTCCACCTTAGGTTCTACAAAATGTTAGGGGGTTTAATTGCTTCAAATCCTAAAAGCAAGTGAGTAAAAAATAATTTAATTTGACCTCTCAACTTTTTATTTTTTTCTCAGAGAAATCATCACTGATTATATAGAGATCGATGTTGATTTATAAAATTAGCATTGATTCAATCAAATCAATGCTACAAATTGAAAAAAATAAATATGTTTCAATAGAAAAAATGGTTAAATAAACAAGTTTAAAGATCATAATTATCATGACTCTAGAATTAAAAAAATTAAACAGACAACAAATAAATTATTAAACATAAAATGAAATCAAGTAAAATCAATAAAAAATAATTTTCACCTTTTTCCTCGCTTTCTCTATTTTGACGTAGAATCAATGATAATTTTCTGCAATCATAGTTGATCCTTAAAACCTTATTAAAAAATTATGTAAAATTCAAATATAAAACTCTAAACTTTAATATTTAAAAGCCTCCATTAGAAAAACTAAAGCTAGCATATCAATCTCCTTGGCTATACAATATGATTGGTCCCATCGAGTGTGTGATTATATACCTTAGGTGTTCAAAGAGTAAACAATATGTAGAATAGTCTCTTACTAGTCCAAATGAGAAAACATCAAGCATAAAAATTCACTAAGACTAACACTCTTTCCTAATAACTTGAGAGATCATAACACAATAAGAAAGATCACAAAATAGAGATGAAAATAATACATTGTTTTACCTCCTTTATCAAATTTGATGCTTACTTTTTTGCATAACGATGTGTATGATTAGCCTATGATGATTGTCATATTTTAACAATGTTCTTCCATGGTGGTATCATCTCTCTAGTAATCACTTATGGTTTGGTGTGAATCTTCGAATAAATTGGGAATTATAAAACTACTCTCAAACAATTTAAGAATGTATTCCAGCATAATAACCTTACACACAAAAGCTTGTTATACAATGGTATGGGCACATGTATTTATATCTCAAAGAACTAAATCTAATCCTAGGTAGGTTAGGTTAAATTTTAACTTGGGTTGAGTCTAAATTAACCTAGGTTGAGTCAATCTAATTATGGGTTGTGTTAAGGCACTCATGAAATATTTAGACCCCAATTTTAGATATTTGTGAGGTGTGAGTCAAATTCTTGAATATCTATGAGATAATAAATCACTTTTTTAACTCATTTGACGTTTTTGGCTAAAATTATATTTTTAGTAAATGAAATTCACTAATTTGATTTGGACCTTTTGTTTAGGTAAGTTAATTATGATTTAAAATATATTTAGTCTTTCTTAGCATTTTTTGGATTTTGGAAATTATTTTAAATGTTATTAATTAATATCTTGATAGGCCAAAAGTGTCAAACTACTATGTCATAATTTGACTAGGGTTAGAACTAAGCTAGGTCATAATTATAAGGATGATACATAGGGATGACAAAATATATCCCCCATTTTTGAAAAGGCACTAAAAAATATGTTACTGAAAAGGAATATCATCCAATCATATGGGCTTCCCCATATGTTAAAATCTATCACATTATTTGTTATGTTCCTTTCTATTCTTATGTAGTCTAAGCTAGTAGTATCCTATTATGAGAATCTTAGTGGTACTCCTCTCTACTAAAAAATTCCCTCCAAAGGGTTCATCATGACTAGGTTAGAGGATGTCAAATAACTCATATTATTTTAGACACCATCCCATGATTGAGATAGGCCCTATGTAGATGAAATAACTTGAGATCCAAGAAAAGGACCACTATAAGTGACTAAATTGCATATCTTATTTGGTAATAAATGATCTGAGAATTTAACTATAACCAAATAGTTAAAAATATTTTCAAACCAAGGTGTTTTCACTAAAATAGTAAAGAGATATTCATCTAGAAAATAATAATCAATCTAAGGAGTTTTTGTATTATATGCTATCAAATAAATGAAATTTGTAGATATATTTATCTTCTAATTTTATCTAAAATAAAAATAAAAAACTATTGGAGTAGTAAATCCATTTGATACTCTATCCATTCATTAATTGTATGTTCATTAAATATTTAATTTTAGAGTTATTGATGTGTATGAAACCATGATAACCAATGATGTGATTAATTTTTTAATTTACAACATATAATACGACAAGAAATTATTTTTGTACTACCCATAGTTAAGTTTTACTCCTAACATATTATTATGAATAAAATAAATATTATAATTTAATCATCCATATTATGATCAAGGACAAATCCTAGTGATACCTCAAATGCATCAATGTGGATATGGAAATGCAATTTTTAATCTGATCCTCTTATCAAGGGTGTTGATATTAGTATATATTTTAGAGCTTAAAAATATTCTTGGCATGTCTGTTATAGATAAATTCAACATCTTTAATTAACATAACAAATAAAAGGAGTGAAACTCTAATGAAATATTAAATAAAGCTTATGTAATATCCAATATGTCCAAGAAAACTTATAGAATATTTTTTTATGGTCTATAAACTAGGTGGATATTCTAATCTATTTTTCACTAACACAAACCCTTTTAAGTCAAGGTGTTCCTCTCAAGTTATATTCCATAAATAAACACCCAAAATATTGTTTTAATATGTATTCCATATCTTATGACTATCATTCACATGAAATCTCCACATGCCTCATGCATTGAATATAATACACCACATTCTAAACATGATTTTACTCCATTCCTAACTATAATTGAAATCCTTTCATAGAAATGCAATACAAAATGAAGTTTTTAAATCTTTAGAACTGATTTCTGACCTTTATTAAATATTTATATATTATCCTAGTTACAAGTAATGTAAATATGTAAGCAAATGAAACAAACACAATAAAAAACAAGAGAGATAAAAGAAGACCTACACTGGAAAAACCCAATGTGAGAAAAATCCAATAAGAGTGAAGCCATGCTTCCTCATCTCCATTTAGTTTATAAGATTTTTCCTAATTGGGATTACAAGGAAATACAATATTTTAGCTCCCATAATCATAATAATATATGCAATATTCTATGTAATCCTTGCCTTTCAAGAAAGGAAAAAAATTGTTGAATCCATTTGTCTCAGCTATGTAGTTTATAACTATGTAACTCAGTTATCTCAGCTATGTAGTATCTAAATATTAAACTCAACTATCTCAACTATGTAGTCCTCATTATTGGATGGATATATTTGTATTTATCTCTAATTATTTGATTATTTATGTCTTACCAAGACCCATATTTATCCTTTAACTAGCCTTAAAACCTACCAAGAAACTCAAGTGAACCACCAAAATGAATTAAAAACATAAAACCATCCAATAAAAATGGAAACAAATTTATAAATGTGTCTCAAGAGAGGAAAACCCTATATTCATCCTTTACTTGATCGCTCTAGTCCAAAGTTGCTTAGTGCACTTGTAAAGGATCTCTTTAGGCTCTAGAATGGCTTATAATTCTTCATCTAATTTTGGTAACTCATTATAAGTAGAAACTTTATGTCTAATTTTATTATTCAAGTAAGAGACATGGAATAATATATGTATACAAGTGGATAGGATAAATTCCATCTTATAGACCACAGTAACAATTTTCTATAAGATTTGATAAGAGCCATAATACTTAGAGGACAAATTATTTTCCTTTTTATGTTGCTTTAGATAAATCTATTTATATGGTTATAAATACACAAAGATGCAATTACCTATGTAAAACTTCCACTCACTATGGGGCTTATCCACTTACTACTTCATTATATTTTGTGCCATTACTAAATTATCTTGCAAACAAAAAAGTACCCTTATTGATGGTGAATGTGTTTCTCAACAACTTGAACCTTGGGATGCACCTTCAAGGTTGAATTAATGAATGGGGGGCGATACCCATGTAATTACACAAAGGGAGGCATTTTTTAAGAAGTGTGAAAATAAGTTTTATACCACCATTCAACAAGTGGCATCCAATGAACCCATTTCTATTATTTGTTGGAAACAAAACAATAACATGAAAATATTTTTTTTCTAAAAATTACTATTAAATATGGGATCTTGATCACTTATAATGATCTTTAGAGCACCATGTAATTTCTGGACTTATTGAGAAAATCATAAGCTATTTTACTATGATAAATGGTTATGATAAGGAACAAAAATGATCATACTTGGTGAGTCAATTCACAATTACCATGATAAAAAAATTTACCCTTAGACTTCAACAACCCAGTAATGAAATCTATGGAATCCTCCTACAACCTATGGCTAGGGATGGATAAAGGATATAAAATACCTAGGGTCTTAATGGTTTCACCTTTGTTTTTTTGACATAGCATTCATTCAAAAACATATTTATGGACTTCCTCCTTGATTCCTTCCCAAAATAAATATTGCTTGATTCTATGATATGGTTTTAAAATTCCTAAACCTTCTATCAGAGATGCATGAAGTTCCTCAAAGATTTTATATTTGAGAAGAGAATGCTTACAAAGATATAATCGATATTTAGAGCATAATGTGTTCCCATTATATGAAAAAAAATTAGACCCTCCAAAACCAAGATGAATATTTTGAATAAAATTCTTAGTATCCCTATCATTCTCCCATTTTGATCTTGCTTCCTTAGGCAATCTACCTACCAAATGGTCATTGCACATAAAAATGCATAAAATGATCCATCCCACTTGTATAATGCATCATCCACCACATTACATTTTCCTTGCTTAATTATTATTTAAAAAACATATCCTAACATTTTAGTCACCCAATTTTGTTTTTTTTCAGATGAAAATTGTTATTCAAAAAAATATTTGAGGCTATCATGATCAGTCTTTACCTAAAAGTTTCAACCCATCAAATAAGGTATCTATTTCTTATCTTCATACAGAATAACCATAATATATTTCTCATATATTAGATTGAATATGTTTTTCCATTTAGTTGATAACTCTCAAATGCAAGTGGTCTTCCCTCTTGTATGAGTACAACCACCATGTCATATCCTAATGCTTTACATTCAAAAACATTTTTTTTATAAAATTTAGGGGTATCCAAAACTAGAGTGGTACACAGCCATTTTTAGTTGTTATAAGACATTGGTAGTTATTTCATTACACTATAAGTAATATTTATTTAACAAATATGTGAGTGTGGATATGATGCTATCATAATTTTTGACAAACCTATGATAATAACCTGTTAGCCCAAAACATCCCCAAAAGTTATTTAGGGTCTTGGGCACTTTCCACTCCATCATCATTTGGATATTTTTAGGATCAAATTTCATGCCTTCATGTGAAAAAATATTACCCAAAATCACATTTGGAAGTTTTGGCATAAATTTGATGTTGTTCTAGAATCAAAAGTATCCATTTCACATGTTTTAAATGGTTTTCTCAAATTTTTTTGTAAATAAGGATGTCATAAAAAAACACTTACACAAAAAATTTCTAAAAAATGTCCTAAAAAAAATATTCATCAAACTCTAAAATGTAGATGATGCATTTCTGAGACCAAAATCCATGACCATAAACTCATAATGACCTTGATGAGTTCAAAAATTTGTTTTAGGTATGTCCTCTTCATGGAGTCAAATCTAATGATACCTAGAGTGAAGATGTAATTTGGTAAAATAAATAGTAAATTAATGGAATAGGAAAATCATATTTGATGGTGTACTTTTTGATATATTTTTAGTCTGGTCACATTCTCCAAATTGCATCCTCCTTAAACACCATGACCATTGGGGAGGAATATTCAATTTGGTTTTGTCTAATAATTCCTTCCTCCAACATCTATTGTACCATTTTTTAAATTTCAATATTATAGGCATATGGAAACCTATAAGGTCTAATATTGGGTGGTTACTACTTTGAAGTAATATGTTGGCATGATTGTGCACTTTTATTAGTGGAAGTCATTTTGGCATGGCACCAAAAACAATAAAATGATCATCCAACACCATTTGTAAATAAATATGGCTATACTCCTTGGCTGGTTGAACTTATATGGAAACTAATCATGCAACAAATCTCTTAGATCCTTTTTTGAGTGTCTTCATCATCTGGTGAGAACTAACCAATCATGGATATTTGGCCCATAAACCATGTACTTCAAATGTATTTCCTTCTAAATGAAAGCACATGAATAATTACTAGAAATTCATCTCAATTATGCCCAAAGTTGTGAGAAATTTTACCCCTGACACAATATCAGACCCACCCATGGGAATAAAAAAACATTAAATAATTTAATAGGTATTATTACATATCAATATTAATAATATGGCATTTTCCACAATAATTGACTATACCACCATCTACAATCATGAACTAAAATTATAAAGTTGGGTAAATGAAATAGTTAAAATGAGTAGCCAACTTCCTATTGATGAAGTTGTGCGTACTCCTAGAGTCAATCAACACAGTCACTTTATGTTTCTTGAGGAAATTCACCACCATAATATTTTTAGGAGTACTAATACTTGAAATTTCATGATAGGAAATAGTAGGTTAAGAATCTTCATATTCATCCTTAGGTTATTCTAGACCTACACCTAAGGCTTCATCATCTTCTTCATCCTCATTGGCATCTTTAATGTAAAAAATATTATTTTTATCATGTCTATATCCTTTTCTCAATTTTTTATCATAGTCAAAACATAACCCTTTTTCATACTTCTCTTTAATTTGTTGAGGGGTCAATCTTGTAGGCTGAGGAAATGATGGGGTTGGTAAATTACATTAGTGAACATTGGCAAAAGGTATTTATTTGACTAGATATTTTATCTATACCATGCATATTATTGGTATGGATTTAGTTATTTAACTAGGACTAAACATGTGAACCTCTATTTGGATGTCATCTTTGAGGCCACCCAAGAATAGGTAATTAAATTTGCCTTAATGAAGTCATCCACACATAACGAGAGATTATATAATTGATGAATATAATCCTTAATATTGCCTATTTGATGTAGTTTGGATAGCTAACTAAATTAGTTTTATGATACATTGTTGCAATAGTGGATTTTTAGCTCTTTACAAAATATAAACCAGGTAACTTAAAGGCCCTTATTGTTATTTTGAGCGCACAACCATCTATACCAAATGAATTATGAAGGTTATAGATATAAAGAGGACAAAACCAAATTTTTTTTCAAATGTTTAATTTATATCAAATAAATTTTTAATTTGATTGATCCAAGTGAGTGGATCCTTACCATCAAACTTGCACAAGTCTACTTTAGGAATTACTACTTCAGACCGGGATTAGAGGTGTGATTGTTTGAATGGGGAGAACTAAAATAGAATGGTGGAGGATTATTTTTTGAATTATAATATATAATATTGGATAATTACCCAATTATAAGTTTCAATTTATCCTTCAAAACATTTAGGTCCCCTATTACCCCAGTTATGTCTCATTTGACCGCTTTGAGGTCATATTTCCACACCATGATTTGTAAATCTGATTGAATTTGGTAAATCATCTCAAAAATAAATAGATTAGAAGTGTTCAAATCTATGTCATCCATGTGAGGATTTTTTTAAGGTTTTTTACCCTTTCCCATGTCCATGAGTGTTAGGACCAACCATGTAAAAACCATAGGATGGAGGGTTTTAACCTTGAAAAAGTGCATCAAAATATTATACCATTGTAATCATCTTAGTGAGATGAATCCAACAACTATGATTTTGTAAAAAGGTGAAAAAATTATACTAAAAAGTGTAGCAATATATTATAATTTTATGTTCATCTCACTAAGACAAATACAATGACTACTAATTTGTGTAAGGATGAAAAATTTTCCAAACTTTTTTTACTATTTTTTTCAAAAAAATCACTTCAAACAATAGTGTAGCGATAGAAAAATTAAATTCTTCCCTAATGATAAGTTATTTTTTTAATCCTTTCACTCATAGGGGATTTAAAACACTAAATATGCAAAAAAATTCCCAAATCAAAGCTCTTATAGCACTTGTAATGAAATTAATTAGATGTTCACACAATATAATATTATAACATAGAAATAAGAGTAGAATATGTAGGTCCATAAAAATAATTGACATAAGATTATAATTTTTGATAAATATAGTTGAGCCACTTTGAGGGGGAAACCTTCACAATATTTTAATAAGAGCATAATTTGTAATATGATGATCAAATACTAACCACTGAATTTTATATATACTCTACTTATACATGGTTATTATATAGGGTGATTGTACTAAGAACATAGAGATATGCGATAAGATGATATGATAGGTTTTTAATACACACATTGGATACACATATCTATAGACACACCATAGGTTAAAGGTGTATTAGTATTCATAATCAAACAATTTTTTATGTAAACATTTGGAAGATGTTGGAACCATTCAAAAACTCCTTCATGTAGTGTTTCTATAAAACATCTATTTATTATTGAAATAAACCCAAAGTCTTATTTATATCTTCTTATCTACCAAAACTTATTATGGTGTCAAATTTTTGTTTTAAAATTATCATCACTTCTATTTATAACCCATAGGAGGTTGTAACTAAAACCTTTTATCTCTCTTCTATTTTTATTTATACATTTCACTTTAAAAGTGATTTTAATATTATAAAAATCTAATACATTTTACAATTTAAAGATATTAAAAATCTTAAATGAAAAATAGAGAAGAAAGTATACCATGGTCCAATTAATAATATTCCCCCATTTATGAGTGACTAGTCAATGGGATCAACTTGCCTCCATATTTAACATCAATCACCTTTCCCTTTTATTTCCATTTCTTTAACTTATATGCTTATAATTTACTCATGACATATTTCATAATTTTTCTAGTGAAAGATTATTCTTGCATAAAACTATCCATGATTCAATTAATTTACCATATCATCAGGGACTTCATGAAATTAAACAAATTTTTGTTTATCTCTTTAAAACCAATATGAATTTCACTCAGATTATTAATTTTGGTGATATTTAAGACATGTTATTTGAATATATCTTCTTTCACTAAATTCTAAAATTACTCCTTGAGTATAGATATTGAACAAGAGATAGTACCATCAATTTTGGAAAAATCATAATTTATAGATCATATATTGGAAAATAAATAAAAATATGTTTCATCATATTTCTTCTATTTATCATATAAAACTTTCAAGGATTCTTTCAAAACATAAATCCTCCACTTGATACTCTCATGTCATTTGTAGGAATCATTGTTATCCATTTTATTGAATATACCCTTAAAAATACACTAGTACGAGACATTTCAAATACATCACTTTTCATGTTATCCCATGTAAGCATTTACTCTTCATATCACTGGGCTTCATCATCCAAATTTTTTCATTAATCTATTTTTTTCTCATTGGATTTCATAACTTCATCAATATATTTCAGTCCCCCAATCTATAATTTATCCACTTAGGCCTTAAAATCCTTGCCGAAACAACTAAATTAATTCATTACTTTAATTTGATCTTTATGCATCCCCAAAACATGAATATAATAATCAAATAGAATTATAGAATATTCCACCAACATGAAAATATAATTAACATATTCAGTGAGCTCACCAAATTTCTTCTCCACTTCTTGTGTCTAATTATCTCATCCAACTCTCTTTAGGATCATACCTACAAATCCTTTGAAATTAAAAATGTCAATATTATGATTTATCATTCCCATAGGGGTCCCATATAGTTTATAATCTTCCAACTTAATTTATTCTTCATTATTATCCCAAATGATTGGTTCTACTTCAATGAACTAGGCACTTGATGGGTTAAAAACCAATCTAACAATAGTTTTTCTATTTTTTAGGAGAGGATCTTGAACAATAATAAAACTACATAAAAATTACTAGCATATGGTTTAATGTTATCTTATTATTTTTTAATCAAAATTTTCACTCATTTAAGAGACTTTTTACCTACATCACTTATAATTTGAGTCTTTGATCCTAAAGAAGTTCCTACATGAGGAGTTAGTTATCTCAAAGTGGTAATATGAAGAGTAAGGATAGAGGATATAATGAATTTAGAGGTGAAAAAAGAGGAGAATTAAATGATTATTTATAAGAAAAAAAATGGATTTTATACCATGTGAAACATGGCTTTGTCTTTTATTATAGGCAATGAATTGTTATGTGCTATTGGCAATCAAAATATATGTATCAATTGTTACAAGAGCCATTAGAATGGTAGTATCTTAAGATATAATTTTTTGAGGGGTTGTAATTTTATTTATACTCAAATCTACTTTTTTCTAATAACCTACCCAATAATTATTCTCTAGATTTTCTTATTTATTGGTCTCTCTATTTTTTCCACTTCCTAGACTTGTAACCATATGAGAGGTGGGACCAATAACACTGGAGCTTAATATATTCAATAATTTTTTTTGTGGTGGATCAAATTATATGTTAAACCATTACCCCTTTGATCCTATACATGTGGTGAACTATTTTAGTTTCTTAGTAAACCAAGTTATGGTCCTATTAAGGACTGCTCTAGTCTTATTAGTGACTTTTGAAATCAAAAATTATATTTGTGGTATTTTTTTTGACATAAAATTATTCATATAAAAAAATCATGTAAATCACTTCCATCATTTATCAAGCCCCTAAGAATCATTTTCCAATATAAATTATTTTATATACTCTAAACCCATTCTAAAATAATTTGTTTCATGAACTAAAAAATAATCAACATAATATTCCTATAAATATTTAATGGATGGAATGATTCTATATTTTGAATATACATTTACATATTTTTTTAAAAAAGTGTCAAATGAAATCATTTTTCATGGAAATGAAATGTGAATTTATCCCTGGTTCCATCAATATCTTTAGTATCATCGATACTTTTGAGGGTATAGTGGCTAAGTTTAAGTGGGAAATAGATTCAATCCTTATGTGTATATCTCACTTTTGATGTATATTTCAAAAATGTTGGTAAAAATTTGAGTAACATTGTCATTTATATATTGAGGGAGAAAATAAGGTACTCCCTTATATCCTATAAATCAAATGTGTATGAGATTGAAAGATTAAACAAACCAACTCCCATAATGAGTGACAAATATAACTCTTCCATCAAAATAAATCATGAATAATATGAGAGTTTTTATATTAATTTTTCATATGTCACTATTTATCATGAGCTCTAGATTCAACTACTATTATCATAAGTAAAACCCTAAAGTTGATTAACCTAATTTTAATGAGAACTTCAGATTCCAATCAGCGATGAATCTATTGTGTCAAAATTCCAAATCTATTATTGAAGAGGATTACTTTTTATAAATGGATAAGGTATTGATAAATAATGGAGAATCACTTGAAAAACGTTTTGGGGTGTTTTAGTATGAGGAGTGAAGACATAGATTAGGAACATAGATGGCAAACATAGTGTGAAAACATAGATTAGGAACATAGATGGAAAACATAGTGTGAAATTAAGTGGGGGAAAGGTTTATATATATATGGATGGAGGGTGCATCACATGCATGCCAATAACGGCATGTAACATGCATTATAATAATGGCATGGTATGCCAAAATAGGTTCTCGTGATTCTAATGATTTTTCTAAAAATAATATTTTTAAAGTTTGAAACCATGATGTTGAAGAGGGGTTAACAAAGAGCATATTTTTTAAAAGAAGACCACTTTTTACGACTTAAATACCAAAAATATGGGAAGGAAAATAATATATTTCTAATTCTGTTGATAATATTTTAAACATAAATTGGCTAAGTATGGGGCTTGAAATTTTTACGAATGAGATCCTTCAGAAAACCTTTACACGTGATCCAAATATATTTTTTATAAAATTTCCTTGACACTTAAGTCCCTCTTTTAACCCATAATTAAATTTCACTCACATCTATATTAAATTTAATATTATGTTTCATATGTGTTTTTTTTATAGAAGACATAACAATATGAATACTTCTATGTAACATGTGATTTTATCATGATTGCATGAGAATTATTCTACAAGTAAATTATAATTTATGGACTCTTAAATTTACAAGATTGATCAACAAATATTAATAATAATATACAATGATACATAATTAATTAACCAAATATATTGGAAAATAAATATGCCTATAACAACTCCTATATAATATGAGGTAGGAAAAATAATAAGGTTGATGGGAGGCAAATAATAGCTTCACCCATATAACTAATTAACCAAGGTGGTTAAAGAAAACAACCAACCTTAAAATATATATATAAATTCTAATAAGATTAATTAATATTATAAACAAGCTAATTATTCCAATACCTCCCTTAATTAATGATCCAACAATGACAACAAGCTTATCTTAGAAGTTTACAAATTTGTATTTATAAAAAGGTTTAATCATTATATCATCCAGTTGCCTAGAGGTGGGATAATAATAAAGATACATGTATTCATTATAACCAAATGTTGGATGTAGTGATGATGAACATCAATTCACTTTTTATTAATATGAAACATTGAATTACTCACTTTTATTACACTCTGGTTGTCACAAAAGATAGGTATAGGTGTTGATGAATCAGGTTGAAGATCCTCCAATACTAATTGAATCCACATCAATTCTATACATGCACTAACAATTTTTTTTTACTATATTTTAGTAGAATAAAATGCAAATGTGATCTAACTCTTACCCTACTAGAAAAATATTCCTAAACCAAGAGTGAAAATATAACATGTTGTAGATTTTATAAAATCAATTGATCCTACCTAATCTGAATTAGTATATCTTGTTAGTTGAAACTCAACAAATTATTTATATAAAATGCAAAAGTTAAGAGTACATTTGACATATCTAAGAACTCACTTTGTAACTTTCCAATGTTATTCATTTGGTTTAGTCATGAAGTAATAAATATAGCTTACTACAAAACACAAATATGGTCTAGTAGTAGTAATATAAATCAAACTAGCTACTAATTGTCAATACACTATTTTATTGAATAGTGGTGAATCATTTTTAGTTGAGAGTTTTATTTTGTTCATAAGAAATTTGGATATTAACTTTTTTTTTTATATCTAAGTATTAGAATAAGACACTCCATTAATGAAGGGTGACTTGCTCCTAGTTCCTCAGGCTTCCATCTACCCCTAAGCCTTGATGCATCATAGGGTGCTCAACAAGATTTGAATTCATAACCTAGGCGACTAAAGACATCGATCCTATTCACTAAAGATAACCCTTGGGGATAGGTACTAACTATATTATTGTAATATAATTTAATGTAATTTTATACTATTGGATGCTAACTATATTATTTTATTATTTATATTATATTGTTTTCAAACATGAATATTTAACTTGGAATTGTTTAATAAATTAGTAGTTATTTCCATGGACTTGAAAGAGTTCCCTACGGAGTGTGGTTATAAGGGGGAATCTTAGTACAAACCCCACTCAACACACACCCTCCTTAGATGAAAACTAAATGATATTCATAGTTTACATTTTTGTTTGTCCTCAAAAACTTTACACATGAGATTATGTGTTCAAATAATAATTATTATATTATTTATCAAGTAATTAACTTTGTTATCTGATTTATCTCATCGTGAATAACTAATATCTTTTTGTTTTTTTTGTATTTTTTTCATAATATTCATGGGATCAATGTGGATTCTTATCCTTGAATTTGATGAAACCTCTCTAGTTTCCTAAACCAATATGTGCATCTTTTAGGGTTTTATGAAATTGATTCTTATAGAAAGTGGAATTAAAATTTAGGAATGAATTTAAAGTGTTAAATGATAAAATTGGAATTTTTTAGAAATATTTTCCCTTAAATATTATAAGGAATCCATATATGCAAATGAGTTTTTTTTTTAAATTTTGATTACAACCCATGTAATTTGGATTTTTAAAACCCCTAATTTTGAAATTACTCCTAAACTATGAAGAAATAGAAGCTTTGATTCAAAACTTAAGGTGATTATGATGTGATATATAAATAGTGGAAAAAAAGTTGAAATATGCAACATTAAACTCATGTAATTAAAAATTATGGAAAAAATTTATTGGATTCCATAATGCTTCACTTAGCTTTGTATATCTTTTTAAAATCTTAAAATCGTTATCAAAGTAAACCTTAATGCTCTCATACCATGTTTAAACATAATATGTGTATTTGGTTAGTCTTAAATAATATTACTGGAGAAAAAAACATGTCTATTACCATATTCCATATGGCATAACATCATCACAATAGATAAGTATCATAGACAAAGAGTGTTCAGGGCACAAATGAATGGACTAATCATATCAAGATATATATTTTGTGATAAATAAATAAATGTAAATACTTAAACCTCACATAGATAAGCCTCCTAATACAGGATATTAAATCAATCTCTTATATAAAATAGGTGCATATATCTATGGATAATTTATTATGTGCACCCATACCTTAATGCACCCCATGGACCACAATATAATAAAGGTGATACATTGAAATAATTTATCTATGAATCAACATGGAATTAAGTGGTGACTAAACCAACAATACAAGTTTATAGGTCAACATAGGACTACAATAAATCCATGATTTAAAAAAAATTAATGCACAAGATATATAATTTGATGTTCCATGTAAGAGGTGTGTAAGGGTGCTCAAGAGAAAATATAAATTATAATTACATAAGGAACACATAAGAGTATGTGTAATATTATAAATATATAGATTTGATTCTAGATATGTCCAAATGTTTTAATTTTCCAAGTACTAACATTTGATTATCTATGGAAATATTGAGATAAAATATTACACTAAATTGCATTATTTAATATGAGTGTGGGTTCATAGGGTCATAGTGTGTTAAATTTATTAATGTGGACTTTGTTGAGTTATGTTACTATTTTTGGTATTGTGGCATTGATGTTGTCATTGATGTCAAGGTCAAGATAGATGTTATTAATGTCAAGGTCAAAGTTGAGGCCATGTATGGTGAAGTGCTATGTGACAAAGAAATCTTATGATAAGAGAAAATTTGAAGGAAACCTATTGTCTCTCTATTGAGAGATAATTTTAAGGTAACCTATTAATTATTATAAATTTGATGACATTTCAAGTTCAAGATCAAGATTTAAGGTAAACATACTTTTGAGAACTAGTCTTAAGGAGCATTATCATATCATGAGCATGTGTGTGAAGATGGTGATCTTTGTTATTTGGGTACACATAGGTATGTATGGATGTTTAAGGATTCCCAAGAATGAATATGAAGTGTTGAAACACTCAGGAAAGTTTCAAGGTAAACCTCCATGGGTATGGTCTTAAGCCTAAGCATGTAACCATATTAGTCTTAGACTATGCTTGAACTAACAAGGAGTCTTGAGGTTTTATGAAGGATTAAAATTAGTGGTAAATAATGTGATAATATATTTTAAATTTATTTAATATGTGTAAAAATTATATAATATTTCACAGGTGGATTTAAGGTCATTTCATGGCTTATTCATTTGTATGAAGTGACCTAGTGAGAAGGCATATGCTTGGTAGCATATTAAGGTGAGAAGTATAAGGCTTCTAAGAATAATATTGATAGTTTGTGATAAAGTTATGAGTTTTTATTAAATAATAATGAGGTATTTATAATATTATAAGAGGTTTCAAGGTGTGTTCAAGGTCTAAGTGTGACGGGTAGTTCAAGGCCTAATGTACAAAAGAGACCTATTATGGCCTAATGAGGGGTCAAGCTTAGTTTCCAACATGATAAAGGTCATGAGAGAATTTTTATAGGTGTGATAGGTTGATTCAAGTGTTTCAACCAATTATTAGGTCATATTATAAAGTATAAAGCATGAAAAGTGGGTATCAATGTCTCTTAAATGATAATATGAGGTGTTACAGACCCGAGAAAAATTTTCTCATGCTCATTGGCATGCGAAACCTTTAAATGAGATAATAATAATTTCATAATATTTGGGAAATTTTTATAGTTGTATTTTCCTAGTATTGGTTTTGTAGTTGAAGGGCAATCCTTTATGGATGATTGCTAAGAGTAGAAACAGGTTTTTAGTGCTCTAAAACCCTTACTATGACCCAATATTGAAGATATTGTTGTAAATGGATCATAATGGATTTTTTGACCTGGTTTTTTATTTGGAAAATGTATAGGACTCTCCTAGGTTTCTCTAGGTGGAATTGGTATGTCATAAAATTGAGTGAAAGATATAGAAAACCCCTTATTTCTCATATTTTTAATGTGACAAGTAGGGTTGACCATGTAAAAGCTTGAAAAGATTAGAGGATGATGTGTGATGCTTTTAATTTATGTTTATATAATTTTTTTATCAGGTTATAGACTAAAATATTCTAAACCAGTCATGGAAGTTGACCTATCGCTAAAAAGGCCTAGTGAGGAAGACAGTGAGAAAACTAGACAAAAGTGAGAATGAGATTAGGGATGGATTGTCAATTATTAGGAATGGATAAAAATGCATGGGTTTATTATTAAATAACTATAAAACTTATACCTAATGGACAAAAAAATTTAAGAAGGTTTTGTTTGGCATAAAGTTGATCTCAAAATGACTTGTCTAACATAATGAGGTTTGTATACATTGAAGTAATGAGATTGGTCTGTAAGACCAATATTGTTATTTCATCCTATAATATATTTATTTAAATATTTTATAATAATTATAAAGTATCATATAAATCAATTTTAATTTAATAAAATTATTTCTATAGGTGTTCTAAGTCATTAATTCAATGACTATATTTTGGAGCATTTAGGCAGTTTTTTGTGTTAGTAAGAATGATATTCCTAAGTCAATATGCCCATATTTGAATAATAAATTTAAAATTAATTTGTTTAATAGGTATCATAGGTTAATTTTAATTTATTTTTATTCATGATAAAATCTTATTATGGTGTGAAAATTCAAAGGTCCTTGACTAGGATTTGAAGCCTATTTGAAGTTCTGAGTAAGCATATAGATGTGGTTTGTTTGAGATATTTTGCCTTGTATGGTATAGTATAATGGAAATGATAATGAATCTAGGTTAATTTTTTTTATATCCATGTGATTTTTTATTGTTTTATTTGTCAAATTCAAGTGTATGGCTTAGATATTCAAAGAAGACTTTCTAACAGTGAGAAGGCCTAATTTTGAGTAGACCTAATGGTGTGGTTCAAGGAGTGAAATGATCTAAATGGTGGTGAGAACCTAAGGTGATAATATAATGTGTATAATATAAGTTTTTATTAATTTTTCCATCCATTTTTTGAGACTCAAGACATTCCATGCTAGTCAAGGTGAAATGTGTGATTTGAGAAGGCCTAATTACATTAGGTTTCTATTAGGCCTAATGGTTATTTTGGTCCTTATGGGTGATGACCAACCTATATAATGGTTATTTAAATTTTTAATTTTTTTTTTTGATGTATTCCAAGGGTTATAAAATTATGTATAGGTTTATTTCCAACAAAGGTTTGTGAAAGCAAGAGTCAAGTATAAGAAGAAGGTCTAATAGGCCTAATTTGACTAGTTACAATATTGTGGGAATGAACAAATGATATAGAGGTTTGAAAACAAGTTAAATGGATTAAATAACATAATATATGTATATTTAATATTTCATGAAGTTATAATAGTGATTATATAGATTTTATCAAGGTCATATGGCCTAATTCTGCCAAGAAAAGGGCTAGTTGAGCGAAGAGACCTAATAGGTTGTTTGAAGGAGATAGAAGAGTGTGAAGAAAAAAAGAAGGGGATAATCATAATTTGAATAAGAAAAATTTGTATAAATTTTATCATATGTTTAGGTGGTGCTGACTCACCTATGGGTTAGGTTCCTCCTTATAATTTGGTACTTCTTAAAGAACTAATTAGGTTGGTGCTTGACTAGTGAGGGGTTGGTGCCTCACTAAAAATTGATTCATTGATTATCGGAATATATTACAAGATATGTTTTAGTTTTTTTTATCCTACATAAGGGTTTCCCACATATATCTTGTGTTCTTATGTTGTATCTTTGTGTAGATGATTGGTTATGCATTAGTTAATGTATGTATGTGAATGAATGCTTCATGGATGATAAGTAAAATTGAATGATTGTTTTAAGGGAATTGATTTTCCCCCATCTCTAAATATTGATACTTTAAACATTTGGTATCATATTAATTCCCTTAAATGAGTCGTAATAGCCTAAAGGAGATCCTAAGCAAGTGAAGATAGCTAGTCAAGCATAAGGTGGTTTCTCTACAAGAAAGACTCCATTGTTTAATGGATCAAAATATTATTTTTAGAGTGTTATGATGAGAAAATATTTTATTTCTCAAGGTATTGATGTTTTTAAATTAGTTTTGTATGGATATACTGTACCCCCTATTCCCCCTATAGATGCAGTAGGTAAGAAGGCTAGTGAAAATAATTCAAAAATAATGAATCGTATTCTTTGTGGCCTATCAAAGGTAGATCTTGTGAAGGTGATGCACTATATATATAACAAATAAATGTGGGACAATTTGAATACTATTCATGATGGAGACTCCAATTTAAGTTAGCTAAATTGTAAACTCAGAAGATAGTTTGAAAGACTAAGGATGAATGAAGATGAGACCATTGTAACCTACTAGTTAAGGGTTCATAAAGTGATTAACATCATAAGAGGCATAGATGAATAATTGAAAGAGTCTACTATTGTTTAGAAGGTATGAAGATCTCTAACTCCTAATTTTGATTCTCAAGTATCTGATGTTGAAGAGATGCAAGATCTAGACAAATTAGAGATGGATGGAATTCATGGCACCCTAATAGCCTATGATATGAGGACAAGTGAAGGAAGACCTGTAAATAATGAAGTTGACTGAAAGGTATAAAATAAGTCAAAGGAAAAGAATACACAAGGTAATAAAGTCTAAGACAATGATGATTCTGATATTGATGATGATGAGTTGATAGCTATGTTTGTAAGAAAGTTGAAAATTAGTTCAGATAAGTACAAGGGTAAGTTGTCTTTCAAGGTCTTTAATTATGGATAAATTAGACACTTTGATAACAAGTTCCCTCATAAGAATAATAAAAATGATGATGAAGAACATGATGATGACAAGAAGTCTTATAGGTCTAACAAGATCAAGAAAAGCTTTAGAAAGTTTGTTGATAAGAAGAAGTTTTTTAAGAACAAAAGAAGATTTTACACCAAGGAAGACTGCAGCTCATCTAATGAAAATGAAAGAAGTGATTTTGAGATTAACCATGAAGTTTTTTATCCTAATGTCAACAAATTTCTCTTCATGGGTGAGGAATAAATATGTTAAAATCAATAAGAGTTCATATGGATACAAGGTACTATTTTTTATTCACATGAAGAAGAATATGAGGTGGACTTTGAGGTTTATATGATGAATGTTATAGAAGAATTGAAGATGGTAAAGAAGAAAAAGAATAATAAATTGATGAGGTATCTTATCAAATACTATGTGTTGAAAATCAATTTGTTTGAAGATAGATTGAGAAACAACTTCAAGGAATAAGAAGAAATAATCAAATGGTGGAGACTCAAATTGAGATTATGACTACAAGATTAAAGGATAAAGAAGAAGAATGTGCAAGCTATGTAACTAAAGTAGATTCATTAAGAGCTAATCTAGATTAGGCATCAAGTAAGGTGAAGTCCTTTGTGATTTTGAAAAGATTACCAATAATCTAGACAACATTCTGAGTAGTTAAAAGACTAATAATGATAAAATAAGTTTTGGTTTCAATGGAGACCAAAATAACAATTCTAATGTGATCAAGGGGAATCAAACCTTAAAATTCAACGGTTAATCAAAGAATGATGGTGTTGGTAGAATGAAGACTAATCCTATTGGGTAGCCTAATGGTATAAGGTATGTTAATACCTTTAATGGTTATTTTTATTCATGTAACCAATTTGGTCATAGAGAAAGGAATTTTAGAAGGCCTTCCAAGAATGAATATGCATGGAACTATGAGGAGAATAATCAATCAAGAGGTATGGACAATGGTGTGTTTCCATCAAGAATAATAGTGTATTTCAATTTTCAAAATGTTGGTCATATTGCAGAGTTTTATAATCATGGATTCTCAAGTCAAAATAAGAAAATTGAGGCCCCTAGAGTGAAATAAAGAAGGAAATATAGTGATTGGAAATAAAAGGTAGCTAAGGTGAATGATGATCAATATACAATTCTAAGGGGACTATTTTCCATAGTGGAGCATAGTTCAGATGCAAAGGAGTGAAAATAATTCTCCATATCAACTCAAATTATGGATGGAGTGCAGACAAATAGACCAAATTAGAATGTTGTTCAAACAGAGATTGAAGAGGTTAAGATAGAGAGTCTATTCAAGACTAAGAGTATCATGAAGAAATTTTAGTCTAGTGAGGATATGGAGATCTGGGAATATCCTAAGTTTATGTTGTTTTAGTAGCCTATAGAAGATGTGACTCCATTAGGCTTAATGGAGGCACTCAGCCAGTGAGTAGAAGCATGAAGGATTATTGGTATTAGGGGGAGCTTTGTGTTCTTTATTGATATTTAAATCCAAGGTTCATTTAATACTCCATTAGAGGTGTGATAAAAATATATAGGTTATAAATAATTTGTATGATGACTTGATCAAACTAGTCATATTCATAATAGTGTATGAATATCTCATGGAGATAAGGGGAGCTAATCATGCTCCAATATTAGGTGTGTGAGCCTGATCTATGTTGATTTTTTGTCCAAAAGATATAATGATCTTGTTTTGAGAGAAAATTCATGTTGTTCTAGGTCCAAGGATTGTATAGCTTTCAAGAGATGACCCTTTGTCATTAATGTCACAGGGGGAGAAAATACTAGTTTGGGAGAAAGGTCAGTTTGAAGAAGATCTAGTTTGGGGAGATGTGAATGATCATATTTGTTTGAATGTTTTCCATCAATGACAAAGGGGGATATTGTTGAGGTATATTACTATTGTTGGTATTGTGGCATTGATGTGTCATTGATGTCAAGGTTAATATAGATGTCATTAATGTAAAGGTCAAATTTGAGGCCATGTATGGTGAAGTGGTATGTGACAAAGAAATTTATGATGAGAAAATTTTAAGGAAACGTATTGTCTCTCTCTTGAGAGAGAATTTAAAGGCAACCTAGTAATCCTTCTGAGGTTTATGGCATGTCAAGGTCAAGATCAAGATTCAAGGTAAGCATACTTTTGAGCACTAGTCTTAAGGAGCATTATCATATCATGAGCATGTGTGTGAATATGGTGGTATGGTAAGATGGGTACACACAAGTATGATTGGATGATTAAGGATTCCCAAGAATGCATATGAACTGTTGAAACACTTATAAAATTTTCAAGGTAAACCTTTAGGTGTATGGTTTTAAGCCTAAGCATGAAACCAGACTAGTCCTAAACTCTATTTAAACTAATTAGGAGTCTTTAGGTGTTGTGAAGTATTAAAATTAGTGGTATATCATGTGAGAATATATTTTACACTATGTAAACATGTGTATAAGGTAGATAAGCTTTCACAAGTAGATTTAAGGTCAATTCATGGCTTATTCATTTGCATGAAGAGACCTAGTGAGAAGGCATAGGCTTGGTAGCATGTTGAGATGAGCAGTCTGAGGCTTGTGAGAATAAGATTGGTAGTGTGTGAGAAATGTATGAGGTTTAATTAAATAATAATGATTTATTGAGAATATTAAAAGAGGTTTCAAGTTGTGTTCAAGGTCTAAATGTGACTAGTAGTTCAAGGCCTAATGTGTAAAAGAGACCTAGTATGGCCTAATGAGGAGTCAAGTTTAGTTTCCAACATACTATATTTCATGATAGAATTTTCATAGGTGTGATAGGAAGAGTCAAATTTTTTGATCAAGTCTAAGGTCATAGTCTAAAGGAAAAAATCATGAAAAGTGGGTTTTAAGGTCTCTCGAGTATTATAATGAGGTGTTACATATTCAAGAAGGATTTTATCATGCTCTTTGGCATGTGAAACATTTTTATGATATCCTAAGAATTTTGATAGTTTTTAATGGTCCTAGGTGTATTTTCCTAGCATTGATTGTGTAGTTTAACAGCAATCCTTTATGAATGATTTCTAAGAATAGAAATAAGTTTTTAGTGCTTTAAAACCCTAATTATGACTCCATATGGAAGACCTTGTTTGAAATGCATCATAATGGATTGGATGACCTATTTTTATGTTTGTAACATGTAGAGGACTCTCTCAATTTTATCTAGGTGGCATTGGTATGTCATAAGAATGAGTGTAAGCTACAAGAAATCACTTGTTTCTTGGATTTTTGATATAGCAGGTAGGGTTGACTAGGTCAAAGCATGAAAATGATTAGAGGATTATGTGCTATAATTTTAATTTATGTTAATGTAAGTTTATAAATAGGTTAAAAATTTAAAATATGCTAAACTAGTCATGGATGGCCTATCGCTAAGAAGGCCTAGTGAGGAAGATAGTGAGAAAACTAGGCAATAATGAGAATGAGATTAGGGATGGTTTTTCAATGATTATGGATGGATATAAATTCATGTGGTGGTTATTAAATACCTATAACACATAATTATAACATATATCCCTAATGGACATAAGTTTTTAATAATTTTGTGTGTGGTAGAAAGTTAATCTCAAAATGACTTGTCTAACATAGTGAGGTCTATATACATTGAAGCAATGAAATTCATCTATAAGACAAATATTGATATTTTATATTATAATATGCTAATTTAAATATTTTATAATAATGTTAAATTATCATCTAAACCCTTTATAATTACTCTAATGGATCATCTCAAATGGATGTCATCCATTTGAGATATTTTGCCTTGTATGGTATAGTCTAATGTAAATGATGATCATTATGAGTTCATGGAGTTTATATCCATGTTATTTTTTTATTGTTTTATGTGTAAAATTTTATTGTATGATTTAGATATTCAAATCAGACTTTATGACAGTGAGAAGGCCTAATTATGAGTAGACCTAATGGTGTGGTTCAAGGAGTGAAATGAGATAAATGGTGTTAAGGACCTAAGGTGAGATTATCCGTGGTATAATTTAATTTTTTATGAATTTTTTCATCCATTTTTTGAGGCTCAATATGTTCTAATGTATTCAAGGTGAAACATGTGCTTTGAGAAGGCCTAATTGCATTAGGTCTCTATTAGGCCTAATAGTGGTTTTGGTCCTTATGGGTGGTGACAGACCTATGTAATGGTTGTTTCAATTATGAAAAAAAAATTATGATATTTTCCAAGGGTGATACAAGTATGTAAAGGTTTATGTTTGACCAAGGTTTTTGAAATCAAGAGTCAAGTATAAGAAGAAGGTCTAACATGCCTAATTTGACTAGTTAGATTATTATGGGAATGAATGAATGGTATATAGGTTTTGAAACTAGGTAGAGGGCTTGAATACCTTAAAATAGTTGTGTTGAATATTTAATTAATTTATAAAAATTATTCTATATATGATGGGCAAGGTCATATGACCTAATTCTACCAAGAAAAGGGCTTATTGAGTGAAGAGGCCTAATAGGTTGTTTGAAAGAGATAAAAGAGTGTGAAAAAAAAATAAGGAGATCATCATCAGTTGAGAGAGAAACAAGTGTTATAAATTTATCATAGGTTCTAGGTGTTTGATTTTTTGCTAATTCACCTAGGGGGTTGGTGCCTCCTTGCAAGTTGGTACTTGTTAAAGGACTAGTTGAGTTGGTGCTTGACTAGTGAGGGGTTGGTATTCCTTGTGGGGTTAGTGGCTCACTAAACATTGATTAATTATTTATAGGAATATATTACAATCTATGTTTCAATTATTTTTATCATCCATGAGGGTTTCTCACATATCTCTTGTGTTCTTATGTTGTATGCTTGTGTAGATGTTTGTTTATCCATTGGTTAATGTATGTATGTGAATGAATGCTTCATAGATGATAAGTGAAATTGAATTATTATTTTAATGTAAATAATTCACCCCCTCCCCCCACATCATTATATGTAATTAAAACACACTTATATATAAGTATTCCATACATATGTGATATTCTCAATGAATTGTAAGTAGAATTTGCATCTAGGAATCTTCAAGAGATGTTAGGTGGGATAAGTGTCTATGATACTTAGATACAAAATAATAGTAAAGAAACATAATATAAATAATTATTTAAATATTAATCAAGGTTACCTTACAATTTCATCAGGGTTTATAATAAATTTTAGGAGTGCATTAGAGTTTAGAGTCACAACTTCCCTCCTTTCCATTTGGGAAAGGGAGGAATATATGTAAAACTATATCTCATATTGCATGAACATGTTTTATTATGAAAAAAAAAATATTAGTAATTACATATGAGTTTCAATCTGCATTTCTAAAACTAGTTTTATATCTACAATACTAATTTATTCATTTTCATGGACTTATAATATTATTAATTCAATTGATCATTTAATTATCTCAAACATGTTTTAAATGTTTGTGGTACTTTTCAAGGAGATCATTAACATAACACATTGATAAGGCCATAAAATAAACATGGATTATAACATAAAATCCATACATTATTTAGTATTGATGTCATCTTATGTTTGTAGTGGGAAGTTAAAATCTAATTATATGCAGAAAAACCTTACAGAAGTGAGAGGATATTATATTTTGGAATGGTGTCTACAATGATTTTAAAATACAAGGTAAAATGGTGTATGTACAAGGAAATTATCTTTAGGATAGAATAATGTTGAAGTTCCTATATTCAATGTAAACTCTGAATTTTTCATTCATCTTGAGGTAATGAACATTATTGGTGAACCCATTAAGATTAATTTGTAACTTTGACCCACGTAGATGATATTTCCAATATCTTCTTTAACTATCTTAGATAACTTGGTGTTATGGAGTACTATTTTTTATATAAATGAATCATATCATGGTTTTTGACAATGTGTTGAATCAAAATAGAGGTTTTTATGTCTTAATTATCAAAATATTCACAGATAAACACATCATTATACTAATGTCAGAGTTATATAAGGTGGTTAATATTCTCATCAAGGATGATTAGCCCAAATTTTCAAAAACCTATTGTGATCAAGAAACCCAAGGTTGATATTAAAAATATCTTAAACAACCACCACATTCCTTTTCGGTAGGTGATTAGGAGCTCCAAGTAAATTATCATCACCTACCTTCACAACATCTAATTCAAGCTTGATGTTGGGAAGGTCAGAATTTGAGGTCAAATTAACATCCTACCAAATTCTAAAATGATAAGGATGATTGAATAGATAAGTTGTAATGATGTCCACATGAAATCTATCTTCACATGTGAGGTGTTAATTGATCTAACACTAATTTTATTTACCTTGTCCAACTTGGACCCTAATAAAATGGATTCCCATTAGTTAACACAAATAAATTAAGATCCCAAAATATGAATGGAAATGGAGGGACTAAATTTTAAAAGATGAATAAGTTAAAAAAAAGAGTTATTTTACACATTGGGTGTGAATATTCTAATAATTTTGTTAGTGATGATTAGGAAAGATTAATTTATACAAGAATAAATGGTAAATATGGTAATTAAATATACAATAAATAATAACCCAATGGAACACACAATGTAATAAAAAAATGCAAAAATAAATCAATTCTTTTTTTGATTTTAACAAAGAAATATATAGATTTCATATGCAATGACAATAACATAGAAATCCTTAATGATATTCATTATAATGTTATATCCTCAAATATCTACTTGTAAGCTTTCAGTCTTTGTGTGTGTGTGTGTGTGTGTGTGTGTGTGTGTGTGTGTGTGTGTGTGTGTGTGTGTGTGTGTGTGTGTGTGTGTGTGTGTGTGTGTGTGTGTGTGTGTGTGTGTGTGTGTGTGTGTGTGTGTGTGTGTGTGTGTGTGTGTGTGTGTGTGTGTGTGTGTGTGTGTGTGTGTGTGTGTGTGTGTGTGTGTGTGTATCATAATACTCACTATGATCTATTATCATTAAGTTCACCTAGATGACTCAAGTATTGAGATATGTTTATATAGGCACAAGACCCACATACTTACATTAATGATCTTAACAACCCAATATGAGAATTAAATATTTTTCAACATCACCATTTGCTAGAAAATTTAAGTGTTCAGTATAATCCCAATAGATGATAACACATCATAACATAATGTATCGTGGTGAATCACATCACAAAGTGACATTAAACTAAATCTCAATAAACTTATGTGTGTTTTACCATTTTTTTCTTATTATGTGATATAATAATATATAAAATTTAACTACTTTATATTATGTGAAGTATAGTAATAAACATGAATCTAAATGTAAAAGGTAAAATATGATTTTGACAATTGTACTTGTTATAAATAAAAATTATTTGAGAGGATAAGATACTTAGCATTTTACTATACTTTTAAGGTCTGAGACTAAATTCAGATGAAAATAATGGATATAAAATGGTGAAAACAAAATATGTAGGTATACTTAAAGACTACCTTTACCTTTATGTTTCTAGGGCAAAACATTCGCTCAATATATTATCATGAGTTCTATGCTATAATGAAAGTTCTCAAGAAGTGGAGGAATTATTTATTTATTAATAAATTTGTGTTGTACACAAACCATCAAACACTAAAATTCAAAAATAGTCAATGAAAATTGAACTGAATACATATGAAATGGGTTGAGTTTCTTGTATAGTTTATAATTTTTATTCAAGCATAGTAGTGGTAAGTCAAATGAATTTATAGAGGCACTGAGTATAAGTTGTCTTTTATTGAACAAGATGTAAGTGGAAGTCATATGATTTAATTTAATAAATGGAATTTATGCATAAGTTGAATATTTTAGAAATGCATGGAAATCATGCATAGAACTGACAAGTATGGATAAAACATCATGGTTATTTAATTCATAAAATATGAATTGTTGTTCTAAGGAGAATAATTATGTATACCTACAGGTTCAATTCACAACAAAAAAATATCAAGGAGAAGCATTATGGAGATTTATCAGGGCATTTTGGTTACAAAAAACATATGCACACTTGGTTGAGAATTAATTTTGGACATGAATGACTATAGATATTTGAAAATATGTTCATGAGTGTAGAATTTTATATTTGGAAAAAGGGATAAGTGAGAATGTAGGTTTTTATCAACCATTTATCATCCTAGAGAGACCATGGGAATATATTAGCATAAATTTTATTTTAGAAATACATAGAATATAGATAAGAAATGATTCCATATTTGTGATTTTGCATAGATTTTCAAATATGGCACATTTTATTTATTGTAACAATAATTGTGATGTGACACATATTACTAACTTCCTTTAGAGAAGTTATAAGACTACATGGATTTTCATGGAACATAAAATCACATAGGGAAGTGAAATTTGTTGGACATTTATAAATGGCATTGTGGAAGATCTAAATAAAAATATACCATTCAGTTTAATGTATCATCCTGATGGATGTACAAATATAGGTAGTCAACAAAATTCTTAACAATATGTTGTGATGTTTGATTGAAGGGAAGTGAGGAACATGTGATTCAATTCTCGTGCAAGTTGAGTTTTCTTATAAAAATTACTAAATACAAATAATTGGAGGACACCAATTCAAATTATTTATGGGTCATGTACAAGGGGTGTTTCAGAGTTATGCAACATCAAAGATGAGATAAGGAAAAGTGTTAAATCAAAATATTTTGTTGAGCATATTCATGTATTATATTATCAAGTGCCCTAATAATTGGAATGAAGCACTAAATAGTAAAATAAACACACATATACTAAGAGAATGGAAGTTTAATAGGAATTGGGATATTTAGTCTCATTACATTTAAGAAAATAATTATTTTTCAAAGGAACTTATGACAAGTTGAAGTTGAGTTACTTATCCCATCATAGGTGTTTATACTACTATTGATACTATTCCTTCATATACACCTTTGGTTACATGTGATTCCCACCTAAGGTGTGGGGAAAAGACAACATTTCCATGAAATTACAATGCCTATTCCTAAATATCCATGCTATTTATATCCTACGATGAATATTCATGTTACATAATCATCCTCACCTAGTGTAGAGTCCATTGACCAGACTATTATATCTCTATAGGTTAAGTTGTTTTAGTTAAAATATGATGCTTCTAGAGATATCCATTCCACAAATTCTCATGCATTAATTCATATTCCATTAGCCATAGATATTTTAAATTATCCTTTACCTATAATTTTCTTAACCCCTAAGATTACATTTAATGATGGTAAAGGTGATCCAGATCAACACCTAATATATTTTCAAAAAACATGTTTATACTATGCATCCAATGATATATTATTAAGTTATTTCTATGATAAGATATTTGATTTTTTCATAGTCTATGACATTGAAAATGGGATTTCTGGGGATTAACTATGTATGATATTTTTGGATTGATGCATTTCAATTCATTAACCATGATTCATTATCAATAAAAATATGTTGAGAACTACAAATTAGAACGTTATATAGAAAATATTATGCATTGAGGTGCATAAAATGGTAAGAAGAGTGTAAAATGAAAATGAATGTTGAAAGCTGATTAGGTGGAAAATACAAGTCAAATGGCTAACAAGGTTTGAATGAATAATTTTAAAATATGCAAATCCCAATAAAGGATAAGACCAAGAGATAAATGTCAAAAAGTTACTTAAAAATATAATTAAGCACTATGCTTTAAAATGGTTCTATAATATCCCATTTCAGCTAGTTAAGGTGTTCAATCCTTTTCTAGGTTAGTTTCTATCACATTTTTCAATCAATATCAGTGATAAAATTTCCAATGCTCAAATTTTTAAACTTAAGTAAAGATCTAATGAACCAATCAATGACTATGTGCTTCAATATAATACCATGCTTTTTATAATGGAAAATATTATACCCAAAATTGAGATACACAATATTTTCAAGCACAGTTTATTCTCTCCTCTCCATGACTCTATTATGTTTAATAAATTATAATCATTTGATGAGTTATGAAATATAATTAGAGATCGGTAAGTTATACTCATAGATTTGAACAAGGTCAAATAAATGACTAATATTCCAAATAGATCAAATTCGAAGCTTTAAAGAAAACCAAGTTACAAGGCAAAGTTGAATGATACTAGGAATAATGAAAAAATAATAGTTAGTGCAATATCACAACCTGCTAGTTGGATTGTCCTATCCAATCCACAAAGGAGGTAGTTTTCATAATTACCTCAACCTCCTCATTTACTATTATAAAAGTTACTATAACATAACCTATATCATTCCCTCCCACACAATAAGTTTATATTAGTAGGCATACACCTAATGGATATGATATTAATTCACATTGTGATTATCATTAATGTGTCTGAAATTATACAAATAAATGCTTCAAGATATGACATAAGATTCATAATATCATTGATGATAACATTATTGATATTAATATACACACAAATGATTAATGGCCACAACCTAATGGGAATACATATTTGAAAATATTTTTTTATCCCTTTCTAAATCATTCAACAACAAATATTTAGGATACTACTAAGGTGCATATGAAATAAAAATCACGTTTTTCTCTTTTGACATATGAGCACCCATTGGATAGTATTATTGGTACACTTACAAGCATATCAATACAATGACATGTAATTTACATTTGATGATAGTGAGACCTTAGACACTAAATATTATTTCATTTCATTATGTGTATGAGCCTATGTTGATTCACATCATATTCATAGTGTCATGGTAGATAAGGGTTCGAACCAAAAAAAATGTACAATCACATTTCTCCATACTCTTAGATACACACACGAGGATTTGATGAATATAACCAATATATTCAAAGTATTTAATAAAAAAAATATAACCCCTTGAGAGATATTTTGATACCTCTTAGGGTAGGCCCTACAATAGTTTCTATTTTATTCTTAGTTTTACTAAGCACTAGGGCATTTTGTATGTTGTTATGATTCTTTTGGATACATAGGCTTTGTGTAGTACCATATTTAGTTCATATATGTGTCAAGTATATACATTTTAATAGAGTGGTGAAATTTTTAGGTATTTCATATGAATATTATATTCATTTAAATTCATTTCATCATCCACCCTGCCACCACCGTAGTTGAAATTCCACCTATTCATAAACATTCTACATAGGTAGTTAATCCACCTAGTCAACATCATGCTACATAATTAGTTATATAACTTAATAAGGTTCATTATACATAGATAGTTTAAAGGAAGGTAATTGAATTTCCTAGATCACTAATGTTTTAATGACAATTACATCAAAGATTCATGTATGTATCATGAGATCCAATATTTGTTTTACATCCTAAATAGTGTTACAGATAATTCATCATGGTCCATAAAAAACACAAGCACATGTTTCTCATACTATACATAGGATTTCATAGGATACTATGCTTCTTGTTGGTGCATTTATTTGCTTTATTGAATTTACTTTTATTTATTATTTAGATTGGTGCACTAATTACTTATTGTAATTAATTTATTATGTTTATTAATAATTTGCACCAAATAGGATAATATTACTTGGACAACTATCTTGTTATAATGAAGTTCCACTCCACTATTTAGGGTAAGATATGATAAGATTGCTTAACTATTAGTCAACTTATGTTTGTCATTTACACAAGTTGGTCACCTATCTTGTTAGTGTGGAGTTACACTCCACTATTCATGTAGTCAGATATTAGTTGAACTACATGTGTTGTGTGAGTTCTCTGATCTTTATCTTGCACACCTTGCTCTATATAAGCAATGGCTATTTGTGTATTCTACATCAGATTAATATTGAATTATCAAAGTAATTCATCATATTTGATTTATTTATTCATTTTAGTTATTATCTCAGATATATAATTATTGTTTATTACTATTACTATTTTATCTCTTATTTATGCTTTTTATTAGATTCATTAGATCCTATAGATAATTATAACATGGTACCAGAGCTATCTTAAATCTGTAGATTGTTAAATATTCAAGAGAAAAATATCTAGATATAGGATCAATTTTTTGTTTTTATAAATAGGCACAAATTAGAGTTTTGTGGAGAATTTATGAGCCCACTATTGAGTTCAAAGTGCCCAAAATAGTCAAAATCATCTATAATTTTGTCAAAATTGGGTATAGGAGGCAAAATTAACAAGGGTTTGATCCAAAAGCACCATTACCAAATCTAGAAGGTACCTAAAAATTGAAGCATTTTTTAGCAAAATGGACCTCATGGTTGCGTTCAAAAAGCATCAAAACCTATAGATCCATATAAAATTTATCCAATTTGGATAGAGTCACCCAAAAGGCAAATTCTTTTTACCCTTAGGTACGACTGTATGGACCATATGGACTATGTAGGCAAAAAAAAAATAGCAAGCCTCATGAATCAATAGGTATATTTGAAAGGTAAACTTTAGGATTTTTCCATTTAAACACCAAGAGGTATTTTTTAGTTAATTATTTTTTTAAATAGCTTAAAATTTTGTGCTCTTCACTATTGTACTTTCAATTTTTTTCTAGATTTGTCCATATTTTTCTAGAATTTAGGTTTTTTTTTATAGTAGCTCTAGCCCATCCTCATTTCTACAACTTCAAGGGCTCATAACTTTCACATATGACCTCTTATTGAGGTCTCATTTTTTTTTGAAAGTTAATATTTTTTTGAGCACAATGCATTGGTGTAGAAATTTTTGTAATAAAGTGTATATTTTTTGTAATTTTAGACTAGAGGACCTAATTGAGTTTTTTGTAAACTAGAAAAATTATAATCTAGCCTTGTAATTGCACTCAATTATAAAGTGCCACTAAATAATTACTGGGTGGGATAAAACTAAGTAATTTAGGGGGGTTTTATGGTGTGTTATGTACTTTAATTTCTGCTTTGTGATGGTTTATTTCTAATTACATCATGGAGAATCCTAAGCTCCCACTATTAATAGCATGAAACTATAACACATGGAAATAGAGTGCTTGAAATGCATTAATCATGATAGGATATATGCCTTACATAACAACTCTTCTTACTCCACCTACTGATGCAAAAGAGTTACAACACTTTCTCTTTGAAACTACTAAGGTAATTGGATACATTCAGTCTTACATGTATTTTAATTTTAATTTCCATCTTGACAAATGTATAACTCCAAAAGAGGCCTAGGATAAATTAGCATCATTGTTTGGAAAAATAGATGAGTTTCATGGTTACCAAATTGATAAGGAACTCATTAGTTTGGATCCTAAAAATTATCCTACAATACAAGACTACATCACTAAAGTTATAGATCTTAGAGCACAAATTTTTTAATGTAAAATTGATAAAGAAGATATTCAATTAGTTTTTAGTGCCTTACATAAATTAGGTCCTAAATATTCATCCTTTGTCTCTAGTGTTTAGACTCATAGGCTCACATTGGGCACAACATATCAAATGCCCACCTATGAGGTATTCTAAGAGATTCTAATGGTTGAAGAAGAAAAGTTAATAGCTATGAGTATAATCAAGCCATCCAAATCTCAAGCTCTAATTACAAGTCAACCTCAACATAAGCAAGTTTCAACATCAACATCAAATGTATGTTCAAGTAAAAATAAGTAGAATAATCAAAATAAGTCATATAAAGATAAGAATAAAAGGCAACAATCTTCTTCACAATAAGATTATAAATCCACTAATAAGAAAGGGGGTTCACAAAAAAGGACCAGCACTCCTTGCCCTTATTGTAAAAAGGGGTTTTATAGTGAACAAGATTATTGGTAGAAAGAGATTGATGAACTTAAGGGCCTTCTAAGAAAAATAACATCAATTAATCCTCTTTGAAGGATTCTTCCACTCCTACAAATTTAGAGAAAGGGAACGCTATGACACTAGTTGCATTGGAAAATTCTTCCAAGTCATGGGTAATTGATTTAGGTGCTTTACACCATATGAGTTTTGATCAAGAACAATTTTTTGGACTAGAACCAAGTTCCTTGCCTCATATTCTCATATAGGTGATGATTCTAAAGTAGATATTATAGGAAAAGGTATAGTTGATATTGATAGTGGTGTATTTAAGGATGTCCTCTGTGTGCCAGAGTTATCAACTAACCTTATCTTTGTCTACTAAATCACTCACTTTGATATTGGTAGGAAAGTTGAGTTCACACTTGATTCTATATCAATCATAAAATTTGAGGATAATTCCTTAGTTACAATGGAAAAAGTCAATAATAATACTCATATTTATTCATTCTCACATTTTGTGCCTCAGTATTCCTTTATAGCTTTTCTCTCACACACTGATTCAATGAGCAAGCTATAGCATGAGTAGTTTGGTCATCTGAACTACCATTATTTACAAAAACTTTATCAGTAAGATATGGTTACAGGACTTCCAAAGATTAAATGTTCAAGGGGTGTATGTCATGGTTATGCCTTAGGAAAACATCCAGAGGATAAGTTTGATATAGGGAAGGCTTGGAGGGATACGCAAGTCCTTGAACTTGTTCATATTGATTTAGTGAGTCCACTACCTACTTTGTCTTTTAGTAAAAGGCACTATGTTCTCACATTTATTGATGACTATTCCAAATATACTTGGGTTTATTTTTTGAAACTCAGAGTAAAGTATTTGATAAATATAAAGATTTCAAAGCTGTAGTAGAGAAATCATCTGGGAAGTATGTCAAGATCCTTTGCACAGCTAATGGGAGGGATTATATGAAAAATAAGTTTGAAAAAATTTATGCTCTTGAAGGAATTAATTTTCAACATTCAGTTGTATACACACCTTAGTAGAATGGTGTAGCAAAGATGAATACTATATTCTTAAAAGAGATGGCAAGTTGTGTGATTCATACAAAATCATTAGTACCTAAGTAATGGGTGAAAGTGATTAATTATGTTACATATATATAGAATAGAGTTCCTCACAAAGCTTTAAATGGGATAACACCTCTTGAAGCTTGGTTCAATAGGAAGTTATATGTGCATCATTTTAGAGTCTTCAATAGTCCAACATGGGCTCACATACCTTCAAATAAGCATCCTGCTTTAGAACAACAATGCCAAACTTGCATATTTGTGAGATATCCTAATGGTGTTAAGGGATATTGGCTCATTGATCTAGATTCACATGAGCTTATTAAAGCAAGAAGTGTTTACTTTGAATAAATTCCTTTAGACTTGTCTTCTAGCATTTCTCATTCTTCTTCCTTTGAGGAATCAGATAATAATGATGATGATGCTTCTGCTTCATCTACTCATAGGGATGATGAGGTAATACCTCCCCAATAGAGTTTAGTAGGTCATGTTCCTCCTCATCCTCTATATCCTCACCCATTGATGTCTTTGTTAGATAGATATACTTTGGCAGATATAAACCCTCTTTTTAGGGATCCATTAGATATAAGGAGAAAATGGTCATAACATGATCTTCCACATCCTTACATTTCCACAGCTTCTGATCTATAGTTTTTTTAGGAAGCCACAAGGACAGTTGAGTAGGATTCAATAATGGAATAAGAGTATGAATCATTGATTAGGAACACCACTTGGGATCTTGTTCCTCTTACTAAGGGAAAAAAATTAGTATAATGTAGGTGGATATATCAGACTAAGTTTTTAGCAGATGGCAATATTGATAAGTATAAAGTACATTTAGTGGCTAGAGGTTTTTCCCAAGTGGAAGGCATTGACTATACAAAAACCTTGTGCATATTGCTAAGATGAATTCCATTCACTTGATACTAGATATTGGTCCAACTCATGGTTGGGATGTACATCAAATGGATGTGAAGAGTGCATTTCTTCATGGGGATCTTCATGAGGAACAACTATAGGGCTTCATTCCAGATTCTTCATTGGTATACCACTTGTAAAATTCTCTCTATAGTCTAAAACAAGCCCCTAGGGCTTGGTATTCCAAGATGGACACATTCCTTCTCTCAGTTGGGTTCTGAAAATGTCACTTAGATCCAAATTTCTACATTCTATGGTATGAGGATTCACTATTTAACTTGGTACTCTATGTTGATGATCTCATTATAATAGGGAGCATAACATCCATCATCAATAGTGCTAAGACTATACTTCATGATAGGTTTTATATGATAGACATGGGCTTATTGAACTATTTTCTTGGGATTCAGATAGCATAGCCTTCTTCCAAGATTACACTTTCATAGCCCAAGCATGCCATGAACTTGTTGGCTCAATTTCACATGGATGATTATAGTCCTACACCAACTCCTTTATTATCTAGAGTTAGACTTGAAGTTTATTGTTCCACTTCCTTGGTTGATGCCACATTATATTTCCAACTTGTAGGTAACCTCATTTATTTGACTCATACATAATCCAAAATTTCATATGCAGTTGGAAAGGTCCATTATTTATGTAAACACCACATGAGCTTCATTTGAGAGATTCTAAGTGCATTTTGAGATATATTCAAGGCACTATTAGATGAAGGATTCACTATACAAGTAAAGGTTCAGACTTGATGGGATATACTGATTTTGATTGGGTTGGAAATTATGATGATCATAACTCCACTTCTGGTTATAGCTTTCACTTTAGATCTAACCCCATTTGTTGGTAGATCAAGAAGCAACATGCTATTTCTCTTTCATATATAGAGGCTGAGTATCATGGTGTTGTTAATGCCATTACTAAGGCTATTTGGCTTCAAAATATTCTCACTAAGCTTGGTGTTCCATTTAAAAGCCATTAGTCATCTACTGTGACAACCAGAGCACTATCTAGATCTCAAAGAATCTAATTCATCATCAGAGAACAAAAAATATAGAGATCCATATATACTTTATTAGGGAGATGATTTAGGTAGAGATCATTGATCTTCAATTTTTTCCTATAAAGGAGAAAATTTCATATATTTTCACCAAACCTTTCACTAAGAGCAAGTATCCTCACTTGTGATCTCTTTTAGGGATGTGGGACATCAATTCTTTAGGGGACATCAGTTCTCTAGGGGGGTCTCCTAGACCTTCACTTTGAGGATATTTTTCCTTAAAGTTTTCTCCTTTCCTCATCTATTTTTATAGAGTACCTAATATGGCTACACATTTTTGGGACTCTTATCTACATAGCCCTACCTAAGATTCGCTTATTGGGGGGGGGGGGGGGGGGGTGGAGGGAGGCGGGATGTTGGTGCATTTATTTGATTTATTGAATTTACTTATATTTATTATTTAGATTGGTGCACTAATTACTTATTTTAATTAGTTTATTATGTTTATTAATAATTTGTACTAGATAGGATAAGCTTGCTTAGCTAGAAGTCAACTTGGACACGTATATTTTTACATTGGAGTTCCACTCCACTATTTAAGGTAAGATAGGATAAGATTTCTTAACTAGTAGTCAACTTGTGTCGATAATTTACACAAGTTGGACACCTATCTTGTTAGTGTGGAGTTGCACTCCACTATTCATGTAGTCAGATATCAGTTGAACTACATGTGTTGTGTGAGTTCCCTGATCTTTATGTTGCACACCTTTCTCTATATAAGTAATGGCTATTTATGTATTCTACATCAGATTAATATTAAACTATTAGAGTAATTAATCATATTTGAGTTATTTATTCATTTTAGTTATTATCTCAGATATACATTTATTGTTTATTACTATTAGTATTTTATCTCTTGTTTATGCTTTTTATTAGATTGATTAGATGATGTATCTAATTCTAACACTTATTAGAGCTACCCATCATACACATGATCCTATGAGTCATGATGATGATGATGATATTTAAATTATAGTATGAAATAGTTTTTTTAGATTTAAATATAGATACACATGATACTTTTCACTCAGGATAGGTGACTATTCCCATGTTTGATATAAGACATCTACATTACTATGATATATATTTGTTAATTGGTTAGCATCTCGTTTAAGGAAAATATTTGAAAAAAATAAATAAAATAAAAAATTCTAAAACATAAAAAATTAAGACCTAAGCATGACAACTTTGTTAGCTTTCATTTTTTATTTATGTTATTTATAACATGTTTGGTATATTCAATATAATTTTTCATATGCACATGAATTTTGAGTTATATAAGAATATGATACAAGACATACATGTTATTTATAATACATATATGAATAGATTTAGGACATTCCTATAACCTCCATAGGTCACATTGATATAGGTTATATCTTTCTATGACCTTTCCATTTACCATGTTGATCTACATTTATTTCTTACACATGTATTTCTCTTTCTTATATAATTTTCAAGGCTATGCTTCATGCATATAATACTTTTTTATGTTGTGACACTAAGATATATTGATAATATAGACTAATTTGACTTGTTTTATGCTTAATTTCTATTGTTTCACATGTATATTATGTGTGGTTCTCAACCTTGTCTGTGACATTTTATTATCCATTATGTGTGGCCCTCAAATTTGTGTGAGATATTTGATTGTTCATTATATGTTTCCCTTGGATTTGTGTTTGCAAATTTAATGTCTATTGTATGCGACCAATTTCTTTGTGTGATTGAGTGCTATTGTGTGTAATTTTAATGTGTGCATCATGTCCAAGCCATTATGTTATTATGAATGTATATAAACATGATTTTTTTCTAAGTTTGCTGACTTTATAGATTTTGTGGTGTCATGATCTACATCACACAATTTTCCTCTTGTCTATGGTGTCATGATTCAAATCATGCACCTTTAATGTGTAGTCTTATTTAGTGCTTATATCAGTTATGGTTACTAATACATGTATTTTATATATATATATATATATATATATATATATATATATATATATATATATATATATATATATATATATCTTTAAATGACACTTGTATTCATTAATTTTCATATTTCATATATGATTTGATGATCTATACATTACTATTATTCCGTATTCTTCACATGTCATCATATGATTCTACATGATTATACATTTTTTACATAACATGATCAAATAACTTTTTTGTTTTGAGATACATAATTCATAGGCTATATACCTCACTTTAAATGGGGTAATATTAGTGGAATATTCATAAATATTAAGTTTACATGATTATAAAATTCAAATTTTTGCATAGATTACATGATTTAGAGAGTTCATAGGACAAATATTTACACATTAGAACATATACTGGGTACATATGCAATGCATATGCACACACTTTATAGGGAAATGAGTTATAGGTTTTTATATATTCAAATATTAAATATATTATGGTGGGAATGTGCCATGATTATGTATAAATTTTATAGGAACACGTGTTATAAGTTTTCAACCTTGAGACATAGTTTTCTTGGTTATGAGAAAGAAGGCTACACAGACTTGTAAGATCTATCTATTAGACTATAACCACAATATAAAGAGATTTATGATAAATACGAAACTCAAACTAATTGGAAAAAATAGAAATAATAGTGCTAAAAAATCTTATTAAAATCCCCTAAATTATCTCTTCTTCATCATATATTATGCACTACAAGAGTTAATAATATATAAGGGAGTGAATGGGCTTGGACAACTTATAGTTGTTTATAAAAACCTCATAGATAAATGTTCTAGCCCAAGCACACATAACTAATTAGGAGTAAGTACAAGATTATGCACTAAACCTATGTGGACACAACTAATTCCCTAATTAGAGCTTAAACAGCTCTAGTGGACACAAATAATGATAATACCATATAAAATCACACCTATTCTAATGTGAACACTCCAAAATACTCACTTAATCAAAATTTAGGGAGAGAAAACACAAAAAATATGTGTCCCAACTAATAGGCATAATAAGGTATCCATGTAAAATCAAAAATAAAATGGAAGGAAGGAAGGAATAACTTCATGCTAAGTTCCCCCGAGTAAAACTTTCTTTATCCAAATTAATTATCACAACTGAATGTAATGAGGTGTTTCCAAAGGCTTAGTAAATATTTTGGCAACCTATTCAATGGTACATATGAACTCAAAAAAAAATCCTAAATAATTTGTTGAATGAAGTGCATACAAGTCTTGATGTTATTAGTTCACTAATGATAAAAAGGGTTTCATGAAACTATAATCACACTTTTCTTATCACACCAAAGAATTATGGGACTATGCTATGGGATACCAACCTCACCTAAAAATTATAAAAGCAAAAGTTCCTCCTAAATATCTTTGACAACACCTCGATACTTACCTCAGTAGGGGAAATGAAATAGTTATATGATTTTTTTGCATCCCATACAACTAGACCAAAATAAATGTTATAAAAAAAATCCACAATTGGAATTGTGAGTATCAAAATCACATGCTCAATAAGATTTTGTATATCCCATAATCTATGAATATCCCTATGGTGTGTATTAAATTCAAAATTCTATAATGCCTTGAATGTATCAAAAATATGCTTGGTTACATTCCAATAACTCTCGTGAGGCTCATGAGAGAATTGATATACAAGGTTGAATGAAAAAGTGATATCATGTTGAATGTGAGCTAGGTGCAAAATAATACCCACTAGATGTTGATACAATTTCGGATCAACTAGAGGATTTGTGCAATTTGTATATAAAACAACACCTAATTGAAATGGATTAGGGGTGGGATTAAAATTAGATATGTTGAACTAATGAATAAAATCATGGGCATAATTATTTTTTTCCAATGGATATCTACTCAAAATACTAATGAATATGAAGGCCAAGAAAATATTTCTCAAGTCCTAAATCGGTCATGTCAAATTAATTCATCAACTTGTGCTTTATATCATGAATCATGGGGTCTAAATTGCCTGTTGGAATGAGATCATAAAAATTTATAACTATTATTATAATATTATCCCATTGTTTCTATATGTAGACATTATGATCAGATGAACATTAAGTGAAACTATCACTAAGTATAAAATTATCCTTCTTCTCATACCAAGTTCGAGGAGCATATTGTTGAGTATGATGCCAATATGAGAAATTGAGTTCTATTTTTAGAATTAGTTTATTTTGGGTTTATTTTATGTTTTTATAAAGTTTATTTATTTTATTTACATCTTAAATTAATTTTTTGTTTATTTTTAATACTTTCTAGTGATTTTTGAAAAAATAACTCGAACTGCCAATTAACTCCAATTCACTGTCTGAGTGATCAAATGAGTTCCTAAGAGGTGGGACATATTTTTAGTGTTAGGTATGTGAAATTAAGTTGTATTTAATTAAATTAATTTTTTTTAATAGAGTTTGGGAGGCCATAGTTGGGTAGGTTTCATGATTTGGAGGCTTGTTGAGCAAGGATTCTTGCATGTTAACCTTGTCTTGAACATAAGTCAACCTTATTTGCTTTAGTATTTTTTTAGTATTATTTAAATTTTATTAAAGTATATTTTTAAAATTATAATTATATACTACTTGATTTTTAAGTCAATTTATATATTAATTTTTTACTTTATGTTTTTTTGAAATATCTAAATATTTTGTCATGCAATTTATCTTGTAATAAGCTTGTTTTAAGCCTTATTTATTAACAAAGAATTGTGCACAAGTGTATCAAAATAATTTATTTTAAAAATTAGTGTTGCATATTATTATCTATGATATTTTTATAGGTGTTAAAAAATTAATACTAAAAATCATATTTTTTTTATTTTGAATCTATTTAGTACATTTTTTTATCAACAATTTCACTTACAACATAAATTAATTTAATAAATAGTGATTCTGGGATAGATTGGTTAATACATACCATCAATTTTAGATTAATTAAGAGATGATTTTCAATCCATAAAATAATTTAAAACATTAATTTTAGTATCAAATCTACATTCAAGCAAGGTTCATAAGGTTTTTTCAGGCCATTATCATAAGAAACAATGGCGTAGTGAATTATGTTTCCATGAATATTCATGTTTTCAAAGATTATGACTTTGAGTATTCAAGAGATCAGTTGAAAATAATTTTCTTTTTATGAAATGGAGTTTTGGATAATGTTCTCCAATGGTAAACACCACCTCAATATTTGAATACCTTGACACAAGATCAGAAAATAACAAAAATGAATGAAGAAAAGGAAGATGCAAAAGCTTTCTTATATATTCAAAGTGCCATAGACCCAAACATTTATCTAATAATTAAAAGATGAAAAAATTCCCATGAGACATTGAATAACTTATAAAATTCATAAAAAAATATCTATTAAGATAATAAAATAAAAAACTTAAACCCTTAAAATGAATTTTGAGAATTTGAGAATGTCATATTCTAGAGTAAAAGGCTATTACATAAGGCTAAATGATGTTCATAAAATGAAGGTTTATGGAAAAACTATATAAGATAGTGTTTTTATTATAGGTAAAAGTGGGTTTTAGAGGGACTCTACTTGTACAAAATTACCACCTTAGTGTCCAATAACATAAACCAAATGATCAACAAACATAGGAAGAACATACAAGTTCACTAGATAGTCACAACAAATACACAGAACAAAACTGTTGATACACAACTTACATTACAAAATAAATAAATTTAGTTATGACTTTTTTTCCATTCCTCATAAGCTTTAGTCCATTCCTATGTCATGATTTTTAAGTTCTTCTCCAAACCACATACCATTTTTTCCATTTCAGACATAGAAGAAACTCTTTATAAGATTTTTCCTAGGCCTAGGGCCATTCTCACTTGTGTTATCATTGTTAAAAAACATAAATAATTATTCCATGCTCTAACTTTTGTTATTCACTATTAATTTATTGAATCTAACTAGAATATTAAGTTTATCTTTGAGTTATATATGCTCTTACACCAACCTATTAATTATATCAATCATAATCTCAATTTGAGGAGCCATTTCCACTTTCCTCTCTCGAGTACAATACAATCCATCTTTTTATTGAAGCTATTAACCTCCTATTTTAATATTGAATGGTCCTTTATAAACCAATGAATTACAAAGGTTTACCTCATCATCTAGAATCTCTAGTTTATTTTGATTTTTAGAAATATCCTTAAAAGAGTTCAAATCAAAGTCTACCTGAGTGTGAGAATGAGGATCCCCTATTTGTACTTTGACATGGTCATCCTTCCCTTTGCTACCTAGAGAATTTAGATTTATGTCTTCCTCATTCCCAAATAAGTGAGTATTAATTTGTGTATTCTACTCCTCAATATTAAGTTGGTCTAGCACATTTTGAGTATTCTTTTCGACTCCATTATCTTTGTCCATCTCCTCAAGATCAATTATTACATCTAAATATTGTAGCATTTGTTTATTGAAAGAACCCTCTTTCTTGTTTTCTACCCTACCATTATCTTTATTATTCTTTGGTTTAGGATTGACACTACTTCTTATAATCTATTTATAAGGTACAGAGGTTGAGACATTAACCTTGACATTTTTCCTTTTAGTAATCAAATACTATAGAGTAGGGTATTGAGCTTGGAAAAACTTATATATGAGGAAAATTACTACATGGTGTAGTGGCTCTAATTTATTACCCATTTGGACTTCTTTGACTGAATGTTCTATGGAATGTAAGATATAAAATAGAAAAATCATATGAATATTATGCCTCATATAATTTAAGAAAGGGAGATGGTAGTAATGCACCACTTTATATCTACCATCCATTGTTATACACCTAATTATTTGCTCTGCCACAGAATCAAATGGAATAGGAAATTCCTCTCTTTTGAATCATCCTCAGAAAGCTATAAGCTTTTCATCCCCCATAATAAATTTAACCCTTTCCTTATTGATATTTTTAGTCAATTTTATATATTTGTTTTCTTCAATCTGAAGCCCATTAACCCTTTAAATCAAATCCTCTGTGACTTCAACATAAATATTCTTGATTTTGACCACTCAATCTACCCATATTTTTCCAAATTATTGGGATAAATAAGTGTCGTATCCACATATTTGATCTATGAAATTTGTTAACCCCTAATTATGAAAAATTTTCAATACCTCTATCTTTTTTATTATGTGATCCCCATTCATTGGTTCCATGTGGTTCAAATATCCTCCCATGGCCAAATACTTGTTCACAGTCTTTCCATAATCCACACTTGGAATACTTTCAAATGTAATGAATTCTCTCTTATCAATAACCTTCACATGATTACATAATTTTTTGACCACGTAATGATAACCAAAAGAATACTATTTTGGATATGATTATGAATGTCATAATAACTCAACATAATGAAAACACACATTTAAAAGCTTATTCTTATGTGCCAATGCTTATCAAAGTTTTGACCCCTAGATAAATGAATTACTTTTGTCTTTTCTAATAATTTCATTTATATGATTAGGTGAACCTTCATTTTATGCCAAACTTTGAATTCCTTTGTTTCTACCCCTCTATTAGCAAATGAATCAGCAGGCATATTGCCCTCACTATATGTTTGTTGGAAGATGATTTTTTCAAACCCTTTCCTTATTTCAGTAATTTCAACTATTATATGTGATATAGGCCATGAAAATTCTTTTTATTAAGATATTTAATGATATTGACAGAATATCCCTAATATAAATGAGTCAAAAACCCAACTCAAGAGCCACATGTACCCCCCGTAAGGATTCTAAAGCTTTAGATAAATGATTAGATCAGAATCCCATGCTTCTTTTATAAGCTGAAATAAGATCCCCATGATGGTCCCGAATAACACCTCTACCTCTTGAAAGCCTTGGGTTTCCTTACAAGATTCATAAAAATTGATTTTTACCCAACTTGGTTGAGGAGCCAACCATATTATCAATTTTCTCAAGGATATCTTTGGATCCACTAAATTAATGTTGTCAAGTTTAAGATAGTGTTATGTCAAGGTTTTTTTTGAGATATTTAAGCAAAATATGGATTAATATTGTGATTATTCTTGAAGTGGTTAAATAAATGAATACTATAAGTGTTGATGAATTAGTGGTTTCTCTTTTGTCTCATGATGACAATATGAGACTATATGTTGGAGATATACAACATGGTCTAAAATGACATGCCAAAGGAATGCAAATTTATAATGTTTAGTGTAAGCCAAAATTATTTTCAAAATTCAAATTGAAGTGAAGAAAGAATTACAATAAATAATCCAATATGTGGTTATTCACTTCACATTCAAGATGTCCATTCATATTCCTATGAGACTATTGAATTATTCACTATAAGAAAAAAAACATTCCTAAAACTACTCCTAATAATAAGAAATATTATGTACAATAATATTAAATCCCATCTTAATTCCTAGGGGTTGTTTTCAACCCAAGAATTTCTCTTAACTTTTCAAAATTTTCTCTACCAAAAAATTTTATCATAATGTCTACTAGTTTCTCTACTATAGGGAAATGTTGCAACTTGACACTGTTATATTTTATGTAATGTCAAATCAAATGAAATTCAGTATTGATATGCTTGGTTTAGTCATGAAATAATGGATTCTTTTGCATTTGAATTTTGGAAGTGTTTTCAACTAAGAGACGTGTTGACAAAACATGTTACTACTAATTTGAAATAACCCTTATGAGCCATAAAATATTTCTAGTTTCCTATGAAGTAACTATATACTCTACTTCTGATGAATAATTTTCCAAAACTAATTGCTTGTTAAATTTTTAACTAAAACCTATTTTTCACACGTTCATTAGAAAACCTTTAGTGGATTTACCATCTTCATGATCACTATCATAGTCAAAATATGAATATCTAACTAGTTTTAAGTCTCCTACTATGAAGTATTTGAGTCCATCATTTTGTGTTCCTTTGAGATATCTAAGGAATCTTTTTACTATTACCTAATGACTGTATATGGGTTTTTGAATTAATATTTAAATAATGAAAACAACAAAAGATATATCTGGTCTTGTTGTAGTCACATAAATCAAAATTCTAATGAGTTATTTATATTTAGTGGCATTGACCAAATCTATTATATATTTTGATGTCAAGTTTAGATTTTGGTCCATAGAAAGCCTTATAATCTTTCATTCCAAACTTCATCAAAATTACACCAATGTAATTTTACTATGTGATGAAGACATACTTTGGTTTTTGAATTACTTCAATACTCAAATAGTAATTAAGATAACCCAAATTAGTTATTTCAAATATTTTCTTAAACTCTAATTTGAAATTTATAGTGTACCATTCATTGTTCCTTATGATAAGCAAATTATCAACATACACCACCAAAAATATAATTGTTTAGTTGAATATTTTTATGAAATAATTTCATATTAAAACTAAAAATGTTTTAAGTTCATGTTCATGAGGTTCTTAGTGATTTTATCATATGATGATTTAGGGGCTTGTTTCAAACCACACAATGATTTCTCAAGTTTCCACACCTTGTGATCTTGGCCATTTACTAAAAAACCTTCAAGTTGTGTCATGTACTATTTTTTAATTGATATCACCATTCAAAAATGTAGTTTTTATGTCCTTTTGGTTAACTTTCCATTCATTTTAAGCTACTAGAGCCAACACGATTTGAATGGTAGTCTATTTTTCTATAGCTGCAAAGATATCATTATAGTTAATTCTTTCCTTTTGATCATATCCATTTTTGACAAGCCTAGTGATATGTAAACCTTGTATTTGTTATGGTAGACCCACTTATAGCTAATTAGTTTTAATCCATATGGAGAATAAGCCAATTTCTAAGTCCCATTTTTACCAATGCACTGTATTCATATTTCATTGATTTTCTTCAAGATTCATGCTTCTCATCTTGCTTGAAAAATATTTTTTCTAAATAGAATACAAAATTTAGTTATTCTTATGAATAATCATTTAAGGTGATATTTTCATTATTATCTTTAATTTCTTCAAGGAAGTTATGTAATTGTGATACAACTACATATCCACTTCTAGTTACTATTTTCCCAACTACATTGTGTATAACTTCATTCAATGTGTGGGTGGCCCACTTAGGCACATTTTTTTGTGGTTTAGGTTATTCAATTTAATCTTCTAAATTTACTTCATTTTAAGTCTTCTATTATTGTGGGACATGTTCATTTTTTTATGAATTTTCACTTTCTCCTTTAGGAGGAGTTTCATTAATATGTATAGAAGATGAAAACAAATCAACTAATTTCCAATTTTATGACCCCAAATAACTATTTAGAATATCCAAATCACTCTCCTTGTAGACATAAAACTTTTCATATTTCTCAATTCAACTCAATTTTTGACCAATGCTAACTTTATCCTCTATAGTTTTATAAAAAATAACTTCTCTTGCAATAAAAAACTTATTATTTTTCTCATCATATAGCCTATATGCCTTAAAGGATTTAGAATATCCAAAATGGATGCATTTTTGACTCCTATGGTTCAAATTATTACTCTTATGTTTTGAAATTAATGGGTAATAATTGGATTCAAAACCCTAAAGATGTCATAAAGAAGGAAAATTACCACACCACATCTCATTCAAAGTATTGAATTTATGGGATATTGATGTTGATATGTTACTGATGTATACTAATGTTTTAACTACTTTAGATTAAAAGTTCATATATACCCCTTTGAATTACAACATAACATGAATCATATTCATCATGGTTGTCTTCATCCTCACTTCAACTCCATTTTTTGTGGAGTGTGAGGACCTGGGAGATGATGTTTGATCCCATTTTGCTCAAGATAGGATTAAAACTTATTGAAATGTATACAAAACCATTATTAGTCCTGAGTGTTTCAATGTAGGTTTGATCTTCATTTTCATTCATCTTCAATTTTTTTTAATGTATCAAATTCTTTAGATTTATGTTTGGGAAAGTATATCCAAGTCATTCTATTATAATGATCAATAAACAACATGAATAAATGATGACCACTAGTTGGGATATCATATTTTATTTTGATAGTAACATAATCATTATCTAACAAGATGGAATGACATTATTTCTAAATGAGCATGAGAGAAAACATGTTTATTTTCACTTGAGAAAGGTATAGAACATTTTGGAGTTTTAAATCTGGAATCCTTAGACACTTGAGTTAAATTGTACCTCTTCCCTATGATTTTAGTCTTGATATATTTGTAAGGAAAATTAGACCAAAAAATTCTTAATAAAACTCATCAAATAAGATTTTTTCATAAAGTCATATGTAGAGTGGCGTTGGTATCAAGAACCCAAACATAAAACCATGATGAACTGATTGAGACATTGTTTACTTTATCATCTAAACTAGAAATCACACATTCACTATTAAATTGAGTAAAGTTTAAATATTTTATTTATTTATTTGACTTTTCTTCTTTCTTATTATGATATGATTCATTTTTATTCCATGGAGTCCTAGAATTTTTGGTTTCATGGCTTCCTTTTCTATCAAATTATTCACAATAGAGGTGTTGCTTATCATTTTATAAAATTTAACCACCTTGATTATCATTTTTTCCAGCTTTTCCCTTTTTTTTCTTCTTGTACTTATTATTTCCTTCACTTTTCGAAGATGTGTAATTATTGCATGTTTTTTATTAATGTTCCTTTAAATATCACACACTTTATCCTATAACAGACATCATCTCCCATGGACTCAATTTTTCTTCCAAAGGGATTTTCTCTTTCTACCATCTTTTCAACAATTTATCAAATGTGAGAGTCTTCAATTTATTGCTTACTTGTAGAGACTCTTATTATGTTGAATATTTGGGAAGAAGTAATTTTATGAATTCTATCATATAGATGTTGATTTTGACACCCATGACATCCACATCATGCTTGATTTCACATATTTTTGAAGCTAATCTCATCACATTACCATCTTTCAACTCAAGTTTAAATAAATTTAACTAAAATTTAATGAATTAAAACTATGATTAAGAATAATATAGTTATTTAAATTTGTGAAAGTCTTCCCATGGATTACTTAACCCTTGAATATGATAAACACATCTCCACTGACTGAGGCCTTCATCAAGGCCAATGTCTTCTATTTTTTTTTGCCTCACTATCTAAATATATTTTGAATTCCTTATTGGCTCAATTGGTTGTGTATATCCATCACAAGTATTTAACCATAGATAACTTAATATGATTATTTTATCTACTTACTAATATAAATCTAATCACCTATCATTTCTAGTCAATGGTGTGCCAATGATGTATTTAATTGAATGCATTATTTTAGTTTTGAGTTTTAAGTTTGATTTTTGATTTTTTGAAACCCCTAAATTATTTCATTATCACCCAAAATGATCCCATTTTTGATATACGACAAGACCGATATACCAAACTTCTCGATATACTCATCCTTCCTACATACTCATTAGTACATGGAAAAAACTCACCCTTTATTTATACTTATAAGTACATAAATGAGGCATTAATACACATGATATTAGATTGGTACATGGTACCTAGATGAAAAGTGAAAAATAGTTACCTTATAATTAACACTGACTTAATAATAAAGTCTCATACTTGATGATATAATTATTTTTTTCATGATTTTCAAATTTACAATTTTTGATAGAAGCAAATAGGTAAAAGAGTAGTTATCCTATATTTGTGAAATTTGGTTGTTTTTTCCAAATTTTCATAGACTATATTGCTCAATTTAATTAAATGCTTCAAAATTTAAAAGAATGCACTTAATTTTTTTTAAATGAAAAAACTTAAAACAAAGTACATACTCTCCATATTTCACTTATAGATAAGAAAATTCCAATATTGGAATGAGAGTCTTTAAAAAGAATATGGCCTCCTCAAAAATAAATACAACATACCATATATAAAAAATGTGTCTATGTAGCCATAATAATTTAAAATGAGGTAGCATGTAGGATTAAATAGTAGACAAAATGCCCTAAATAACTCCACATAAGCAATAGAAGAACCACACATGTCAAGAATTGATATTTTTTTTAGTCAGATGAATCTATATACAATTAAGACAATGTTATAATCAACAAATAAGTGTATCTTAATAATAAAACTCATTCATGTATAGCTAATACATCCTTTTAATTTCAAAAAAGGAGAAAATATGTAGTTTAAGAAAATAAAATAACATTTGAATATATTTATTAATGGATCCACATATCAAAATGCCTCATAAACTAACCCCACACAATAATTAAATAGTCAAAGAATCTCCTAATTAGTTGATATGTAATCTAAACTAGCAAATGTTAGTCTAAAAGTGCCTTAAATTGAAAGTGTCAACTAAACACCATCCTGGTAACAAGAAAAATTCCCTTGTCATGTGATATGTAGCTCCAAATCACTTAAGTAAGAAAAAAGGGTATGTTATATATTAAAACACCTCAATTCAAGACTAATACATATCTCCAACATGCCTTAATTAAAAACTAGTATGCCAATATTCAAACTACTAAAAAATAAACAAATTTAATAATGGATAAATAAAATAGTTCAAAAAAATCTCTGATACCAATGATAGGGCTGAGGAATGTCAATTTACAATGTTTGGTGCAATGCAAAATTATCTTCATAATTCAAATTGAAATAAACAAAAAATTAAAATAAATAATCCAAGATATCTATGTTCACTTCACATTCAATATATCCATTTATATTCCTATGGGATTCTTGAGTTATTTACTACAAGACAAAAGCATTCCTAAAACTACTCCTATAAATAAGCAAATATTGTATATGATAATATTACATAAAATAGGCACTTTAAACCAAGTTAAAGGTTTCAAAAATATATATATATAAATTAAAATTAGAATCAAATGATTTAAATCAAATACAAATGAAAAATATGAAGCTAACTTCATAGCTAAAAGTAAGAAATACTTTACTTGTCATTACTATAAAAAAACTAGAATGCATGATTAAAGATTGTAGGATATTAGCAATTAATAATCAAGATAATCAAGAAAGTGAAAATAAGTATTTTCAATTTGAGAAAAAATATGTTCAAAATGGCTCAAATTATTTTATCACATGTTGTTTGGGTATAGAGTAATCAAATAATTTACTTTCTCTTGATTTAGGTTACTCAAATTAGGTGACAAGTCAAACATATTATTTCAACAAGTTAGATGATTCTTTCAAGATTCAAGTGAAATTAGTTTATGGAAATTACATCAAAGTTAAATCAAAGGGTTTCATGAAAATTAAAATAAATAAATATAAGGATGATATATATTATTCTAAGAGTATTGATCATAATTTGATAGGTTATAGTGATGAAGATAAGGCATACAAGTTTTATAATCATCTTAGTAAATCCATAATTGTTTCTAGGGATTTTAATTTTATTGAAAATAAGGCATATAAGTATTTTTATCATTTATATATATATATATATATATATATATATATATATATATATATATATATATATATATAAGTAATAAGTGAATTTTGGTATCCTATTTAAGTTTATTTTGAGGTATTACAAATTCCTACACATGTTTCTAGCTCAACTGGAAATAGTAGTATCTCTTTGTAAGAGACTAGTCATCCACCTACATAAACACCAAGAAAGAATAAGTGTTAGTTGAATCCTAATCTATCCAATTAAATACTGGAACATAATTATTATAATAGGATAAAAAATATACACCATTATGAAGGTAACTTATTTTATTATACTTATGATGAAAATACTATGTTTGCATTATTATCTTTGACTACTGAACGTAGAAGTTGTGCATAAACTATCCAAAAGAAAGAATGAATTGATGCTATGAAATTAGAGATGAGTTAAATTGAGAGGAATGCTAAATAATTTAGTTTATCATACATTTAAAAAATATTTAATTGGTACAAAGTGGGACAAGACCAAAGTTGAGAATGATGATACAATTGACAAGTTAAAAGCTAGACTAGTTGCTAAAGGATTTGCACAAACATATGAGGTTGACAAGGAGTCAACCTATACACATGTGGAATGTAAATATAATATAAGAATAATTATTTATACATATTTTAATAAACTAAGTAAAATCCATCAAAATTATGTCAAAAGTGCATTCCTAAATGAATTAATTGAATAAGAAGTTTATGTGGGGCATCCACAAGGTTTTGAGCTAAATGGTAAAGAATTTTGGGTATATAAGTTGAATAATGCTCTCTATGGGATGAAAAAATATAAAATATATGGTATTAAATAATTTATATCTAGTTCTTGGATCAAGGATTTACAATAATTCAAAATGTTCCAACTATTTGCATACAAACATCTATTTTTAATGTTTTATATTTCTATCTCTATGTAGATGACTTTATCTTTATAGGTGGCTCTATGTAGAATTGAATAAATTAAAATAAGATATTAAATAAAAAAATTGAGATGAATTATTTTGGACTTATGAATTATTTTATTGGAATGGAATTCCATCAAAATAAAGAGCAAGTATTCATTTGTCAATCCAAGTATGTCCAAGACATGCTAAAGAAGTAAAATATTAAAGATTCAAAGTTGAAAAACACTCCAATTTAAAGTGTATAAAATATTATGATGGAGGATGGAATAAAATAATATGATTAAAATAATTTTATAATTATTGTGGGAGGTTTGATGTATCTTACTATCATGAGACCAAATTTTAGTAATGGGGTTTCACTAGTTTCTAAATTTATGGGTAAATTGTCACTCAAACATTTACAAGTAGTGAAGAGAATTTTCAGATATGTAAGAGGTAATTATAATAATAGTTTTAATATGATACCATAAATTTAATTATGTATAATTAGATACACATATTATATTGGAGAGGATATTTTAATGATAGAAAGTCAACTTCATGTTATAGCTTCACACTGGGAAGCGGTTTGGTTTCTTGGTAATCAAACAAATAGGCCAAATTTTCATTATAATATACTAAATATGAATATAAAACCATTAAATAATCATGAAGACAAGTAATATGGCTTATATTTATAAACAATATTCATGGAATAATTAAGGAGAAGATAGGCATTTCACCTCTTTGCATCAAAACAGGAATGTTGAGCATGATGCCGATATGGGCACTTGAGTTATATTTTTAGTCATAGTTTATTTTTGATTTTTTTATTTTTTTAATAATTTAATCTAATATATTTATATCCTAAGTTATTTTTTTGTTAATTTTGGACAATTTCTAGTGATTTCCTAAAAACTAGTTGGAACTGCCACTTAACTCTAGTTCATTATTTAAGTACTCGAATGAGTTCCTAAGAGGTTGGACACAATTTTAGTTTTATTTAAGTGAAATTTAATTTTATTTAATTAAATTAATATTTTTTAGGTAATTTGGGTAGGTTTCATTATTTGGTGGCTCCTTGAGTAAGGCTTCTTACATATTGACCTTGTCTTGAATGTAAATCAACCTTGTTTGTTTTAGTCTTATTTAAGTTTGATTTTAGATTTATAATTATAAATTAATTAATTTTAAAGTAAATTTATGTATTTATTTTTTACTCTATGTTTCTATTGGAATAACTTGTCATGTAAGCTATCTTTTAATAGGTTTGTTTTAATCTGTATTTATTAATAATTAAGTATGCACAAGTGTAGCACAATAATTACTTTTGAAAATTTGTGTTGCATATCATTATATCATATTTTTTATATATTTATTCATAAATTAATTTTATAAATCATATATTTTTTGATTTTTAAGTTATTCAATATAATTTTTGGTCAAAATTTTCACTTACGACACAATTAGTGATTCTAAGAAAATTAGTTGATACATAACTTCAATTTCAGATTAATTAAGAGATGATTTACAATCCGTCCAATCATTCAAAAACTTAATTTTTTTTTATCTCTATTTAACTAATAGATGATTCTAACAACAAAATTTATAACAAGATGAGTGTGAGTTAGGTACAAAAGACTACCCACTAGTTTTTGATACAATACATAATCAACTAGAGGAGTCCTACAATTCATGGATAAAAACCATGATTAGAATGGAATGGAGGTAGGATTACGATTATAAATTTTTAACAAATAAATTGATTCATAGGCATACTTATGTTTTCCAATGGTGATCCCTTTAGAAGACTGGTGAATATAAAGACCAAGAAAATATTACATAAGTCCTAAGTCGGTCATGTAAAATTTCTCCATCAACTTGTGCTTTATATCATGAATCATGGGGTCTAAACTTGTTTATGGAATGAGATCATAAAAATTTAGAAACATTATTAGGAGATTATCCCCATGTTTCAATACATATACATATAAGATCAAATGAATAACATGTGAAACTAAAACTGAGCAGAAAACTATCCATGTTCTCATAAAAAGCTCAAGGAGATTTTTTGAGACCATGTAGAGAATTATGAATGCTACATACCAGTTAAGAACCTTATATAAAACATGGTGGTTTATTTATATATTTTTCCTCTCAAATATCCCCATGTATAAAATAACTCTTCACTTCCATCTAGTATATCAACCAATGATGTGTTGTAGTAAGGAAAAGTACAAGATGAACATAATCCATCTTAACAATGAGTTAAAGGTTTTAGAGTAGTTAACTCCTTAAACCTATGAGAATCCCTTTTATACCAAACGTTCCTTGTCATTTTAAACACAATCATATACTAAATACTTGGTCTTATAGACATATTTATAATGCACAAATTTTCTTCCCTTATAAAGTGGCATAAAGCCCCACGTATGATTCATCATGAGTGAAGAATATTCCTCTTGAATATTATCATACCACTCTTGTTTTCATGTTCCCTTATAAAATAAATATATAACATCAAAAATATCATGACTTAATATAGAAATACTAGATGTTTTATATTGAGTATGCTAAGGATCTGAAGGATCATCAACTAAATAACTAGCTACTTTCATAGTAGAATGAGCCCACTTAGGTATAATATAAGAATCATGTAGAGGATTTAGGGAAGATGCATCATTTTTTTCATCAATAAAATCAAGAAATAAGTCCTCAAAATTAGAGGAATGAGGAAAAATAAAATAAGAAAATAAGTATATGAGGGATCCAATGGAGAATAAACTTCATTGAATATATCATCCATGCAAAAAAACATCATGAGTGATGGGATATGTAAATTGATAATCCTTATCATCATCATAATGACCAATAAAGATGAGAGGTTAGATTTTATTCTACATATAACTAAATTAGTCATCAATAAAAAATGTCTATGCTTACTTACAAACACATAGAATCTAGATAAATTAGGCTTAATTCTAGGCCAATATTATTTTAGAGTTTTATTCTACACAATTTTCTAGGTATATAAATTTGTATATAATTTTCATAATTTATTGCTTCAACCTAATATTGAGGAGCCATATCCTCAGACTAAATCATATAGTTTTCCATCTCCTTCTAATTCCTATTCTTTCACTCAACTACATCATTTTGTTGAGGACTATAGGGAACTGTGAATTGGTGAAATTACCATGCTTAGTAAAAACTTCTTTTAATATACTCCCCCATCATCAATGTATATATTTTTCTTGGAAGATATTATTTATTATCTACATAATCCTTAAAGGTTTTGCATATCTCAAGAACCCCACTTTTTTACTTGATAAAATACACCCAAATTATTCTAGAAAAATCATTAATGAAAGTGATTACATATTTTTTACCATAAAAGGAGAGATTGGGACATTTCATAAGATGACTATGCACCAATTCAAGTGAAGCTTTTACTTGAGAGCCTTATCCTTTATAAATGGGCTTGATGTTATTTTCTAAGCATACATCCATGACAAATGTCATAAATTGAAGAGACCTTATGAAGCTCTATCACTAGATTTTGTGTACTCATATTCATTAAATACTTGAAGTTGAGGTGGAAAAATTATTCATGCCATAACTTGATTAATAAATTAGCAATAGAAATAAATAACCTATTTTGGGTTAAAATATCTCAATAGTATAGATATGTGAACCATGATGAATATTACCTGTTGCAACTACATCATGTGGATCTTGAAATTCTCTTATCAAAACATTATATGGAGATAATTTGACAAAATTCATATTTATTAAATTAAAAAATTTATATATAGACAATAAAATATAATATTTTTTGTGGAAAAAAGGACATCAATGATAAACCCATCCTATATTTAAACTATGTAATATCATAAAATAGAAACTTGATAAAATTTACCAACTTTAATATGAGAATTGATGCATTAGAAATAGAAGATATAATATAATGAGGATTAGTCAGACGATGCAAAGCACCAGGATCAAGAATCTAATTGTCATGTGATGCAAATAATGCCCTTTTATAAAGTACTTTCCCCTTGTCTAATGAATGAGTTAAATAAGATGGAGTAGGAATATAAATATTATGTTATTTGATTAATTATTTCAAAGCTTTAATATTTTAAAAACATATATACTTATAATTATTTTCTCCCCCAAAAAATCTTAGAGGATCATATGTATTTTTTATTTGAATTTATGGTTAGAGTTAGAAGTCTTATTGGGCTTAGAAGACTCAAAAGATTTAGAAGGCTAAGAGGTAGGTTATGTAGGTTTATATGGATTTATATTTGGATTAGGTTTGGTTTTTACTTTAGTGGAAGTAATAAAAAATGTGTGAATAGGACTAGGGAGAGAATCAATGGTAACTAACTTAGTTTTATCTATAGTTATCCATTTGATGAAAAACTTAAAACTAGGCCATTAGAACTATTCACATAAAGCATCCACTATATAATATGAATTAGAATAAAAGACACTAAAAGGACACTTTAATTTTGGAAATTACAAATAAATAACATCTTTATTAGTCTTATCTTTTCCACCAGCCTTTAATTATGACCTAATTGAATTAAATTTGGAAATAAATTATTCAATAATAGGAAATTTAGTGGGTGAAAGAGAAGATAATTCAACATCAATTTTAAACATTTTGAACTCATTTTCTTTTCCAAATTGTTCCTCAAAAATTTCTTAGGCTTCTTTTGGGGACTTGGAATCTATAATGTGGATCAATAAATTGTTTGAAACATTAAAACTTAGGGCCCCATTTTGCTTACATGCATATAAGTACTTGTCCTTATACGAGGTGAATGCTAGAGAAATATCTAAAAAAATCTCCACAAGCCTTTGGATTATAGAAGATATCAGATTTTATGATTCCAAACATGATATCTTGAGGTGTTGAGGGGATCAAAAAGATAGGTTTCCATTGTTGAATAAGAAGAAGATGATGAGGAGTAAAAGAGCCTTGACATGTGAAGACCAATAACCCCCTAGAAGAAATAAGTTTTACCTCTTTACAAAAAAATAAAATATAATTACAACTATCACAATGTATGTATTTTGATTATAAAAAATGACCCCCTTCACCTTTAAAATTTAACATCTTTAGATGGAGCTATGTGAAATTTTCCATTTGATGGTAGCAATTTCCACCCTCCTAGATGATAGTGAGGGAAGAAGTTATTATAGATACATAAATGGATTTTCTACCTTCTAGGAGATGGCAATAGTGGTCCCTAAGGTGGTATGTCTGGTAGCACCTAAATGATAGTGTAATTGGGACTCCTCTAGTGATCCATTAGCTATTTAAAGTGGTAGACTTATATAACAACCTTACTAGTTTGGACTTAAATCTACTTATAGGCCAAATATATAACATAGACCTTATCATTAAGTGTAAAATCATAAGAGAAAGCATCATTATTTAAAATAACATTATTTCTAGCCTTAAATAATTGGAAAATATTGAGGGGTCTAAAAAAAATCCATAAAACATCCATAGAAGTGGGCTAGTTGGCTAAGTCTCCCAGAAGAACAAGCCACTAAGAAAATGGCTTAGTGTGATAAGACTGGAGTAGGCTATGGATCCATTTCTAAATAGACTAGGCACTTGGGTATAACTAGAATAAATGTTTGAAAGACTTAGGCTAATGATATGAAGGAAACTTAGGTGGAGTGATGCTCATGTGAGAGAGTTATTCCTCAAGTGAGAGGCCTTGGTAAAAAAGGAACCACATAAAGTGGGAGAGCTTAGTTTTGATTTCAATATTCCAAATTCTATCAAGTATAGAAATCAAATTTATGGGAAAGGATTTAATTCCCTAATGCCTATTAATATTACATAGAGTAGCATAGAATGGGATCGTGATTTGATATAGAAGGCCTAGATAATTTCTTGAAATAAGTGTCACAAGTCTAATGCTAGTCTTTCCACCAAGCACGGGGAGGTTACAAACCAAGCTTATGAAGCATAAAATTAAGAAGAATCTATTGAATATGAAGCACATAAGGTAATTCCAGATTATTTATTTAAATTTTAATTTTAATTAAAGCTAAGGAATCTAGTCCCTAGTAGAAACCATATCACAAATGGCAAGATTACCTTTTTGAAATAGCCTATGGGGTTTGATTCTTGGAAATTTAGCCAATATAACACTGGTGTTTGTCATAATAGGAGAACACCAAATGATATGATCATTGAAATATAAATATTTAAAAAAACCATACCCAATCCATTTCATGTGAGGCTTGACATCTTTGAAGGATTTCTATATGCATTTGGAAACAAATGAGCCTTCAATTTTGATAGGAACTTTAGTGATGAGAGGGGAGTGAAACCTATATTTTTCCAATTAGTCTTACCATAGGGCCGCCTAGAAGAGATACAATGCCTTAGTAGGATATTATAAGATTCATTTCCTTCAATGGTGTGAACCACCCATTTATCCTATAAAGATGCACTATGTCTATAAAGGTTAATAATTTTGATGCCTCCTTTGTCTTAAAAGAGGTATAAAATGTCCTAAGAAACATGATGGAAACCCTTGGCATGTTTTTAATTAGACTAGATAAAATCACTAATTATTTTTTCTAAACTATGATAATCCTCTTTAGAGGGATCCTAATAAGAGGAATAACAAACATGGGTGACTACCATAATCTTGGTAAAATTTTGGAGCTTCCTTGCTAAGGATATCAGATTTGTAATCTAGTACTCAACCTTTTTATCAACTCTTTTGATGACATACTTCCACAAATCAATTGGATAAATGTAAAATTTAAAAGATATTCAAATAAAATTGAACCATTCTCCTTGTGCAACCCATTTTCAATTATAAGGAAGAAGCCATTCAGGCATAGGCATCATACTTTGTCTAAAGCATTGCATCTTATTCCATAAAAAATCAGATTAGAGGCCAAACAAAAGGTATTAGGGAGTTTCATAGCTTACGAAAAGGTTTTCTTTTATTCTTTGAGTGTGAGGAAAGTATCATCCACAAAGTTCCCATTAATGAGATGGTAAGAGTGGTTAGGCAAAGAGATACCATGAACCAAACCCTACTCAGCTCTAGAGGCAAGGAGATAACTTAAAGCTTCCATGGAAAGAACATATAACATTGGAGCTAGAGGACATCCTTTCTTAATAGATTATTATAGGTCAATGTTATAATAATTGAGTCCATTAATGGCAAGGAAGGTTGAGGTATCTAAGATCAAAATTTGGAATACCAAAAAGAAGAACTAGATAAAACCTAGAGCCTTTAACATGGCTTGAATAAAAAGCCACTCAATCCTATCTAGGATTTTTCAAAGTTGAGCTTGATAAAAATGGTTATCTAAAAAAAATCTAGACCATTCCATGCATTACTAGATAAAAATAATGTTGTCAAGAATATATCTCCCTCTAATGAAACTAGTTTACTTAGGTCAAATAATGACATGAAGAATAAGATAGAGCCAACTATCAATAACTTTGACAAAGATTTTATACAATACATTCAATAAGATAATGGGATTCTATTTGGTAAGAAGATTGAAATCACCCACTTTGGGTATGAATTTAATATTATCTTAATTAATTAAAGCTCCTAAATAAATTTTTTTAGGGATTCATTATAACCTTGAAGCAGGTCAAGCCCAAAAAATTCCCATGTGGCTTTATAAAATTCGAATGGAAATCCATCGAGGCCCAAGGATTTATCATTAATCATGAATTGGGGATCCTCTATGAGTTATTGGAGGGTTATAGTAGAGTCATAAATCCAATATTTATCTCTTTAACTTTTAAATAAACCACAACATGGGATTCTCTTAAAGCCTCAGCTCCTTTAGTCATAATCTCCTAGGCTTAGAACATTAATTTGTAGTGATCTATGAAGGCCAAAGAGATGTTGGGAAGGGAAGTGAACCTATATTTGGCTATTTTTTATGTCCTTGATTTGGTCATGTACCTACTTTGATCTGATGGATTTGAATAAGTCTTTAGAGGCCTTATCACCAACCTTGAGCTAGTGTCACCTGGTGTGTAATTGTGCCTCTCTATCAACATCAATTTTTACCACCTTAATGTGGTTTTTAAGTGAGGTAACAAGATTATTTAAAGTAGTGTTAAAAGTATTGAACTTAAGGAAAGAGGATACATTTTTAAACTCCTTAGGTGTAACATCCTCACTATGTTTCTTGATACTTGTAACTTATTTCCCATAGTGGCAGAGGAAAGTGGTGGTGCATAAAATGGCCTCATTCCACCACTTAATCTAACTGACAACATAAGGAGGGAAAGGGTCCAAATTCCATATTATGTAAATTAATCAAATGGTATAACATGGATTAAAATAAAAGTATCGAGGATGAACTGATTTGTGGCACCTTGTATTGCCCTATGACTCATTCCATTCTACAAGAGATATGAGAATGATTGGAGATAGCTAAGTCAAAATGGATAGTGACAAGATGGACATTAATGTTAGATAAAAATAAAATATTTTTTTCTAACAATAAATAATGGTTGAGCCTTCTATCATGTAGTATTTCTATCATGATAGTTAGACCACATAAACTGATACATGTTATTAATTAAGTGCCGTCAGAGGAGAGGGTTGACAAGACCTCATTTATTCTTGAACTAATACCAAAATTCACACCCTCTGATGTACCATCACATAGGAAAGGCACCAAATATATTTTTATAACTCTCAACCATATTAAAATCTCCATAAATGAGCCACATGGCAAGGGGAGATTGTCATCTAATGATCACCAAAGTAGATAACTATCAAGGACATTATTAGTGATGTAAATGTTGAGAATGCCAAAATAATAGCCATCAATGTCTAAAAATAGAAAAACATGCCGATGTGTCAAGTTCTACCTTATATAAATAATGAGGGTAAAAACTTAGGTGATACTAATATAATGGCACCACCACATCCATATACAAATTAGAAAGTTGGGTGGTGTCATTCTAAATACAATGCTAAGAAGTCTGTAGAATAAAGATTACAACTTTAAATTACTGTAGACAAACAAAATCTAGAGAACCTATTTATTGACAAGTGACACACAAATTATTTTCTATATTAATCTATAAGACCTCAAACATTCCATGAAAAATAGTTCATTGGGAGATATCATCCATGTGTGATTCCCCCTATCCATCCTCAAAATCAGTTAGCACAACAAAACTATTGTGCTAGTTTGGGATAGAAAAAATCTTAACATAATGGAGTGGTGTTTAAATCCATGTTAATCTTGGGGTTATTCTCCACTTCTATGTGGTGGGATGCATAACCACCTCAAGAATGAGCCATTGATTGAGGATATCCTAGTAATAAGGATTAAGGAATATTATGAATAGTTTAAAATTATTCTCTTTTGGTCTTGGGGGACTGAAATAATTTTTGGAGGTGGATTAGGTATCTTTTGAGAAGGCTTGGTTCCTGGGGAGTAGGAAAAATGGGAGGAGGCTTTAAACTCTAGATAAGGCTTTTTGGAATAGATTTTGGTCCAACCATCCCCACTGTCCATCACCTTTGGCTTAGTAAAATGAGAAGGGGCCAAAGAGGGCTTTAAAAATCCCATAAAGGAGAAATATTTGATATGATGGTCAAACACCTGACATTAAAATCAAGTGTTAAGTAATTTTAATTATACAAGTTTCTATAACTAGTGGGCTTCACCTACCTAAGTATCAAAAAAATCCTTTAGGTGTTTACAAAGGTCCACCTGAATGCAAACCCATTTTTGGGGGTAGACAAATAACCACTTCAACTAATCATGGAAAATAATGGGTCTAATGGGCACAATAATTTATTCCATAAAGACCCATAGGTTCATTGGCAAGCCAATAATCTCAACCCATATGGGGACTTAAAGGGAGGTTTTATCGATGACCTTGAAATCATGGGACCACTTGGACAACATTATGAGTATGGATCAAAGAAACCAACAACATGATTTGGCAATGAGGGATTAATATTCAAATATATATTTAAAGGTAATCAAAGAGAACCCTTTGGTAAGGTTTTTAATTCCAACCAAATGGATGCCTACTGGCTCTCAATGGTGGTGGCATTGATTCTAGAGAGACTCTTTTGAGGGGGCTCAACCAAAAATTTAAGTAATAAGGAAAAAAAATTAATATCAATTGCATGATTATTTAATAACATCACCATTAAGACATACCTCAAGATAATAAGGAAGGGTAGAGGGAGTAACTCATTATATACCTTTGAGACAAACATCTGAGCTCTCTTAGGTTCCATTTCTCTCATCTCCTACAACATCAATTATATTTGAGAGTGCATAAGTCATTATATAGGTCAAGGTTACCCACAGGGTGGAGTGTCAAGTAGAATAAGTGTGTAGGACCCTTAGAAAGTCTTGTAGAATCATTATGTAAGGAGGGCAAGAAATCACACAAGGAAAGGCAAGTTGACCATAGGAAACCCTAGTAGAATAATTTTCCTTGTTTGAAATGATTTTGATCTAAAAAATATGTATTTGAATTTAAAACAAATGGATTTTGTTTTTAAAAACTAACGCACCTTTTTAAAATATTTCTAGTTGCATAGGATATTAGATGTATTATAAGATTTCATGCAAAGGTCAACCAAAACCTTCATATCAAGAGTATATCCTTCATACTAATGAACTATGAAGTAAGGGATAACATTGAGAAGTTAGATGTAGCTTGTGAAGGGAATGTGGTAGTATGGCCATAAAAGGTGGAAGGAAGTTAGAGAGATAACATTTTCATAGAGATAAATATCAAAGGAAGTAGTTTGTGTGGAGTAGACAAACTCAATACAAAGTGAGGAAGTGGTAGCTAATATACCAATAGGAGGAATGGGTATACCAATAGATAGAGGGAGGTTAATTGGGACATTGTGGTTTACTTTGCCAATGTGGTAATAGGTGATGTAGGAATTTTATTATATGTTTGTGTCCATGAGTCAAGTAAAAAACCCACACAATATCTAATGTTGTCAATAAAAATATACATAAAGCTGATCCTAACAACTCAACTTGTGGCTAGTTGTGATTGAGATTGGTATAGAATAGAAGACCAAGGTGGTATTAAACTAATCATTTATTTAAAGAGTTATCAAAACTCTTCAACCAAGATATCTCCAAGAGCTCATTACCACATCCATAACCATTAACACAATGCTCACACAAATAAACAACTGTCTATAACACCAATAGTTAGACAAGTGAATATCTCCACTTCTTCTCTATCTTAGATGCACTACTAAGGTGCATATAAATGAGAGAGAGAGAGAGAGAGTCATTGAATGCATAGGTCAACATAATGAGCACATAATCATGTGCACACCCTAAGCAAGGTTAACTAAAGTAATTAAACTATATTAATTACTCTGAACCCCCCTTAAGATAATCTAGGGGCTAATAATAGAGGATGCAATGTGAAGCCACATGTCATTATGGATATCCATCTTTCTAGAGTACATGGATGTCAAGTCACTATAACCACCAAGTCAAAGTAAGAATGATGCTGAATATGAGGATCACTAAACATAACCATTGTTCTCTATTTACTAGGTATAATGATGGACCTGAGGAAGCATTACTTGAACATGCTCCAACAAGATGGTAAGAAGTGAGCACAAAGACTGGTGGGGTTACCACACTAGTGTCAATGGTGGGGATACCACACTAGTCTCACTATAATAAATACCAAGAAGGCCATAGAGTCAAGTAACGGTCTTCATATGGGTTCCAAAAAACAAAGTGCCTAAATAAGATACCCATGTATAAAGGAGTAATCTAGAAAACACTCAAAAGGACAAAATACATATAACTCTCATAAAGTGGATAAAAGAGAGAAAACACATAGGAAAAACTCCCCCTAAAAAGAGAGAAAATAATAAGAGATAACTATAAAGTCCCCAGAATATGATGCTAAATCAGTCTACACTCCAAGTACTCACAAGTCACAAAGGAACTAAATCTGCACAAGTAGTCTAAATCCACTACACAATAAAAAAACTAACACTAGGCTTCACTAGATTAACTTAAATCAAGAATGCTTTTAGTGGTGATGAAAGTAAAAAAGATTATAAGGAATGTCGAATACCTAAGAAAAAGAATGTACACCAACCCCCCATACTACTAACTAGGTGGAGCAATGAAAAAAGGTCTGTACAAGTGGTCCCAATCCACTACTCAAACACCGAATAACTTGACAATGTATACACCAAAATAACTTCATGTCAATTTTAAAGAGACTATCAAAATATTAAAAAAAACAAGATGACACTAGGATTCACCATAATAGCTACAATTCAAGCTATGGAAGATTGTCAATTATTAAAAAAAGTGGTGTCAAAAATACATAAAATGTCTCTCAAAGAGGATGGATTTAATACCATGATAGGCATGTGCACACCCTAATCAAGCTTAAATAAATTAATTAAACTACATTAATTACTCTAACATTGATAACAAAGGATTTCAAACAACCTGGATAATAGGCATAATACTGTGAAATAAATTCCAATCCAACAAAATAATCATACACTACACTGATTCACTGATTTAAAGACTCTAATTTTGAATTAAATATGACTCTAAAATCATTGTACAACCCTTATTTATGAATATGAGAGAAATATGGACCATAAAAACCTTCAAATTTGTAAGAAACTTTAGGTAAAAAAATATAAAAACATGGTAATACAAATTAAAATTGATTCAATACTTTTGTATAACCCTACAAAAATTAATCAAATGTGTCAAAAAACAATATTTTTTTAAATCCAAATATTGTAAATGGTAATATACACTAAGGCATTGTACTACCAATTAAAAATTAGAGATTTTTAAATATGAAAAAAATATCAAATCTAAAAAAATATAACTATACATCCTAGGTAAGACTTAGATCAGTATAATCAAAAAAAAAATTGGATCCAAATAACTAGATCAATGATGAGTTTCTAGTAGAATGTGCACAAGAATTTATAGGAAAAGGTTTTTCAAAAATCTCTAAATCACTAATACCATATTATGGTTATGATCAAGATACTATGATCAAGAGACTACATGGATCTGTAAGATATATCTAGTAGACTTAGACCAAATTAAAATAAGATTTATTATAAATACAACACTCAAACTATATAGAAATACTAGAAATATTATTACTATAAAATATTATTACAATCCCCTGAACTATTTATTATTCATCATACATTATGCACTATAGGAGTGCCAAATATATAAGAGAGTGAATGGGCTTCAGTAACTCATAGTTACAAAAACCTCATAGGTAAATGTTTCAACCCATGTGCACACAACTAATTAGGAGTAGTCACAATATTATGCACTAATCCTATGTGCATACAACTAACTCCTTATTTATTAAGCAACTGTAATGGACACAACTAATAATAAGACTACCTAAAAGTGCACTTAGTCTATGTGAACACTCCAACAATAATATCATATAGATGCATAAAATTCTATATCATGTTGGCAATGATTGGATTAGATCATGGGGCATGAACATTGTTCATTCACATACACATTATCATTTTTATATCAAGCATGGCATCAATGGTACATAAAAGTGAGTACCTTTGAATCTATAGGTACATCTACATCATATGATTTAGCAAAATTATGAAATGTGGCATAGGTTTAGTGATTTTTAACATATGAATTAGTCAAATTGATCCCAATATGTGGCTTGTAAATTCATCTCTAAGTTAAATGTTGGTTACATGAGTAGTGCAGTTAAGGATCAACAACACTAAATGGCCTAAGAACTACTCCCTTTTCAATGTGGGTTTAGGTATTTATCTTCCCAACCCATGTATTTTCCTTAATACATAAATTTAGGTCATAATCACCCCCATTATCCAATAAGCATAATTTTCCATTGCTTCAATAGGGAAGCATCATATCCAACAACACATTATAAGAAAACATGGTTCACATACTTACAGGTGTATTAATTCCTACTCTTTAATTTCAAAAAGTTCAACTTCATTTTAGAATTTAGATTTCATATATGGACTTATTTTATGCACATTCATTATAGGTTGCATAGAGTAAGTTTTGCATTTTAATCCTTCTAACAAAGACAAATTGGGGTTTATACACTCAATAACATCTCTTAATGTTATTATTCTAGCATTGTATTTAAATTCCAATACTAGAATAGAAGGGGGTAGTTTGTAGATACTAAAATTAAGAATTAGATACTTGGAAATGTCCTACCTTAAATGACTTTTGCATATACATATGGCTCTTATTCACCCTTCCCTCACATCCACATATTTTCCATGGGTCCAACCTTCCCAATTTTCTATCACTCACCTAACATAATTTCCTAGTCTATGTCTAACATGTTCAAAATAATATTCAAACTATTTATAGATCTTTAGATCAATATTATTTCCTTTTATACAAATTCATTAGACCCAAATTATTCAATTATTTTGAATTCATCCAAATCTAACAAACTCTTCTCATGCTAAGAAATTATCACTTTTCAATTTTAAAACTTTATTATGCGTTAACCCATACATTTCACATATCAGTGGTATGACAAAGTACCCAAAAATTCCCTTATAAATATATAATATGTATAATCCTATTCCTATTTAGAAATCACCTATCAATCACTTACACACTCAAAGGGACTACCCTATTCTTTTTAATTAAACCATAAATCACAAGTATTAGGTCATATAAAAGTTTTAAGGACCTCAAAGATAAGTAAAATTTGTCATTTTGAAAGTATCCAAATATATATCACATGTTGAATTCATTAAAGTATCACTATTTCACACATACACCTAATGAGATAAATAAACATTTTTTTACTTCCATCTTTAGAGTATTGTATATGTAGGTATGCTAAACCATTCATCAAGGAGTGGTGATATCAACTCAACCTAACTATTTCCCATTTTTTAAATGAAAACCTAGTGTTAAAAGTGTACCTTGTGTCTAAAGTGGACCTAGGGTTTTAAATAGAATGAGACATGTTTGTAAAATTGCATGCACATATAGATATTAAAAATCACACATATATAAATATTAAATATATAGATAGTGGGTCAATCGAGGCTCTCTTAATACCTCATCTGAGCCCTAAAAGAAATATCACCTAGATTAAACCATAATATTTTTAAAATCATCATTCAACATTATCCTAAGTTGGACAATTCTATCTAGGCACATCCAAAGACTCAAATCTTGATTTGATTAACTTACATTCTAGTTTATGATGAAAAATCATCTATAGGTTCTTATAATATTACATCAGCCAAAAATAGAGTTCAATGTGTTTGTTTAGGTTTTATATTTTGGAATTTTTGGCATGATATTTTTTAACCTCTTAGAATGATGTTTCTAAAGTATTCCTTTTCTATGGAAAAAGTACAAAGATATTTTATCTATTATATTAATCTACGTGGGATGTTAAGTCATAAACACTTGTCAGAAATGGTTATTCAAAAAATTTAATTATATAATGAATAAATTTTATGATATGGTATTATATGACACATGAAACATACATGCCAAATTTTAGAGCATTTAGAGTTACCATGGTAATGTATCTTTCATTTTTGACAAACTGTGTCACCTATCCAGTCTATGATAGTTATAAATATGGTTCATTTTGTATGCTAAAAATTATAATTCTAAATTTTATGTAGTAATATAAAATATATTTTATTTTATTTTTCAAAATTTAGGTCAATTGGATTATATTAAAGTTATGATTATTTTTCTAGCTATCATTTGGCCTAAAAATGTCATCTAAGTACTCTGTCTAGTCTATGACACTTGACAAGATGGTTATTTGGTTTAGTTAAAAATTATATTTCTAAATTTTGATTGGTGATATAAAATTTATTATTAAACATGTGCTTAAAAATTAATCTCAATTATATCAATAACATTAAAGTTATGATAATTTTGTAACTATCATTCAACTTGAACATGTCTTTTGTCTAATCTATAAACACTTGGTAGGAGGGTTATTATTTATGGTAACACTGCATTAATAATTGGGTTATGAAATTTGAGTGGTGATATTAAATTTAGTCTATTTTTAAAAAAAAATCATGTAAATTAGATATACAAAGGTGAAGTTATGATAGTTTTGGTAGCTACCATTCAGCCTGAAAATGCCACCTTGAACTATTACTAATAGCTTAGAATTTAATCAAAAATATATAAAGATTACAAGTTATTGTACATTATCTGGAGTTTAGGGAAGTTGAAGAGACACTCTAAAGAGGAATATGGGATTTGAATAAAATAAGTTTGGCATAGAGGGATGAGTTTTAATGGAGTAAAACTCTCTAATATTAGAACAAAGTTGTATCTATTAAGGAGGAATTGTATGAGAGTATTGAACTCTTTAATGTAATGTAATAATTATATAGAGGCATGTATGTGAGAAAAATATGTATTTTATAGTGTGAATTAATTACACTATAATTTTTTAAGATTAATACAATGAAAATATGCTAAGTGTGTCAAGTTTGAGTAAGTGCTTAAAGTGTGACCATGAGTGAATGTCTAACCCTATAAAAATAGAGATAAAAGTAGTCCTTACATGGACCCCATCTCTTATATTTTCACCAATTGATATCATATAAATGTTTTTTCATTATGGTTTGTGTGTGTGAAACTCCTATATGAGTTAATTATAGGTTGTGAAAGATAAGTCTATTGAGCATGCTATAAGTTGTGAAAGAGAATATTACATAAATTGTTGTAGGTGTGATAGAAGTCCTAAAAGTTGGGAGAGAGTTTTCAAGGATATATTTTGAGTATGTTGTAGGTTGTGATATACAAAACTACTGATTGGGGTGAGATATGACACACAAAGAAACAAGAGTACCATAGGTATCAGACATGACAAAGATGTTGAAAATATTCTAATAAAGACTACATATGATGGAGATGACTACACAAAGTAGAGATATTACATCTATGCATGTAAATAATGAATAATATATAATGGTGGAGTTTATGTACCTATAATAAATATTTGATGATTTATGAAAACATCAAATTAATAGAGGAAATGATTCTAGTAGAATAAAAAGACTAGCAGGGATCATGGTGAAGAAAGAGGTAAGTCTACTTGTGATGTTGATTTGTTATATGGTAAAGAGAGCCATGATAATATCTTAAAATGGATAGTTGAGTTATAAGTTTATTTTTAATATGAGAATATTGAAAATCACATGAGGGTAAAAACTACATGTAAGAGATTATTTGGAAGTGCAACCATGTGTTGGAGTGTTCTCCAAGTGAGGAGATAAATAAAATAAAACAAGAAGGTGAGGATGGGAACATATAGTTTCCAAGTTGTTGGGTCATTTTTTTCACCCAAAATTACAACAAGAGTGGTTGAAACAACTTCATGTGATAAGGCTTAAGAGAGATAAGAAGAAGAATATTTCCATGAAGGGAAATATGAAGGGAAAATTTCCATGTGATTAACTCAAGACTACTTTGAGAAGTATCAAAGATAAGCATGTGTGTATATAAATAAGGTTGTCTTGTAATAAAAATAAGGTTAGGTTTCCATGTAAGAATCCCAAGTGTGTTTTAGAAAGAAATAAGTGGAAGAGAGTTATGACTAGCCTACATAGGAATAAATCCTCATGCAAGAGGATATAGAAGTGATAGTAATTGAAGAAAAATAAGGAGACCCATTTTTTGATGATGAGAAGGAGTTAGAGGTATATCATGAATAGGAATATTCATAATTTTCCTTGGTTAATGAAGGTAATACATTTTTATTTTCTATTTTTGAGGGTAGAAAGGTTGAGGACAATCAAGGAGAAATATAGATTTCTATAAATGAAATAATAAAGGTGAATGAAGAAAACATGGAGGTGGAATAAGTACAAGTTAATGCACAATAATATATTATGGTTTCAAACCATTCATTTGGAGGATAAGAAAACATAAAGAAGAATGAAGAGAGAATAACTATAAATGTTTTTAAAAATGGGCCTTTGGGAGTCCATAATGAGGGAGAAATTTGTAAGAATACTATGGGTAGTAAAAATGACTTGGATAACATGTCATTGTCGTGTGAAGAATAGAAAAAAGAATTGATTTTTTGAAATCTTAAAGAGAGAAAGGGAGAGGATGGTCATAGATAAAATTTAAAAGAGCATGAGTTATAAAGTAGAAATATAAGGATATGAAGTTATAATGAATCTCATTTGAGTTTTTATGTCATTATGTTGTTGTCATTGGGCGTGCTAGCTTAATTTTATAAATTTGAAATCAAATAAAGATATGATTTATTTTTTGTTGCATTTATTTGCATATTCCTATGTTTTTTGGTATAATTAATATCTTAATTGCGACCATAATCATGAATAAAACATTTGGTATTAAAATTATTGTTTTTTGCATTTATGAGTGTGTGTGTATAAATTTTATGCATTCATCTTATAGAGATATTTCTGGGTAGAAGGTGTAGAGAGGAGAGTTAAAAAAATTTACATGATTTTAGAGTTAATTTTTTGTACACGATTTTCTATTTCTAAGTAACTGGAATAAAGAATTGATTTGAATGTAAGAAGGTCATGAATGTATGGAGCACCAAAACTTGTAGATGCGGTTAGATTGATGAGAGATATGAAAACCCAACTAGAGGCCATGGAGATATAATAATGTTGAGGTGTTATGGTAATGGATGATGGCAGTGATGCTAGATTATTAGGATAAAATGTTTGATGATCAGGTCACATAGGAAGAGAATGATGAACCTAAAGATCAATTCTTACAAGATATTATGAAAATGAATAGTAAAAAAAATTGGACCCTAAAATTTATTCTATAAGTTTGAAGCCTAAATTACTCATTGAATGGATCAGAGTCAAAAAATTATTTCAAGTGTGAAAAAATGAAAGATTAAAATGTGGTTAATTTTTCTATTATAAAGTTTAAATTCATGCCTACTTATGGTAGGATCATGTTCAAGCATAAATATTATGTAAATTAAATGATAATATTAAGACTTTGAATAGATTTGTCATAAAGGTGGAGGATAAATTCATTACTATGAATTATAACATGAGTTTTTTCAAGGAGATTCAAAACTTATGACAAATGGAAATGAGTTAAATGATTACATAAAAGAGTTTTTATAGAATTACCATTAGAAGATACTAAGAAGATCTTGAGGTATTCAAAATATAATAAGAGTTTGGTATGACCATATGTTAGCTTGTTGAAGAAGCTTATCATTAAGCATTGAAGGTAGAGGAAATGTTATTATAAAAAGAGTAAAGATTAGTTTGAGGAAAATGAAAATTCATGCATGGAAGTGGAAAAGGATATGGAAGAGACAAAGGTTATTCTATCCAACATAGTGATGAAATTAATTCACAACATAATGGTGTTAATACTTAAAAAGGCAAAGTAAATTTAAAATGTAGAGGATCTTATGGATGATGTAGAGGTTGTAGATTCCATGGTACATGTTTTATATGTGGTTAGATTATACACAGAGAATTTGATTGTCTACATTTTCATAATGAAAGTGATAATACAGATTATTTGAGTGTTAAAATAACATAAGGTGATGGGAAAAGTGTTATGTCTATTCATAATATAGATGAAATAAAAATTAAGGAAAATCTCATGATGAAGAGGGTGTTTTTGAAGCTTATAAAAGAGAAGAAAGCATGCATAGAGAAATAACTTTTTTATAACCTTTTGTAAGTCTAGAGATAAGTCTTGTAATTTGATTGTTGATAGTGGTCTAATAGATTAAAAAAATAGTAATATATGGTAGACAAACTTGGTCTAAAAATAATTTTGCATCTGAATTTATATAAGATTTCATGGTTGTTAAATGGATATTAATTTTGGTGAATAAGCAATGTCTAGTAAGTTTTCAAATTAATACATATAAAAATGTGATCATATGTGATATAATGCCCATAGATATTTTTCATTTTTTTCTTGGAAGCACTTGGTATTTTAATTTCAATGTGAAAATGATGGCCATGTAAAAAAATATGCATTGATGAAAGATGGAGTGACACATAATTTTAATCCTTGGAAGTATAAGTTTGAAGAAGTGGAGAAAATTCCAAAGTTTTATATTGTTCCAATAAATTAATTTATAAAATATATAGAGGAATAAATATATTTTGTGTTAATACCTAATCCCACACAAGTTTTGAGAATATAAGAAGGAAAGAAGGAATCACTTTTACATGAGGTGAAAGAGATGATAGGTGAATTTGTGGAGATTTTTTCAAATAATATACCAAATAGATTACCATAGATGAAGAGTATTAGTCACTGTATGGATCTTATTCCATGATCTAGTTTACCAAAAAAAGTGGCATATAAGTTGACACCTAAAGATAATACAAATGTACAAATGCAAGTATAATAACAATTCAGATAAATTTTTATAACATGTGAAACATGAGTAATATAAGTGACTAATAATAATGGAGAGTGGATAACTTGAAATTATTCTAAATCCACTAAAAATACAACCATTAAGTACATATTTTCATTTCCATGCATGGATGATTTCATGGATTATTTGAGAGGAGAAAAATACTTCATAAATATTGACTTGAAGAGTGGATATCACCAGATTTGTACAATGGAAGGTGATGAGTGTAATATTACATTTGAAACATGAAGGATCATATGAATGGTTTTTTATGCCATTTGGGTCAACTAATACACCAAGTAAATTCATGAGAATGATGAATGATGTTCTTACAAATTCATTTTTTGGAAATTTTTTCATTATCTTAACAACATACTATTTTTTAGTATCACAAAGGACAAACACTCATTATATTTGTGTATGGTCTTATGAAATTTTTTAGATGAAAAGAGTAGCATGAATTTAAATAAATGTAGTTTTATATATAAGGAATTGGTATAATTTGGATTTTTATTTCCCATGAAGGTTTGAAAATGGATCCATAGAATGTACAAGTTATATTTGATTGGCCATCACCACACAATACATTTGAGGCATGTAGTTTTAATGGATTTAAAATATATATATATGAATTATTTTAAGGATTTTAGTGGTATTTTTACAATTATTATAGATATAATAAATAAAAATAAAAATGATTTTGCCTGGACAATGGAAGGAGAACATAGTTTCAAGCAATTGAAAAAGAAAATAACTGAGCAACCAATGTTGAAATTACCATATTTAGATAAAGTATTCAAGTAGATTATAATGTTATGACATATTAATAGGTGTATTATTAATTCAAGAATTATAACCTATTGCATATTTAATTGAAAATGTAAATGATGCAAAACACAAGTATTTAGTATACGATCAGGTGTTCTTCGCAATTTTGAAAGCACTCAAGAATCGGAGACATTATATGTTTTCTAAATAGTTTTTTTTGTATATAGATCATCAAAAATTATAAATAAAATATAGTTAGAGTAATATTAATTTGTGACATGTGAAGTGAGTTGAATTCTTACATAGTTATTCATTTTCTTAAAACATAGAAGCGGAGAGTCAAACAAAGTGGAAGATGTGTTGAGCCACATAGTTATATTATTAAATGAATTATGAGTGGAATTCATAGGATTTTACCTTATGAATGAGAAGTATGTAAATGATAAATATTTTTAAGAAGCATTAAATACATGTTTTGAATCAATGAGTGGTGATAGGACACCATGGTTAGATTAAAAAAATTCAAGAATTTTCATTATTCAAAAGAAGTTTTTTACCCTATTATTTATCAAAACAATAAATTATTATATGACTATGGGTGTAAATTAGACTATATGAAAATTTTAAATATATACAATAATCAACAATTCTTATTTTGACAATTTGATAAATATATAAGTTGTTATTTTTGGAAAAAAAATAGGAAGAATAAAACTTAGCCCAAATCAAAATTACAAATGACTATTCTGAGTCTCTGACAATGAAATTTAATAAAAGAGATGATTGTGCTTATTTAGGATCAAGAAAAGTACCATAAAATGCTTTTGAATAGGCCTGATGTAAGTAGATGGTAGTGTATTTCATTTATGCTTGTTGAATATGGACTTGTCCTAATTGAGTGTGCTTAATGAATTATAAGAAAATATAGAAAAAATCATAATTATTAAAATGACATATCAAAAACATATACATAAAATACTTTTGTACATGACCATTGTAGATGGACATGAATGTAGGTTGCACAAGTCCATTGACCACAGACTTGTCCTAGTTGATTGTGATGAAAAATGGTCATTATGCCTTCTTCACCTAAGTCTATTTAGTAATCTGAGATATTACAACTTGGATTATCCTACGTATAATTCACTATTTTTGTTCTCATCTTAGAAATCCTAAGGTTATTTTGATAACTTGAAAATATCACAAAAATAGGTGAGTTTAATGGGCTAAGATGACCTCAATCACTTCCTTTATGATTTATCTTTTTCTAAATATCCAATAATATAAGGAGGGATATAAATTCCATGTAGTTCTCCCACCTAAATTGATTATCCAATTGTGTTCCTTGTCTATGTGTATGCAAATATAAAATGTATTTGATACTTGACTTGATTTTCAATTCTCTTGATTTAATTTATGGTTGTTCCTTATGAGTGATATTAAATTTGGAAAGAATAAGGTATATTTTTTTATGTAAAATATTGTGAAATCTTGAACCAAGGGAATAACAAGTGGGGCAAATGAATGGATTTTGATATGTATTTATAGGAAAACCTTTTGATAATTTCCTTTATTTGACCTTATTAAATGTGTGGGAATACCTAAAATAATAAATTGAATTATAGAAATTAATCTTTATTTGGAATAGGATAAGACCTAACTAAGTGGAAAGGACTATGTCATCATTCTTGTCTGCCTAGGGTGGACTTATCTTGAAAGAGCAAGGGCACCTATCTAAACTTTAGATGGTATGAGGGTGATTTTAGACAACTTGAGCATTTGACATTAAAAGTTTTGTGTAGTAGTAATGAAAAATAAGGGGTTGATCCCACATATAAATAAAAGGTTTAGAGGAATTATGAATAAGATTTATTTATTTATTCGTAAGATATATGGTTTAAGATGTGTCAATAATTAGTAATGTCAAGTACATTGATTAGATTTATGTCTACAAAAAGGAAATTATGTATACCTAGAGATTCAATGAGAGAAAATTTGATTAAGGAGAAAATAGTGGAGCTTTTGCATGTCATTTGAATTATGAAAATTCATTATCACATGTAACTTAAAAATTTTTTGGCTATAGATAAGCACATATGTGCATACATTTGTTCAAGAGTGTAGATTTTATCAACTAACAAAAATAAGAGGTGAAAATGTAGTTTTTTATTAACCTTTGCCTATTTAAAAAATACCATGGGAGGACATAAGTATGATTTTTTTTTGGTATTTCCTAGATCACATAGAGGAAATGACTCATTATTTTTCATATTTAATAGATTTTAATTGGACACCAAGTTCGAATTCATTTCAACATATCATCCTTAGACAAATGGATAAATGGAGGTAGTCAATAATATTTTGGGTAATATATTGTGACGTTTAATTTAAGTTAAGATAGGAACTTGGAATAATGTTCTAGTGTAAGCTAGGTTCACATATAAAAATTTAGTTAATAGGAGTAAAATATTGACACCATTTTATATTGTATTTGGGTTATTGCCAAGATGATTTTCACAGTTAAACATCATCAAAAGTGAGCAAAGTAAAAACGTAAACACAAAGTATTTTGCAAAACATATGCAATGTGTGAAAAATAAATTGGATAAAATTAAAATTGAATATAAGTTGCATGTAGACATGAATAAAAGGGAATTGGAATATTAATCAGATACATGTTCTTAGCACACTTGAGGAAAGAGATATTTTCAAAGGGAACATAAAAAATGTTGAAGTGGAAGAAGATTGGACTATGTAGAGTGTTGTGAAACTTTGAAAAGAATGCATATGAGATTGAGTTACCTGAAGGGATTTAAATTTTTTCCATCTTCAATGTGGTGTATTTGTATCTTTATGATGAAAAGCATTATAGTGGAACCATAGATTCAAATTCTAAAGATATGGATTGGATGGTGTGGATGCTAGAAATAAATGTGATAAGATGGATCAAATGATTGGCATAAGAGTTATCAATAGGATGCATGACTAAGAGTATAAATAATATAGGGTCATGTGGAAGGGCTGAGACATTGAAGATGCAACATAGATAAGATCCTCAAAATATGTAAAGTGTGGGATATCATCAATAGATGGCACATGAGTAGGAGCTTATGTTTCATTTATTTACCTAATGTGTATGATGTGGGAGATTTTGAGTTCTCACGTAATCATTCATTATATATATATATATATATATATATATATATATATATATATATATATATATATATATATATATATATGGAAATATACTAAGTCTTGTTTTACGCAAATTTTTTATTATCTATGAACATTTTTTTGTAATTTTTGCACAAGTGTGTTGATGTGCACAATTGTGATGTTAGTTTGAATAAGTGAATATTTTTTATTAGGTTTTTTGATCAGTTGTAATAGCACAGAGAATTATGAGGTATTTATAATTATCTACAATAATTTATAGATATTCAAAGTATTCACTTGAGTCACTGTAAAGTCTAGTTATTTTTTTGTAGAAGCATAATAATGTTAAAAAAGTTATTGGAAGAGTTGTATCTTCATTGAAAAAGTACTGAAATAACTTATGGTAAGTTTAGAACATGAAATTGACATTAGTTACTAGTCAAGCATAAGTAAAATTAATTCATATCTTTCAAATTTTAAAGTGTTGGTGTAGACTTTTATCCCACTAGATTTTGTCTACATGGTCTAGTCAAGCTTGCATATGTTTAATAAAGGTCCTTAGTGGAAAATAATACCATATGCATAAATATGTTGGGATGTCTATTGTCAACCTATATAAGGACCCTTCCTATGTAATTTTAGGTTAATAGACTAATACCTTTTTCAATGCTTGAATGCTTAATGAGATAATGCTCTTTTACACAACTTTCCTTGTGTGAGCGTTTTTGTTTCAAGTTATGAGATTTCAATAGATAGGTTATTCACGATTGCATCATTATTCAATTGATCATGGTGAAATTTGAGATGGTATCAGATCCATTCTGATAGTTTTTTTCTATTTGAATTTTTGTGAGATCCTTACATTGCATTCCTACTATTTTTTATGGTTTTGATTTTCAAGGGTTTGGTGGGATTTTCTAAAAACCTATGTAGATATTTATAGCTAGAGTCTCTAAACAAAAAATGGATAGTTTCATTATATTCAAAGGCTTATAAAACCCTATGACTAGCTATAAACATGACCTACTTTTGTGATAGACATTTTTAGCCATTTTTTGAGGGTTATATTGAGTTTTCTTGGTTTTCATGCATTTTTGTACCATCAAAGTCTTCAATTCAAAAAAAAAAAAATTGGGTTTTTTGGGTTTTTTAGATTACCAAGTGGGAATTTTCCAATTTTATATAAGGTCAAACCAATTTATATAGATTTGAGTTCTTCTTGTAGGCTTTTTCACCATTTTAAGTTGATTTTGACAACTTTTTTGTAAAATTATGGATTTAGAATATTTTCAACCTGACCCAAGCCAATGCAAACATTTGGATTTGAAACTTCACGCATCCACACCTCACACCTATATGATGGCCAAGGCCATCCATCTTGACCCCGGACCACATGGAAATATAGCTTAGGCAAATCATGCACCCTCAACTTTATGGGACCAATGGTCCACTAGTTTAGACCTCACCTATGTGATGAATCTAAAGATACACATTCTCATGAGTCACATGACTACATATCTCATGGTCCTATAACCTAATAGCCCAACCTCCAACCTCTCAGTGATGCTAATAACCCTTCTATATGATCATGTGCATAATCTTCATAGGTTTAGTACTCTCCTAAAATATAATAATGGTCTAGTAAGGCATTAATTTTAAGGAAAATTAATCCTTACAATGGGTGTGCAACTATCAACTTTAAGACAGGGTTTGTGACACTATTCATTGGTCAAAAGGAGACATTTTATGAATGGCATCACTCTCTAAGTCACATCATAGTTTAAAGTAACATCATCAAAGGGGAGATCCCTCATCCTACCCCTTATCCCCCTAGTCATATGGTGTGGTCACATGAGGTAAGCACCCAACTTAGCTCTTAGCACTTGGTCATATGTACATTAATCCCATGGTCACTTCCAACCCAAATATTATTAATTTTTACACAAGAGAGGCTAAATTTTTCTTTTGAAAGTTGATGCATAAAAATTTCCATTGAATAAGTTGAACAAAAAAATAATAACACTATTACCACCAATTTACATAAAAGCAAATTTTCAAACATGTATAACTTTTGATCAGTAGCAAATTTTCTTAAAAAGTGCTTATTTTTCATACTCTACACATTGGTGGTGTTTTTGGGCCCTCTATAGCTAATCTTCAAACCAGCTATTATACACTCTTGGATTCATTATCGATTAATTCTAACATCATTCTAGTTTCTTGTACATATGCACTTACTGCTCAAGATGCATTTTTATTTGTGCTCAACATCTATAAGAATGTGCTTGTATCTAAAACATTGTCGGGGTCACTAATGATAATTTTGAGGAGGTATTGTGTGGTGATGTGCATTATTTGGTGTTTCTTCTACACATTCTCATTTTCTTCATTGTGTCAATTCCTACACTTACTACTCATTTGGACATATTCTCAATTATGCCTAATGTCCTTTTTATAAGCATGTATTTTGATTATAACTAGGGGGTCATTGTAGTTATTTTGTGCAGTTGTGAACTTCTTTGGTGTCTTCCCTTAGTCATGACTACCCTCAAGAAACACTCATGGGGGAATTTGATTCTACACAAGTGTATATTCTTAGAAAGACTAATTATGCTTCTTGGCATGCTTCGATGGAACACTTGTTCATGAAAAAGGGAAAGAATTATATTCCATTCCTATATGGATAGATTCTTACTCTTATTAACTTTGAAAAGTACATTAATTGGATTAACACTTTTGAAAAGGTTTGTGGTACCTTATTGATGCACGTTTCATGGGATATACATCACCATATGTAGCTCACCATATGGCCTAGCACCATTTGGAGCATCCTTTAGACTCTTTTCAAAGATCCTGCTGAGATTTATATCAGACCTCTGCCTCTACTTCCTATCATTTATTTATAGACTATTGTACTCCCTCCTATTGTTGGGACCAACATACCCCCATTTTTTTTTGCTTTGCAATATAGGGACCCTTGTAAATGTTTCAAAACATCTATATTCTAGTTTGGCTTTCATGAGGTTATTATTTTTAGAATTTGAGATCATCCACTTGAAAAGGGATAGGTCCTTGCATGTTTAATTATGATTTATGAGCTAACCCTAATAATGGTTACCCTTGGATGGCTAAGTGCAAGTTTCATAGAGGAAGGCAAGGTTCCTGAGAAAAAAACCCTAAAGGTTCAAATTCAAATTTTCACAAGAGAAAATTTAGCAGGAATTGGTCCTTTTAAAAAGACCCTAAGTTCAATTTTACATTAAGGCTTGGTTATGTTTTTAAACATGCCTGAACCTTGATATAAAATTATACTTAAGTCCCCTTTTATGTTCCTTCCCACTTTTAAATCCCTCCTAACCTCGTTAAATATTATTTCCACAAAACCCTTTTCATCCTAGCCTTAGATCTTATGAATGTTGAGCCTAAGTTTTAATATTGAAATGTCTTGGTGTATGTTCAACATAGATAATGCCTTGAGGATCCTAAAATTTAGTCTAAATCACTACACATATTGTGCTCTAATTTTATGTTTTAACTTAGATGCAGATCTGATGGTCTTCACTTCCCCAGAGCCTTGATCAAACAGCGTGAGATCATCCTATGATGAACTACGTACTAAACCCCACTCACTATAAAAGTTTATATAGCATTTAATTTGATAACCATGCTCCTATCATGTGACATTTGTGAGGATGTATTTGACGTTAGAGAGGCCTTCAAAATAAACCCCATCTAAAATTTTATCCTTAGTCCAAAAGGGGACCCTCTAAACATTTAAAATTTAGGCTTTTCACATTAAAACTTAGATCATACTATTTTTTTATGCTAAATCCTTAACTTAAGCCTATATGTATCATAGACTAACTTAAGTTTTGTGCATCTTATAGGATCAAACTATCCATGTTCACATGGTGATCTTGATCCAACAGTTTAAAATCAAAGATCCTCAAATTTGGGCCAATCAAAGAAGACCTCTCAGATCATGATCAATGGTTCACGTTCATCACCTAGCTTGATATAATGGATAGTGTTGACCTCAAAGTCCCAAGAGAACTAAGAACACGATACATGGCACACTATCATTTGGACAAATGAACCTCATGAGCTTAAATTTGATAGTCACACTCTCATCATTTGATGTTCATGAGGATGTATTTGACATTAGTGAGACCATCAAATTTAATCACAGCTAACCTCTCAACTAATCAACTTTGACTTCATGGATCATGATCAATGGTTCTCACTCCATCATTGATCTTAATCCAATAGCATGAAATGAAGGTTAACTTTTCAACCAAGGACCTCATAGCTTGATAGATTGACATTTGAATGAACTGCATCCAATCATTTCCCAAGGAAGCCAAAAAGTGCCACTTGGCATAATTAGGTCATCTAGGATCTAAGAAACCAACTAGAAAGAAACTTTGGGATCTTAATCAAAGGTTCATGTTCATCTTATAATCTTAATATAATGTAGTGACATAAAAGGCTTTATTTAAAATCCAATAGCTAATTTTCAAAGGTATTCCAATGGGAGTGCCACAGGAACAAGCTTAACGAGGTCCATGTAAATTTCATGTAAGCACTAAAAGATAATCCTAATATTTAGCATGCCTAAAAAGATAGGATTTGCATAAGTGGTGTCATCCATAAGATCTGAGACATGAATACATTTATGAAAGTCATCTCCTTTACCATTAAATCCTTAGAAACCTTACCAGATTAGCTTAAAGCCCTAAACCTTGACTTAAAGCCTCAAAACTTGACTGTTAAGGACATAACTACATTAAGAAAACTCAAAGTGTCACCTTGAGCATCAAGACCAGTCATATTCCAAAGCAATTGAGATCATGTAAATGGCAAGGCAACAAATGAAAGAAGAGACAAACATGTATATATCTATGAATCATAAAGGAAGATGCTTTGGAGATACTGAATTAGATACAAGAGCATTGGCCAATGGCATAAATAATTTTAGAAGCATGGGTTTAAATATAATGAGTAAGATATATGGCCCATTTTGAGATTTGGAATAAATCTATGAAGCTTACATTAAAAAAAAACATTAGTTGTAAATTGTGTAACATGGAATACCAAAATATTGATTATTGTAATGTGTAGAAAATAAAATTTAGGAACATGCACCAAGATATATCATTCAATATTATCCCTAAGATGTCAAATGGAAAAATAACATGGGAAATGGATAATCATATAAGTTATTTTTTAGTCTCCAATATATAGAAATGCTGATCATAAACTAAATAGTTGGGATTTTCCCCCTAATAAATACCCCCAACATGATATGGATTATGGTTGCATAATCAAGGTGTAAATATAATGCATTCATGATAAGGATTATGGAAATAAAGTTGTGGTATAAGCATCAAGGTGAATTGGAACACCTTAAACACATTTCCAAACATGATAAGGGGTATATAAAACACTTCAAACACATGATAAGGAAAAAATTAAATACTTCAATTTTTGGAAATATTTTAAGTATAAGAATAATCAAAATATTCTGAGTTTTTCTTCATAATTGAGGAGCTGCAACCTCTATCATCTAGTGAGCAAAGGGTGGTAGTCACCAATAGAAAGTTTGAGGACTTGTTTGAAATCCAAATGATAGGTCTTCATCAAGTTGTTGTTAAACTTGAGGTATTACATTGTATTGACATCCTTGCACCCCTATTTATTGATTGTAGAATAGACAACGATTAGATCATCAAAGAAGGAGGGTCAAATAGAATTATTTGTATTCCCCAGTAGCTTTTGAAGGCTACTAAAATCTCCCTAGAGCTCACATAGACCTCCCTTCCATCAAAGAATGGACTACCCATCATAATCTAGATGTTATCCTGAGACCTTGGTTAATCCAAGGAACTCATGTAGCTAGGACCATGATGGTAAAATCCCTATCATTTAATTTAGATAAGGAATTAGGATCATTATAACCCTATTGTGAAGATCTCTAAGGGTATCCACCATAACATTTGTCAACCCTAGATGGGTTTCCTACATATATTTCATGGTGGAAGAGAAGCTAACTCCACCCATTGGAGAGTTGTTTAGCATCCACTTGGGGAGATAATTTTATGGCATTAAAAAAAGGGAAATCCAATAATTCACCATGATGTCCTTTTTATTAGACTCATTAATGGCATCTAATCATATTCATAATGTCAAGAAATGGTCCTCCCACAGTAAAATTACCATTTCCCATCACTATGTGAAGTTACACATCTTCAAGTATAGAGTTCATATGTAGTTCATTCTTGATTATATATATACCATAATTCAGTCAAGAATATCATAAGGAACCCGATGCCTAGGATGCACCCTCTTGCCAAGAAGTATGTTAACCACATGGGATATATTTGGTATGATCTAAATTGGACCATTATCAGAATAGAAGGGATCATGACCCAACAATTCAGGTTGCCTATCTATGTTCCCCTCAAGTTGGCTAAGCAATAAATCACTCACCAAATCTTCCAAATAATTGATAATGTTCCTAGGGAGAATATGAAGGGAATTCTACATCCTTTCCCATTCTTGATTAGGAAAAATTTGATCTGGTATTAGAAATAATTAGACATCACGTCTAGACATAGAGATTCTTTTTGCTTTCAGAAGGATGACCTAAAGGAATGGGACCCCAATAAAAAGTTTGTCTCTCATTTGTAGTCAAAGAAACTAACCAAAGTAACCTATAAGCATAGGTTTGGTCCATATTACCATTTTTACACCAAAGATATAGACTTTGAATAAGTCCTTGCTAAGTATAGGCAGCATGATTTCAAGCTTGAGCACAGACTACAAAGAGAGGAGAAACCAGCTAGGGAGAGATGGAAAATGAACCCATTGTAGTATCATCTATTTTCTTCCACTTCTAATTCACCTCCAAGTTAGCCACAACAACAAGCACTCCAAATTCAAGGATTTAGTGAGAATAAAATATAAGAAAGGCTAGGAAAAGGCCCTTCATCATCATCCTAGCCTCCAAAACCATCTTCTCCAGTGGAAAACTTTGATATGGTTGCCCTAGAACCATATGAGATGGTGGATGAATTATTTAAGGAACTCGAAGAGACCTATGGGTCTGATCAAGAAGATGTGGGGGGGCACAGCTAAGGTGGCACAAATTGAAGGACCTCAAATAGGTGAGGAAGAAAAGGGAAAAGAAGTGGCATTGGAATTGGTCCCTATCACACAAAAGAAGAGGGAAGTCAAGTTGGCCCTTGTCCCTAGGTCCTCCAAAAGACTAAAGGTGACATGGACCCATCCCACTAGTGAAGTAAATTTGTTTAATGATGAGTTACCCATACATGAAACTATCATTCTTGATTGGTTCATATAGGGAAACTCTAAAAGGTTCCTTCCCAATCACACTCACTAACGATTACGAGCTCTATAGGTAAAGATCTCCTTGACAATGTCAAACCCTATATCAATGAGCTCATGAAGGAGTAAGAAGAAATAAGAATTGTTCAAGCAACCAAATAAAGTGGCAAGAAAATGAAAGAACTAGGAGCATCAAGTGGAACTAGGATTAAAACCCTAGAGACACCCAAACCCTCTAAACCAATGACCATTTTCCTGTATAATCTAGATACAGTAGGGTTTGAAAGGGTGACAACCAAGAAAACTACCATTGGCATCATAGAGCTCACCTTTCAAAAGGTAGAACCTTTTATAGGCCTAACTCTTATATAAGGGTAGGTAGCAGAGGAACATCCCATCCATCAAGAGGATGTGGTAAGTTTGGTGGTGGCCCAATCAACAATGACCTTAGCTGGAATCTAGGGGATGTAGTAAAGGATCACTAATTTGGAAAAGTAGAAGAAAGACTTGGAAGCACAGGTTATATTTCCAGTCCCTGAGGATATAATGAAATTGATGAATAATTTTGTCTTTGATATATTTAAAGGGTTGAAGGCCTTGAAGCTTAGATCAAATACCTTAACCCATAAAATTGGGAAAGCATAGGCATCAATCACTTAATGGTAGAACTCTAGAGATCAAGCAACTGAATTGATTAATGTCCATCACACCAAGCAGGTTTAAGGCATCAAGATAATCAAGTTGAAGCATTGCATGCCCTCCTAGGAGTCATTTAAAAAACATACTAAACCTGAACAATTAGTGTGATAGTGTCAAAAGCTTCATAGAGGAGGACAAATTCTTGATAGCAAGAATGGAGAAGCTCTTAAAGGCACTGTTGGTAAGTCCTTCTAAGATCAATGTCATAGGCCTAATAGATGATGAGGATTTCAAGAAAAGGGTTAGTACCTTCATCCATTTAATCAAGGACAACCAAGGCCAACCTATTAAATATAATCAAAATATCCTTGATACCATCATTATAGCAGGGAAGTAGATTATAGAGACCCAATGCATTCAAGAACTCAAAGCCAAGAGTGAAAAAGAAGTTAACACATTAGCAAGTCAAGAAGAGGATTATTTAAAGAAACTTGTAGATTTTGAGATAATCAGAGAACAATATACTAAGGTGAATAACATCCTCAAGCAGTAACCTAAGGGACCCACCAATGTAACATGAAAGAATATTCTTTTGTAATATATACGCAAGTTTGTTATTATATATTATTCCTTTTGTCAAAGTTGGAATAAAAAGCCTTTTTCATTGTAATCTTTGTATTAAGGATAGTTGTCCTTATCATACCATAGATGTTTTGAGAAGATAACTGATATACCACCTATGTTTCCTATAAATAGGCAAAGGTTACCATTTTTTAAAGGGAGAGACTTCAAGCAATTTGTATACAAAAGAGTATTTAATAAAACTAAGGAATTCTTAAAATATTATCTGAATAGTTTATTAAAAACTAATGTTGTCTCTCAATTGCATATTATTGTCTTAAATTTGAATGGTTCTCTACATTTTGAGCTACATTTTCTATCATAGGGCTATTAATTTATGCTAAGGCTAGATTAACTAAAAAGATCTTAAGTATACTTTGTTTTATTTTCTCTACATCTAGATGTGCATATGTTATTCAGGTTATAGTAGCAAACTTTTAAAGTAAACTTGGTTCTTAATTGTTTTTTATATATCTCCTTTGAAGGTTGCTTAGTTTGTGATGCAATCTGATTTTATACTATTTTACACCACAAATCGGTTCATGTATGCCCCAAGTAATTAGAATTTTGTCATAATATTTGAGATGGGAATTTGTAATCACGTTCTCTTTTCTACCTTACCCTTCATTTTTCTATTTTTTTATCAAAACTCACCTAGTTTAAATATCATTGTTAATATCCATTAAGATTAACTTGTGTACTTGAATTATCTCAAAGATCTAGACCTTGGTGGATCCCAACCACCAAATTAAATAAATATTGTGGATAGTTCCTATACTCTGCTTTTGTTCCACCATAGACATCACAGAATTATCACAAACTACAACTCATGCCTTGGATTCTTTGAATCCTAAAATGAGAAGTGTTCATCAACACTGAAGAGTACATGTGAGGTATTTATAAGCATCGACAAGGAGGCTCCTGTTGTCACTAGAAGGAGGCATGCTTTATTAATTGAAATAATTCCTACATTAAATATAAAGGATTCTTAACCCTTATGAGTGATTCTTCACTCTAAGTGCAAAGACTCTTAATCTAGGTGGTTTCTCACATAGCTTTACACTTTGTTAGGCAAAGATCTTAGTTATCTATAAGGAAATAGTTAAATTCTAGTAAAGATAGCTTCAAGATTTAAGGATTCATAGTATTTGAAATTATAACAGTTTATTTTAGTTGAATATTGATAATTCTTGGTGAATCTTGAGTTTTTTTTAGTCACAAGTTGCAAAGAATGGCCATCTTTGCATAATTCAACACATCTTTGATCTTACTTAGTCAAAAATCAATGTCCTTTGTCCCTTTACAAGTAAATATTCAATAAAATAGGCTTAGTGTGTAGGTTGATTATATTTATTTGTGAATTCTAACTTGTTACACCATATTTTAAATAAGATCCTTAATCTTCAAGCTAGAATTGCCAAGGATTAAGACCAGATCACATTCAAAGACAAGAGATCCCTTGCTTGAGCTAGAAACCCACAGAAGAACCAGGAAAGATAGAAGAAGATGTAGGTGTTCCAAGTCTCTACCATCTTTACCCTTACAAGGGGTTCCTACATTTGATTTTCATCCAGATATGTCATGGCTTGGAATTTTCCCCATCAATGTACCAAGTGTAGTTCATGACTTGCCTCATAGTCCTAAAAAGTACTTTCCAATATCTCATCCAACTGGTGTTACAACTATAAAAGAAGGTACCTTAAGGTTACTAAATGTCATCCATAAAGATGTAGCTTGTAGATTATTTCCTTTTACATTCAAAGATGTTGCGTATGAATGGTTCCTCAATTTTTTTGACAATTGTATTACCTCATGGAATAATTTTGACACTATATTTATTGATCAATTTGGGAAGATCATAAGCCCTTGTGTCATTTATCACCAATTTACAACTATTAAGAGAGATGCAAATGAGCCCATTAGATCCTTCAATGCTAGGTTCCAAAAGATGTTTATTTAGATCATGGATCCATACAAACCTAATGAGGCTTTAGCTATGGAAGTTTACAAATATTTAATAGACCCCATGACTTCTATGTTTCTAAAAAGAGCTTTCCTAGCTATCACCACATTGGCCCAAGCTTATTCTGAAGCAGTGGTTATTAGTGACCAAATGTAGCCTCAAGGGTAGATGGATTAGTCTGTCCCAAATGTTAATCCTTATATGCTTGCATTAAACCTTTTCCTAAACAATAACCAAAATGCTCTAGCATTAAACTAGCTTTCTACTCTAAATGTATTACCTACTAGTCATGTTGCTCCTAATCAGAACCTAGGTTTCTTGAATCATCAAGTTACTAATGGATTTCACACTAATGACCAAAAGTATTTAGTACCAATCAATGGCACTAACAATAACTAAGTCCAAAATTTTGAGACCCCAAAGAATGAGAATGAATTTATACTAAATATGGTCTAGAAGCTCAACATAGATTTATTACAATTACAAAAGCAAGTTGGCAATGCTAATGACAACTCTAGGAGGAATTTCACTTTCCAAAATTTCAAGAAGATTGGAAAGAGATTTTAGAATGATAGTTTCTACAATAATAAATCCAATGAGCCTTCCTCTAGTAAGAAGACCATGGATATCAATCTAATTGATATTGCCTTGCCAGACTATTTTAGGGTGAATGCGACCTCTAAACATGGTAAGATTAATTGCATTGAGTTCTGCAAAGCCTTTAAAACTTTCCAAGAATAATTGACACATTTGAAGTAGTCCTAAATAGATATACTACTGAAAGTCCTTCTAGATCCCATCCATCTAACCAATTGCACATGGTGAGACATTTCAATTCCCTTTCCAAGAGGATAATGAGCCGAAGAACATCCTTGAAGAGATTAAAGCATTCTATCAATTCTTGAAGACATACCCTCTGAGAAATAGAGAAAAAAAGTATCCATTGACTACTTCCACTCCCCCTAACAATTATAGGACTCCTCTAGACACTACATCAAGGAATGATCCTAAACCAACTAAGGGCAATTCTTCTAAATCTATTGTTAAACCTTCATGAAAAACTAGTTACAACATTTTCAAAGATATGAAAAATATCAAAGCCAATATTAATCTACATGAGCTAACTTAGATTATAGAACAAAGAGGTTTATTCCTAGAATCTTTGTCTAAGAAACCTGGGAAGCCTCCTAAGAGTGATAGTACAAATGTGACTATACAAGTAACCAAAGCAGAGTCCCCACCCTTCTTACTTATAATTAGGATATTTGGGAAGAATGTCCATAATTGCCTTTTAGATTCTAGAGCCTCAACCAACATTATGCCTGTTGGGATATGTGAACAACTTGGGTTAACCCTAATCAAGTCTTATAGGGTGGTCACATAATTGGACAAGTCAAGATTCAAATTCATTGGGGAGTTATTGAATGTACATATGAAGCTAGCTGATGAACTAAAGGTTCAACAATTCATTAACATACAATTGGTGGATATTCCCAATGTTTATACATTTCTCTTAAGTAGAGAATGGACTAGGCCTTGAATGGATACATGTCTACTGACTGTTCCCACTTATGGTTACTTTGGAAAGGTGTGCCAAATCAAATAAGGGTAGAAAGAGAACCAAGGATGATGCACATGATAATAGAATATAATGTTGTCAATGAAAGGGTAAACTTCCTTGACTCTGATCTAGGAGTTTTCACTTTAGAGACTACAAAAGAGCCTAGTTCCAAAGACCCTCATCTTGTACTTGGCCTATGGAAGTTGTATGTTGATGGTTCCAAGTGTAAATCAAGATCAGAGGCTGGTATTTTATTGATAGATAAACCCTACAAAAAATCAATATCATGCATCCTATAGGTTATAATTCCCATGCACTAACAATTTTGCTGAGTATGAAGCTTTCATTCTGGGATTTCAACTTGCTATTAATAATAAAGTCAGATAACTCCTTATTTATGGGGATTCTAAACTAGTGGTCAATCAAGTAAGGATCAAGTACCAATTTAAGCTATCTTACCTTAATAGGTACAAGTTCAGATTTTGGGACTTAAACTTAATGGAATCTTTTGATGCTTTCAACATCATGTCTATCCCCAGGGAAGAAAACAAAGTTGTTGATGAGTTGTCCTCTGTTGCAACTAACCTTATGCCTAATCATGATTCCCCTAACCTTAATATTGAGCCAGTACCATGCCCCTAAGTCTTGAATAATATGAATCATTTTCAAGTCTTCAATAATGATCAGAAAATTCTAGATTTCTTGATCAATTATAGGGCCTTTGAAGCTCACATCATTGATGAAGCTGATGAATGTCCTTCTAAAGAGGAGCTTAATGGTAAAAGAATCCAACTAAATGATAATAAGATACCTAAAGGAATGATTTCATTGGTAAATTTTTTTAATCATGATAAGATTCTTAAAACACCTAAGGTGCCCAAGGTAAATGGTAAGGACTATCATGTAGTAGATCTCGACTCACATGATCAACCCCAGCAAGTAAACATAGGAAAGTCTTTCACTAAAATGTAAAATAGAAAGGCTAAGGAGCTACTTACAAATTATAAAGATGTAATTTCCTGGTCCTATGAAGATGTGAAAATATTTGACCCAAGGGTTATTACTCATACTATACCTCTCAAGGAGAGTTGTAAACCCTTTAGACAAAAACAAAGGCCAGTCAAACCTGTCTTATAACCCATTATCTTTATAGAGGTCAAGAATTTATTGGATGCAAGGATTGTGTTTCCTATTAGGCACTCAACTTGGGTTGCCAATCTAGTCCTAGTTAGAAAGAAGAATGGGTAAATAAGATTTTGCATAGACTTTAGAAATCTAAATAGAGCATCTGAAAAAGGAAAATTACCCCTACCTTCTCTTGACCAAGTCATCTAGGTTGTTTCATGATTGGCCATGATGTATTTTTTGGATGGATTTTTTGGATACAACCAAGTGTTTTTTTCTCAAGAAGATAGGATGAAGACAACTTTCACTACCAAGTGGGGAACATATGATTACAAAAAAAATCCATTTGGATTGATTAAAGTAGAAACCACTTTTTAGAGGGCCATGGACCATGCTTTCCAAGGTATATTGGGCATATGCATCATCAATTATATGGATGATCTTAAAGTGTTCTCCAAGAATAGAGAGAACCATTTCATACACCTAAAGCAAGTGTTTGAAATGTGTAAGAAGTATGGTATATCTCTCAACCCCAAGAAAAGTATCTTCTATGTCACTGAAGGAAAATTACTGGGGCATGTCATCACCAAATAAGGTATGTCCATAAACCCTGAGAGAGAGGAAACCATTTCCAAGATTGAGCTACTCAATAGTTAGAAGGAACTGAAGTCATTATTTGGTAAAATTAAATTTGTGAGGACGTTCATCTTAGGCTTTGTTAAGATTTTCAAACCTCTGAATGATATGCTTAAGAAAGATGCTAAAATTTCTAGGGATGAAGAATCCAAGAAAGCTTTTATGATATCAAAAAGGCAATCATTCAAGCCCTAGTATTGATAAGTCCTAACTTTTCAAAGGACTTTTACTTATATTCATTTGCTTCTAACCACACCATGGCTATAGTCCTAACTCAAAAGGTGGATGGAAATGACCACCCTATAGCCTTCATGAGCACCAATTTCAAAAATGCATAGGCAAACTATTCCTTGATTGATAAACAGACCTATGCATTGGTGAAGGTAATGAAAAAAATTAGGCATTACATCCTTAGAAATAAGGTACATGCCATCTTACCAAACCCAGCCACAAAGCTTGTGTTAAGTCAAAATGAGCTTGGGGAAAGAAAATTCAAGTGGATAGAAATCCTACAAAAGTATGATATAGAGATGAAGATTGCCAATTTGGTGAAATGGTAGAGCCTAGTTCAGATGATTGCCAATGCTAATCCCAAACTTCATGTCATGCAAGTGGATCAACAAAACTTATATCCCAATGAATGCTATGACTATTTAATACATCTTCTCATCAGAGGTAGTTATCCCCCAAGACTCACCAGAGAACAAAGGAGAGACTTAAGGCTCAAATCATCCCATTACCTCATCAAATATGGAGTCCTTTATAGGAAGAACTTTGAAGGGATCTACTTAAGGTGTGTGTCCAAAGAAGAAGCTTCTCAAATCATGTCTAATTTTCATTAAAAGTTAGGAAATGGACATTCTTTAGGGAGAACCACAGCCCACAAAATTCTTAGGACTGGGTACTATTGGCCCACCATTTTCAAAGATGCTCATAAACATGTGAGAGAGTGCCATTCATGCCATATTTTTAGCACAAAAGAGCCAAAGGCAACCATGCCTTTACAACTTGTGATGGTAGACAAACCTTTTACACAGTGGGGATTAGAATTTGTAGGAGTTATTAATCCCAATTCCTCTGAAAGCCATAAGTATGTCCTAACTGCTACAAATTATTTTACAAGGTGGACTAAAGCTATAGCCACCAAACAATGTAGGATAGAGGAAGTGATCAACTTCCTAGAAGAAAATATTTGCACCAAATTTGGAACCCAAGTTTCCTTGGTTTGTGACAATGGATTTGCACTCATATCCATTGAAATGACCAAATGGGTTTATGATAATGGCATCTCTTTGAAGAATCTTATGAAGGCCATCAAAAAGTCTACTGTAGACAAGCCTAGAACATGGCATAAGCTCCTTAAGTATGCATTGTGAGCTGATAGAATAAGGATCAAGCAGACACTCAAGGATTCATAATTTGTGTTGGTGTATGGTCAGGAACCTATCTTCCTCATCACCCTCACATTATCTACATTCACATTCATGCAAGAATACATGGAGGAAAGCCAAGAGTTTGCTAATTCTAGGTTATTGGACATCATTCAGATGGAAAATGCTAGATAAAATGCATTTGTATACTTTAGTAGACATCAAGAAACTATGAAAAGATGGTTTGACAAAAGGTCCAAGCTGAAGGTATTCAGATAGGGAGACCTATTCCTCTTTAGGGCAAGGCATTAGAACCTAAGACCAAGCATGGTAATTTTGCACCATTGTGGATTAGCCCATACCAAATTACAGAGACCTTGAGAAACAAACTTTCAACTTGAAAGACCTTTAAGGAGTTGAATCTTCATTGCCCACCAATGGGAAATACCTTAAGCATTACTTTTTTGTTACTCCAATAGGGGTCTTCATGGAATAACATCTGAAAGACTGCTTAGAGTTAGAGTAGGTAGGCTAGTTAGTTTCATTTATTGTTTTGTTTTCATGCTTGGCTTGTATATATTTGTTTGATTATGTTTATTTGTTTCTTGTTGTCTATTTGTTTTGTGTTTTGTCTTTTTTGCTTGGTTGTGCTCCTTTGTTTTAATAAAGTCTCATAGACTATCCTTGCTCAGAATAGCTCAAAGTTTAAATATTTCAAGTGAGGGCATGAATCCTGAAGAGGACCTAAGGATGTAATATAAAATTGTGTTATAATATAAAAACTTTCAAAAGAATCACATGGAAGTCACTTATCCCCCGCAATAACCCAATACATTACCTAAGACCAAAGCTTTGTTGTAAGAATAATGATGTATGTGGGAGAGTTCAATAGTTAAGGCATATTCATGCTTGCACTTAAAACACATCCTTATCTGAGATTAAGGTTTTAAATAAAGATGATTATCCTAAAACATTTGACCAAATCCTTAAACCTGGCTATCCTAGCTCCCAACCTTTGTTAAAAGGCAAAAAGACACAAAAGGGACCTAATGCTAAATCAAAAGATGCAAAGTCAAAGGTGATTTAGGCAACCTCCACTAAGGCTATGGAAGCCTACCTAGAAGTGGAGCAAGACCATGAGTGAAGCTAAAGGTATCTCTATTAGGGCTATGGATGCCTAGTTGGTAGTAGAGAAATACCCAAGCCTAAACTAAGAGCAATTATTCCTAAAAGAATATCTAAATATTTCTCAAAGTCAAATTCAATGGTTAAAATGATATGAAACTGGATGTTGTTCCCTGAAGTCTCATGAAAAATAATAAGTGGAACTAAAGCACGCGCACAACATGTTTAGGCTCTGACATGAGCATTTGAATTTTGCACATTTGAAGCTTGTTTCAACATTAAATTGACCTAAGTAATGATATTTGGATCAAAGGAGATAAAGGACTTATGTGTTGGTTTAAATTAGAGTTTCTAGGTTCTAACATATTACTATGTTTCCCCTGTGAGTCACCATTGTTATTGGGACCAACATACCCCCATTTTTTTTGCTTTGCAAAATAAGGAACCTTGTAAATATTTTAAAATATCTATATTTTGGTCTAGCTTTCATGATGTTATTCTTTTTAGAATTTGAATATCATCCACTTGAAAAGGGATAGGTCCTTACATTTTTAATTATGCTTTATGAGCTAACCCTACTAATGGTTACCCTTGGGTGGCTAAGTGCAGGCTTTAAGGAAGAAGGTAGGGTTCCTTAGCAAAAAACCCTAAATGTTCAAATTTAAATTTTTGTGGGATAAAAATTAGTGAGAATTTGTCCTTTTAAAAATACCTTAAGTTTAATTTCGGTTATGTTTTTAAACATGCCTAAAACTTGACATAAAATTATACTTAAGTCCTCTTTTATGTTCCTTCCCCCTTTTAAATACCTCCTAACCAAATTAAATGTTATGTCCACAAACTCCTTTTTATCCTAGACTTAGACCTTATCAATGTTTAGCCTATGTTTTAATCCTGAAATGTCTTAGTGTTTGTTCAACATAGATGATGCCTCGAGGATCCTAAACTTAAGTTTAGATCACTACACATATTGTGCTCTAATTTTATGTTTTAACTTAGATGTAGATCTAATGGTCCTTACTCCCCTAGAGCCTCAATCCAATGGCATGAGATCATCCTAAGATAAACTATGTACTAAACCCCACTCACTATAAAGTTTATATAGCATTTACTTTGATGACCATGCTCCTATCATGTGATGTTTGTGAGGATGTCTTTGATGTTAGCGAATCCTTCAAAATAAACCCCATCTAAAATTTTATCCTTATTCCAAAATGGGACCCTCTAAATATTTAAACTTTAGGCTTATCATATTAAAACTTAGATCATAGTGTTTTTTTAATGCTAAACCCTCGGCTTAAGCCTATGTGCATCACAAACTAACTTAATGTCCATGCATCCTATAGGATTGGACTATCCACATTCACCTAGAAATCTTGATCCAATGGTGAAAAATCAAAGAGCCTCGAAGCTGGGTCAATCAAAGAAGACCTCTCAAATCATGATTAACAATTCACATTCATCACCTAGCTTGATCTAATGGACTGCATCGACCCTGAAGTCTTGAGATCGCTAGAAACACAATGCATGGCATGATATCATTCAACTAAAGGAACCTTGTGAGATTAAATTTTATAGTTTCACTCCCATAATTTTATGTTCATGAGGATGACTTTGACATTAGCAAGATCATCAAATTTAACCACAACCAACCTCTCAACCAATCAACTTTGACCTCATGGATCATGATCAATGGTTCTCACTCCATCACTGATCTTGATCCAATGGTGTGAAGTGAAGGTTTAAAATTTAACCAACAACCCCAGAGCTTGATATCTTGACATGTGTATGAACCACATCTAGTCATTTCCCAAGAAATCCAAAATACACCACTTGGCATAACCAGGTCATCCAGGATCCGAGCGACCAATTAGAAGGAACCTTCAGGATCTTAATCAAAGTCTCACATTCATCTTAGAATATTAATCCAATGAAGTGACATAAAAGGCTTTATTTAAAATAAATTGGATAATTTTCAAAGGGATTCCCATGGTAGTGCCATAGGAACAAGCTTAAGGAGGTCCACGTAAATACCATGTAAGCACTAAAAGACAATCCTAAGATTTGGCACACCCAAAAAGATAAGATTTTCATAAGTGGTGCCATCCATAAGATCTAAGACATGAATACATTTATGAAAGATATCACCTTTACCATTAAAGCCTTAAAAACCTACCAGAGTAGCTTAAGGCCCTAAACCTTAACTTAAAGCCTCAAAACTTGACTATTAAGGACACAACTGGATTACACAAGCTCAAAGTGTCACCCTAAGCATCAAGACCGGTCATATTCCAAGGCAATTGAGATCATGAAATTAGCAAGGCAATAAATGAAAGAATAGATACACATGTATCTACCTACAGACCATGAAGGGAGGTGCTTTGGAGATACTAAATTGGATATAGGAACATTGGCCAATGGCAAGAAGAATTGGTCTAAGATTTTATTTGTAATTGAGGAGCTGCAACCTTTATCATCTAGTGAGAAAAGAGTGGCAATCACCAAGAGAAATTCTGAGGACCTAGTTGCAATCCAAATGATATATCTTCATCAAGCTACTACTAAACCTGAGGTATTAGATTGCATTGACATCTTTGTACCCCTGTTTGTTGATTGTAGAAAAGATAATGACTAGATCATCAAAGAAGGAGGGTCAAATAGAATTACCTATATTACCTCAGTAACTTTTGAGGGGTACCACAAGCTCCCTAGAGCTCACATAGACCTCCCCTCCATCAAAGAATGGACTACATAAAATAATCTAGATGTTATCTTAAGACAATGGTTAATCCAAGGAACTCATGTAGCCAGGAACCATGATGGTAAAATCAAAGCATTTAATTTAGAGAAGTAATTAGGATAATTATGACCCTATTGTGTAGAGCTTCAGGGGTAGCCACCACAACCTATGTCGACCCCAAATGGGTTTCTTACATATATTTCATGGTGGAAGAGAAGCTAACTCCACCCATTAGAGTGTTGATTAGCATTAACTTGGGGAGACAATTTTATGGCATTAAGAAAAGGATAATCCAAAAATTCACCATGATATCCTATCTATTAGACTCATTAATAGCATCCACTCATATTCCTATTGTCAAGAACTAGTCCTCCCATAGCAAAATTTCCACTTCCCATCACTATGTGAAGTTGCACATCTCCAAGTATAGAGTTCATATGCATTTCATTTATGATTGTATATACCCTACTTTGGTGATTGTATAGAGATGTCTTTTGCTTTAAAAATGATGACCTAAAGGAATGGGACCCCAATAATAAGGTTGTCCCTCATTTACAATCAAATAGACTAACCAAAGTAACCCTTGAGAATAGGGCTGGTCCATATGACCATTTTTACACCAAAGCTATGGACTTTGAGGAAGTCCTTGCTAGGTGCAAGTAGCATGATTTCAAGCTTGAGCATAGATTACAAAGAGAGGAGAAACCAATTTGGGAGAGATTGAAAATGAACCCATTTTAGTATCATCTATTGTCTTCCACTACTAATACACCTCCAAGTCACCCACAATAGCAAGCACTCCAAATTCAAGGACCTGGTGAGAAAAAACTAGAAGAAAGGCTATGAGAAGGTCCTTCATCATTAGCCCAACCTCCAAAACCATCTTCTCTAGTGGAACACTTTGATATGGTTGCCTTAGAATCATATGAGATAGTGGATGAATTCTTCAAGGAACTTACATAGACCTATGGGTCTGATCAAGAAGATGGGGGAACCACAGTTGAGGTGGCACAAATTGAAGGACCTCAAACAGGTGAGGAAGAAAATGGAAAATAAGTGGCATTAGAATTGGTCATTGTCACACAAAATAAGAGGGAAGCCAAGTTGGACCTTGTCCCTAGGTCCTTCAAAAGACCAAAAGTGATAAGGTCCCATCCCACTAGTGAATTAAATTTATTTAGTGATGAGTTCCCCATACATGGACCTGTCATTCCTAACTAGTTCATATATGGGAAACTCTAAAAGGTTCCTTCCCAATCACACTCACTGATAATTACCAGCTCTACAGGTGAAGATTCCCTTGACAATGTCAAACCCTGGATCAAGGAGCTCATTAAGGAGCAAGAAGAAAGAAGAATTGTTCAAGCAACCAAAGAAAGTGGCAAGAAAATGAAAGATCTAGGATCATCAAGTGAAATTGGGATTGAAACCCTAGAGACACCCAAACCCTCTGAACCAATGACCACTGTCATGTATAATCTAGATACAGTAAGGTTTGAAAGGGTGACAACCAAGAAAACTATTGTTGGCATCGAGGAGTTCACCTTTCAAAAGGTATAATATTTCGTAGGTCTAACTCCTATAAAAGGGAAGGTAGGAGGGGAGCATCCCATCCATCAAGAGGATGTGGCAAGTTTAGTGGTGGCCCAATTAGCAATGACTTTGGCTAGAATCTAGGGGATGCAATAGAGAATCACTAATCTAGAAAGGAGAAGAAAGACTTGGAATCACATGTTACATTTTCAGTCCTTGAGGATATAATGAAACTACTGGATAAGTCCTTCTTTGACACATTTGAATGGTTGAAGGCCCTAAAGTTCAAATCAAATACATTGACCCATAAAATTGGAAAAGCACAAGCATCAATCAATCAATGGTAGAACTCTAGAGATCAAGCAACTAAATTGATTCATGTCCATCACACCAAGTAGGTCCAAGGCATCAAGATCATCAAGTTGAAGCATTTGGCATGCCTTCTTATGAGTCAATAGCTTGATGGAGGAGGATAAAGGCTTGATAGTGAGAATGGAGAAGCTCTTAAAGGCATTGTTGGTAAGCCCTTCTAATATCAATGTTACAAGCCTGATAAATGATGAGGAGTTCAAGAAAAGGGTTAGTACCTTCATCCATTTAATCAAGGACAACCAAGGCCAGCCTGTTAAAGATAATTAGAAGGTCCATGATACCATCATTATAGTAGGAAAGTAGATTTCAAAGGCATAATGCATTTAGGAACTTAAAACCAAGAGTGACAAAGAATTTGACACATTGGTAAGTCAAGAAGAGGATTGTTTAATGAAACCTATAGTGGATTTTGAGGTAATCAGAGAAAAATATACTAAGGTGAATAACATCCTCAAGAAATAACCCAAGGAACCCACCAATGTAACATAAAAGAATATTCTTTTGTAATATATATGCTAGTTTGTTAGCATATATTATTCATTTTGTCAAAGTTGGCATAAAAAGCCTTTTGCATTGTAATCTTTGTATTAAGGACAGTTGTCCTTGTCATACCATAGATGTTTTGAGAAGATAATTGGTATACCACCTATGTTTCATATAAATAGGCAATGGTTACCATTTTTTAAAGGGAGAGACTTCGAGCAATTTTTATACAAAAGAGCATTTAATACAACTAAGGTATTCTGTAAAGATTGTCTGAATAGTTTGTTGAAAGCTAATGCTGTCTCTCAATTGCATATTATTGTCTTAAATTTGAATGGTTCTCTACATTTTGAGCTACTTTTTATATCATAGGGTTTTTATTTTGTGCTAATTCTAGATTAACGAAAAATATCTTAGGTATACTTCATTTTATTTGCTCTGCATCTGGATGTGCATATGTTATTCAAGTTATAGTAGCAAGCTTTTAAAGTATACTTGGTTCTTACTTGTGGTTTATATATCTCCTTTGAAGCTTGGCTAGTTTGTGATGCAATTTGAGTTTATACTATTTTACACCACAAATTGGTTCATGTATGCTCAAAGTAATTATAACTTTGTCATAATATTTGAGATGGAAATTTGCAATCACGTTCTCTTTTCTACCTTACCCTTCCTTTTTCTATTTTTTATCAAAACTCACCTAGTATAAATATCATTGTTAATATCCATTTAGATTAACTTGTGGGCTTGAATTATCTCAAATATCTAGACCCTACTGGCTCCCAACCACCAAATTAAATAAATATTGTGGATAGTACCCATACTCTGCTTCTGTTCCACCACAGACATCATAGAATAGTCACAAACTACAACTCATGCCTTGGATTCTTTGAATAATAAAATGAGAAGTATTCATCAACACTGAAGAGCACTTGTGAGGTAATTAGCATCATCAATACCTCCTAATCATTATTCCTATGATGACACATCCATGATGGATAGTTTTATTCCTTCTATCGAGCCACCACTATAAGATGAGATTCCACTAGAACTTAGCATCCCGTTGCATATTTTATTTTAATTCTTATGCATGAAGTTTCTCATCTATAGTATCACAAATTGGTACTTAGGATGACCCTAATGTTTTTAGTGAGATTACACCTTATGAGATCATTCATGACTCTTCTATTTCTGTAGATATTCAAATTGTGGATTTGTGTGATTCATTTGTAATCTCTTCTTTAGCTTCAAGGGTTGTTGAGCCTTGCTCTCCACTTCTCATGGACAGTCCTTTAGAGAAACTTCCATGTCATTCTTATTCTTTAGACTCACCTATACTTGATGACACTTCTAATCCTGAGCACACTTCTAATACTAATGACTCTTGTACTGGCACACAGAACTATAGTATTGATGTGGACACACCTCCACCATCTCCTTGTCACCTTCCAGATATTGAGGATTTATTTCTTGATCAACCTACCTCTTTCTACTTTTGACATTATAGGTGTATGTATACTAATTTAGGATTCATCAAACACTAGGCAATTTATTGCATAATTTTAGGGCATTCTGGGGTTCTTATTATCCTTTTTTCCTACTACAAATTCTTGGCATAGAGAATTTGGCCCACCTATCTTAAATGAGGATAATGATTCCTTGTATAGGAATCACACCTTGGTTGAACATCCATCAGGCACATATCACACTCATTCATTTTTCTAGGGTGACCTACTCTTCACTACATCTACTTATGATTCACAAACACTCCAGGGCACTCATTTACATGACCAGGATGGCTTTAGGTAGTTGTAGATTCTAGTGGGCATTTTTAGCTCTACCTTCTTCTTTGCTCTATTTTGGAGAGTTTTGTTCCTACAATCTTTTTCTCTTTTATGGGGCTTGCATTGTGTTTGGGTACCTCATCAAACCTCTTTGTTGGGACCTAATTCTTTTAACCACCTAAGCTATGCTTAAGGGGGGTGTTGGTGTAGACTTTCGTCCCACTTGGTTTTGTCTACATGTTCTAGTTAATTTTTCTTAGGTATAATAAAGGTCCTTAATAGAAAATAATCTCACATTCATAAGGATATTGGTACATATCTATTTTTCACCTATATAAGGATCCTTCCTATGTACTTTTTGGTTAATGGACTAATGCCTTTTTTTAATGCTTGAATGCTTAATGAGATAATGATCTTTTACACAACTTTCCTTGTGTGAGCCTTTTTATTTTAGGTTATGATATTTCAATATATAAATTCTTCATGTTTGTGTTTATATTCAATTGATCATGGTACAATCTGATAGAAATAACATTACCACATTTTCTAAATCCATTTGGGAACCTTGTAGTAATGTATGGTAGGATTCATGATAAAATGATAGGTTTACAATAATATAACATATTCATGTGAGGTTACTATACATATATGTTTTAATACATGGCTTATAGATACATCTAATGGTCTCGATGATCTAATAGATATAGAACATGTCTAATCCTTATCTATCTAACCTTTTATTATTGGGTATATTTCATTGGAATAGAAAAATGGGATAACATGTTAATTTTTATGTGTTATAGCGTCACTTAAGTTTTGTTACTATGTAATATTTTCTACTGCGATGTATTATCATCAGGACTATGTTAAACATTTAATTTTTAAAACACTTAATGTAAATAGGTGTTTCTTACACCTTTATAAACATGTCCCTAAAATTTTGTAGAACAAAACAAACAAGTGATCATACACAAGGCTACATAAAGTAACACAAACTGAGATTGCACGCAATAATGCTTGTGCATCGCTGCAAACATGTTTATTTTCTACTCTAAGTGTTTTTGGTTGATGTAGGATTACAAGTGAAATTAGATGCCCTAGCATTTAACCTATGGTGAGGATCTCTAGGAGGTTTGTGGAGTAATTTTATATGGGAATACTACCTAGATGATTATCTTATCAAAAACATTGAACTTCACTCCACTGCCACATTTAAGTGAGTCAAATCTGAGGGAATCCTTGAGACAATTATAATTAATCCAAATTGGGAAACCACTAATGTGATCTCTAGCAGGGGGAATATGGGGGATAATTCCTTATGACCATGGTGTATAATAAGAGAGCAATACATATGATCTATAAATTTATCCCATTGAGGAGAAAGACAATCAAGGTATTAGTGCACCATGTGGTCATGATGATATCCAACATGGCTATGAGCATTGTGACATTGCATTATTTTCTAGCATTGGTATGAGACATCAAGGTTCCAAGTGGCATGGTATTTGTAATTTTCATAGGCATATACTTGAATTGATGGAGTGTGAGAAATAGAGAAAAGAATTCTATAGATAAATCCATGATAGATAAGGGAGTTCTCTATCCATATTGAAGGAAAGGACATGTCTTTGAGATCTCTAGAAAGATATGGATCTCTACAATCTCTAGCAAAGGAGGAATATGGTATTTAGAAGGAGAGGGATTGGTATCCCCTCTAGGAGGAGACAAATTCATATGTCCTCTATGGGAGGGTGATCCCTATAATTACACTAACCATGTCTTATGTGAGATCACTATAAATTGGTTAGTAGCACTTCAAATAATCTGAGTAGTATATTTATTGGTATTGGGAGATGGGATAGGCTGAAAAATGATGCTCTATTGGGCAACCTCACATTCTAATTGGAAAAAAAATGTCTTGCATGCAAGGTTCTTCATCTTGTGAAAAACCTATTAAATTCACTCATGCTTTTTATAATTTCATGATGGACGATCATGCATGGGTGGTTCCTCCATGCATGATTTAAGAATGATGATTTGTCTATTTTGTAGGGTCTTTTCATTTACACTCACGATGATTATTATTTTTTAGGGTCTTCTCAGTGATACTCTAAACATGGAGAGGGGAGGAAGGTCATATATGCATTAGAGATCAAGAGAATGATGGCCTAATCTTAGAGAAATTTTGGCAACAATAAGAAAGCAAATGTCATAAGAAAGAATTTAACAACTATGAAATTGAACTAATGTGATGAATGAGACCTAAGAAAATGGCACAAAAAATACTCTACAATTATGACAATGAACTAATGCATGATGAATGAGACTTAAGAAATGGCTCAAGAAAGAACTCTATAACCATGAGAATGAACTAATGTGTGATGAATTAGACCTAAGAAAATGACACAATAAATAACTCTACAACCATGACTATAAATTTATCTGTGATGAATGAGACCTAATAAAATGGCACAAGAAAGAACTCTACAACCATGACAATGAACTAATGTGTGATGAATGAGACTTAAGAAAATGGCACAAGAAAGAAGTCTACATCCATGACAATGAGTTAATGTGTGATAAATAATGCCTAAAAAAATAGCATAAGAAATAACTCTAAAACTATGATAGTGATCTAATGTGTGATGAATGAGCCCTGAGAAATTGTGACAGCAAAGAACTCTACAACCATAACAGTGATCTAATGTGTGATAAATGAGACCTAAGAAATTGGCACAAGAAATGACCCTACAACCATGACAAGAACTAATGTGTGATGAATGAGACCTAAGAAAATGGCACAAGAAAGAAATCTACGACCATGACAATGAACAAATGTGTGATGAATGAGACCTAAGAAAATGACACAAGAAAGAACTCTACGACCATGGCAATGAACTATAGTGTGATGAATGAGACCTATGTTAATGGGACTAATCAATGTAGGCTTTCATGAGAGAAAGAAATTTGTAAAAAGATAAGGTAGGGTTGAGGTTTTTGGCTTCGGTGTACGAATCATTAGCCATACAAAGTTCATATCATGGGAAAAGTTGAGTCTTAGATAAGCTAGGGTTGAAGTTTTTGGCTTTGGTGTATGAATCATTGACATACAAAACTCATATCATAGGATACCCTACCTCTTAGATAAGCTAGGGTTGAGGTTTTTGGCTTTGGTGTACAAACCCTTGGCCAAACAAAATTTATATCATGGGAAAGTTGACTCTTTCTCATCTGTTGTGGTGAACCCTCCTTCATAATGATCTGAGTCGTAGAAACAATTCCAAGACGTACAAATTAGGCGTATCAGACTTGAGTTACCATATATCCTTACATAGTTTGCCATATTGGTTTGGCCTGGTCTTAAGTGAGAGAGTGGCAGAATAAATATGCACTGTCACACGTCATTGTTTAATCACAAGACGAATTTAGTCACCCACTACTCTCGTCTCTCGTATTGTCTCCTTATGAAATCAAATTACACTGCCATGCTCTGCTGATTCTCATTCTCTGACGCCATTACTGACGAAGAGCCCCCACACTCCAAAAGGTGAATTCCCCACTAAATAAATAAACAGGTACGGTCCCCCAAATGCAATCTACATTCTACCTGGTGCCTCTCAAAAACATCCCATATGTGCGGAAAAACATAATTTGTGTTTAGAGTTTATAATTGGCGGATCCTGTCAGCGACCAAATGGAGTCAAAGAAAAGCTGGGTTTGTGCCTGGATGACAGTGGAGGATCTTATCTGTCGAAACTGATGAAAATGGCAGGGAAAAAAAATGCTTAGGTATCTGTGATTGGATTTCAGCCGCTAAAATTAGCAAGTGTCTGGTTCGATTTCCATAACTGTACCAGCAACACAGCAATGCAAGCAGAATCTTTACGTTAAATTTTAAAAATACAGCACTGGAACATCCAAAAGCTATGGCTGATTGGCTAGTACTGTCCTGCTTAGTATATCTGAACATTTTTGCCCCTCCCCATCTTCAAAACTTTAAAATGTGAAAAAATGTTGTCTTATGTCCTGTCCAGGATTATTACTGTTCAAAAATATTGTCTTATGCCCTGTCCAGGATTATTTGTTTTAATGCTTTGATAGTTGTCATTCTTTGCTGAAAAGTTTCAGACTCTGGATTATATTTACCCTGACTCGATGCTCTGTAAGCGCCGACTAAATTTGATGGCAGCATAGACCTTTGTTTTTTGTTCTTGTAAAATCCAATCAATTGCTTTCAAACTGTCTGAGATGCAAGGTGTAATGTTAGGCAGACCGTCAAAAATTGTAAATGATTGCCATTTGAAGGGCAATGTTTTTTATCCAAAGCATGTATTATATTTATAAAGATTAAAAACATCTCATTAAAAAAAGCTGGTGGTATGAGATCACATCTCAAACAAAAACTAAAATAAAAGTTTTATTGGGACTAATTTAAGGAATAAAGCAAAATTATGACCTCAAGCCTATAATAACATCATTAAAATTTTGCGTGGCATATGCTAGCATGAATAACCAACTTTTATAAATAGCAAACAAGGAACAACATACTAGGCCACTAGTATAACCAGTTCATAAGGAATACAATGAGGTAGTGGATTATCTAGCTTATCTCTTTAACAACATTTATGGGGTGTGTAGTATTAAGTACAATCCTCCAAATTGTCTTGTTTTATATTTTCTTCAATATCTTTCTTTATTTGCCAATAAGGAGGTGAAATAACTAGAGATAGTTTAAATTATAGATACCCAAATTTGGTATTAGACATTTTGAAAACATTAACTTCATCACACTTTGACATAATTAGACTTTGCATACACATTTGACTCTTGTGCACACTTTTCCCTATCCACCTACCTACATGTTGTCTTGGCTAACCCAACTTATCAATACACATATTCAAGATCACTTTAGTCTATGCAAGAACCTTTTAGAATCCTAAACATACTATTTTCATATCCCAAATCAATCATTTTCACTCTCAAGACAATATCAATAACAAATGGGTAGTTACAATTTTACCATAGTTGTCTATCTCTATTAGTAGTGTCCAAGAACTATCGACTATTTTTATAATTTCAAGGTCTCTATTAGGTCAACCTAGACACGTTTCTTGGGTCATTCACAACAAGAAATATCAAAAAGTCAATTATAAATACAAATCAATCATAAGGTTACACTCATTGGGCTATTATATTGAGAACCACTTGAAAGCTTTAGATATCCATTCTCACTTTCTTATAACAATAGCACAAAGACATACATATCTGAATATCTTTAAAAAATGAAGCTATCGAACCAAGAATGAATACAAACACATGCCAAAGTTGCATAGTGTTAAGTGTTGAAAGTCAAATATTACATCACATTCTAGATTGATCACGATAAAGTGCATATGCGCATGCACCTAGGTGGGAGAACTACATGCAGTTTGATCCCTCTTATGAGTGTTGGAACATAGGTAGTGCTCAATCACTAAATTGGGAGTGGTTGGGGTTTTTCAACCCAACTCACTAACCCCTTTTTCAAGGGTCATCTTATCCCAAAAGTGAGATTAGGGATTTGAAGAAAAGAAGAAAAATATGGATCAATACACAAGATTGAAGGTGATTTCATAACATATCATTTTATTATAATAACAAAGGAAAAGGTGTGAAATTAATATTATAATATAAGAGATTAATTCCTCTTCCCCTTCCATAGACCTAGCCACCATGAGGTAGAAAAAGAGCAAATTAAAATGGAATCAACCAACATAATTATTGATCATATTACTTGTTTATGACCAAAAATGATCAATGTTGTTTGGATATACTATTAAAATTAATAGATGATACACTTTTTGTCATATCCCATAATATTATGTCTTAAATGCAGCAATTATTCTATTAATATGAAATGTGATAATGTGTTTAAATGTGATAGTATGTCTAAATGTGATAATATGCATAATTATAGTGACTCTTTTATACATATTGAAGATAGATGGTAAAATAAAACTTATAAATGACCCTTTCCAATCTATAACCATGTTTGTTAGTCATATAGTATCCACGATGCATGCTAAAGGTGAACTCTAAAATTAAGTTGTTTCCCTCTCTTTAAAGTCTAGGGTGTATAATACTAATTTTTATAACAATGATGTATAGTACGAAAGATACTCACTCATACATATCCGCAAAGATTCATTATGCCTACATTTCAATTGTTGAATGGATTGGAGATCTTGATACCCACCTTTGCACACTTTATGACTTCTCTTGGTCACTAAAAACCTTTCCATTAATTTTAAAAGATAAAGTCTTAGATTAGTTGTATGACTTACATGGTGGGTGTATGTCTTTAGTTATTAAATTAAAAGAGGTTTTCTTATTCCATTTCTATAATAATAGAGGTTGTGTATTACCCTCATAGAATCTCCAAAACATTCAATAGTATAAAGATGAACTAATACAATATTATATTATAAGGTTTAAAAATACATTATATTGCTTAATATATGAACCAAATGATTTGGGGAATCAATTCATCTTTTGTAAAAATATTTTACCTCCACTTGGAAAAAAATAACCCTATCATACCTATAATTATTTTGAGTGAATTTACATTGATATCTTTGATTATGAGTATGATCTTATACATGTAAGCACATGTGTGTGAGATATTACAAGTGCTCAAAATTCAACAAATTAAATTATCAAAAGTGATTTCCATCTAAGAAGGAAGGTACATATAAGATAATTAATACGAAAGCAACTCACGTGATTCCTACCCCTTCTATTATGAACCAACCTATATGGTTTCAAATATTTAAGGATAAACCCATAACTATTTTATGAATTCTCTTTAATAAAAGTTTGATCATATTACCTTGTAATTGAAATAAAATTTTAATTGTCATTGCATTAATGGGCATAAAGATAACAATTATACATTGAAATATATCATCGAACAACTTATGGATAAGGGTTTCATTACATTTGAAAAACCTAACACTCTTATAAGGTTAACTTTTCATTTTTTTCCATTTTACAATATATGAATGTTGATGTATCCTAAGACATCCTTCAAAAGGAACCAACAGATTTTTGAGCTCTTATAAAAGGTGAACATAGGGAAAAAAAATATTTTAATGAAAAGGTACAATATAATGCATGCATAATTGATTTTATTATAATAAATTAGGGAATGATGAGAGTAAGTTATATCATACGAGCATTTATGAGGAATTAATAGGGCATATTACCATATTAGTTTCTTTTCGACTGAAGATAATGGATATATTATTTTTTATAAAGATTACTGTTTTGAAATTCAATGTAATATACTTCAAAAATCATGGTTAAAGATAATGGCAGAAATATTGGATAACATTAACAAGACTATTTCATTCAATTTTCAAGGTGGTTTGCTTACATTTCAAAGAGATATAACATCTGAAAAGCAAATTCTTACTAAGTTTATATTTACATCTCAAAGTGCACAAGTATGAGTTTTAACCAAAAACACATCAATTACAAATGAAGAAGATAAACAAGAAATAATTACTCCTACTCCACATAAAGAACAAGTAAATAAATAATATCCAACTATTAGCAATGCTAAAATAGGTTTAACACAAGTATCTAATGTAAATGCAGTCATAAATGTGCCTATGATTTTAGCACTAAAATGTAAAACTAAAAAAAATCACTTTTTAATTAGCTCAATTAATTAAATATAATACTATATGTGAAGATGACTTGGTGTATATGCATGGTTTATAATATGATATCATTCCATTCAATTCTTTAAATTATGATCCAATCATTGGATAAATAAATTTGATAAATCAGATGTGCTTAAAAGCTATATAATTTACATGTTACATATATAAATACTAAAATTCAAGATACTAATAAAATAATATTTTTTTAAAAAAAATCAAAAAATGTAAAATTAGGACCTATGCATGACATGTTTTGTTGGTATACATGATTGATTAATGTTCTTTATCATACGCATGGTAAATTAAAAATATATTTTATACACACATGCTTTTCATGGAGGGAAAATGAAAAGCTCTCCATCTACAAGAAGATATGAATTAATTTTGAAATATAAGTTACATATGATAGATAGACATACATATATGTGACATTATTTGCACTCATGGACTATCTTTCTATGGTGGGAAGGCATATTTTCACACTTATGAGTTTATATCTTTCTATATTTATCTATTGATCATAATAGATTGTTATACATGACTTGATTTTTCTCATACTTTATATAGTGTTATTCCTAGCAAATATTGTGTGTGGATATATAGGATGATGGCATTGATTGATTATGCAAACTAATATTTCTCACTTTGTGTGTGTTTGATGTTGATGAGTATTGCTTTGTGTGATCATAAATGTGTGATATACTACATTTTTATGATTGAATTGATTTTGTTTTTTCATATCATGTGTTAGTTATGTCAAAGGATCCTATAGTCCAAGTAATGATCATGTTGTGTATGTGTTGGTTCATAGTTGAGTCATGTCTTGAGTGCTTGTGTGATGCATATACATGTGTGTGGTTACATATATGATTTGTTCTAAACTTTGTGTCATGATTTACATCATACATACTTATATTTTATGCGATGCCACAATTTAAATGATTGATATATTATGTTTCTTATTAATGCATGCCTAATTGATATATCTACTTGGCATGACACTCATATGAATATTTCCTTTGATTTCATGCTTTAATTGTTAAGCACAGGATATACTGAGAGGGAGGGTGAATCAGTATATCATAATCCTCATAAACTTTCACTAAATCAAATTCCACTTAACCATACATTCAAGATATGCAATAAAATTGAAATAATAAACACCACACAAGATAGAGAGAGACACCATATTTAACATGAAAACCCAATGTGAGAAAACCCATGGAGAACAATCTCAAGTATATGAATGAGCACCAACTCAAACTAAAATATTCACAAGCACCAACTTTCAGGAGCACCAACCCCTTTGTCGAGCACCAAACATCAACTATTTGTGAGCACCAACCCACAAGAGCACCAACCCCTTTTGTGTATACCACACAACTATCTCTCAATGTTGCTTTCTCAATAAATGATAGCACATTATAATATCTCTTTTATTTCTCTCCTTTGCTCTTGTAAGCTAGATATAATAATTACAAATCATACTCTATCTTCCATATTACAAATGGCTTCTCAACCCTTTATTTATAGCTTTCTAAAAGACCCATGGCATTCACCCTTTGTGACCCTTCAATCCTCATGGAAAATGGCACCAAAATTGCATGACCCTTCATATCCTTACATTTGAAAATTCATATGATGACCCTTCATAAGAAAAATCATCCTTTCCTCTTTTATCTTTATCTTGGTGACTTTTCATATTCCTCAAAGTGTCCCTTCATGAGAAATTGCACCCTTCCTCTTTTGTCTTCACTTGGTGACTCTTGCAATTCCTCAATATGACTCTTCATAGGAAAATGCATCTCATTCTTCTTTTGTTTTTACCCCATGACTCTTTGACTTCTCTATGGGCTGTTCTTTTAAATTTATGCAACCAAAAATATATTCATTAATATTAAATAAATATTAACATGCATTAGCCACGATATGACTATTAAAAACACCATTAATGCAATGGGGCCTTTATCACCAATAATGCTAGACCTTTGACATCAATGACAATATTTTCAATAATCTCCCCCTTTATCATTGATGGCAACCTCAAACTGAAATTGCCACATCTTGAAACCTGCACATACTATCATCTAAAAAACATACAGTAACTCCCCTTTACTGTAGCAACATATACCTATTCCCTGTACCTGTTTTTGCACCTGTGCCTATACCTATTATTCTCCCCCTTTGGCATCAATGGAAAAGGGCCTACCTAGAGCTAACACTTAGCTCCCTCTCAATTGATGTTAAACCTCAATGGCAGAAAGTAAAATAAATTACTCCCAACTCCTCTTGCAGATCCTTGAATGTGTCCTTTGATTGTTCCTTTGTGAAGATATCTGAAAATACATATAAATTATTGTCTTTCCTCTGAGCATCTACAATCAACTCATTTAAATATTTTCTTCTAATCTCACAACCTTCTACATAAAACTTTAATGTGTATCCTTGATCACATATTTGACTTACACTCAATAGATTATGCTTAAGACCTTTTACATACAATACATTCTTAGTCTTGGTTCTACCATTATCCAAACTCAAAATACCATTTCTAGCTATCCTGGGAGTGATTTTATCTCCAAATTTCATTGTGCCACCATTCATCTTATTTAGAGTTATAAACTTAATCTTTTCTCTTGTCATATGTCTCAAACATCTACTATCAATGAACCATGGTTGTTCTTCATTTCTTGCATGCAAAGCTATTTGAACTAACATAGAATCTTTAGGTTGTTTCTTCTGTCATGAACATGTCTGAACCTTCTTAATGAATGGAACCTTGAAACTTTGGTCCTTCTTGATTGAATCGAATACGCTTCTATAATACTAGGATATGTGTCCAAAATTATTTCACTTGTAACATATTATGGCCTCTTCATCAAAGCTTGATAGAGGAGAAAAAGAGTTATAGCTTCTGCTAGATTCTGCATGAGTTTCCTTCTCCTTATTTATAAAATTGTTAGCTCTTTTTTGACATTCTATTTTCTTGTGACCATATCCATTACAATAAAAATAATAACCATAAAAATAGAACATGTTTGTGTATCTCTATCCTGATTGTATTTTGTAACTTTGTTCCTTCCAGCCTTCTTTGTTTAAGATGTCCTCTGTATTTTTCACTTCTTCCCTTTTTGTTTCCTCTTTTGTAAGAGATTCAACATAGCTCTTTTTCTTTTCAAATATGATACCTGTCTTATCTGATATTGCCCTTTTAGCTTTCTAATATCTTATTCGACATGTTAGTGTTATCCTCAAATTTTGAATCACTAACTACTTTATCATTGACTGCGTTCTCAATATCTTCTTTTAAAGAGGCAATTTCAATAACACACCTTTCACAGTCATTTCTTACTTTTTACAATTGTGTTGTTAGATATTTTTCATTTCTTTTATCTTCTTCAAAGTGTGATTTTAGATCATCAATTATTTCCTTTGACTCCTTTTCATTTTTATCAATCTAGTGCTTCAATCTTCACTTCTTCTTCTCAACAGCTTCTAACTCTTCTAAGGCACAAATGAGTTCTCCTTCTAGATTCACTTTGGCTTCATCATGTTTTTTTTCTTGATCATCTATACTTTTTCTTGTAGAGGCATCTTCATGTATGGCCATGAATAGAATCTCTTCTTCTTCTGAATCATTGACTACACTATCTTTGGCTAAGCTAGGGTCTTTAGAATACAAACTCTTCTTCTCGAATCCTTTCTTGAATTTACCTTTGAAATTCTTCTTGTATGTAGACTTTCCTTCTTCATTGTCATCATTACCCTTATTTAGGCATTTAGCTAAAAAATGTCCAATCCTTCCACAATTAAAACATTTAAAAGGTAATTTTCCTTGATATTTACCTGTGCCCTTTTTCAGCTTGTGAATGAAAAGAGCTCTGTTATCATCTTCAGCGCTAAAACTATCACTTGATTATTGAATATTAGCCTTCTCTTTATTTGATGTCTTGAAAGCGGCTTCTCTCTTTTAGGGTTTATCTTTTTTTTTCCGCATCTCATATGCCATGAGAATACCATGAAGCTCATCCATCTTTAACTTGGCTAAATTCTTCATCTCTTCAATTGCCGAAACTTTTGCATCATATCTCAATGGTAGAGATATTAAAACTTTTTTAACCATAGTTGATTCTTCTAAATTTTCTCCAAGACCTTGAATCTAATTAACTATTTTATCAACCTGCAAAAGATAACTTGCTATATTTTCTTCTTCTTCCATCTTCAAACTCTTAGACTATCTTTTAAAATTCTAAAGCTTAGCTTGTTGAACCTTTCCATCACCTTTGTAAAATTCTCAAGTTTCACCAAGTTTCATGAGCATATTTACATTTCATAACTTTAACAAATTTTGATTCACATAAACCACATAAAATAGCATTTAAAGCTTTAGCATTATTTTCACTTACCTTATTTTCTGTTGGAGTAGTTACAAGTGTCAGTGGCTCTTCATATTCCTCCACTACTGCTTACCATATGTTGAGTCCAAGGGCCATCAAATAAGTCTTCAATATTATGCTCCAAAAAACATAATTCATCCCATAAAAAAAAAGTACCCTATTTGTATAAAATCCTTCATGTGATCCAACCATTGTGTTTTCCTGATCTACCTTCAAGCTATAAAACTTTTTCAAAAGAAACTGGATTTGATACCAATTGTTAAGCATGGGATATACTGAGAGGGGGGGTGAATCAGTATATCATAAATCATATAAACTTTCACTAAATCAAATTCCACTTAAGCATACATTCAAGATATGAAATAAAACTGAAATAATAAACACCACACAAGATAGAGAGAGACACCAAATTTAACATGGAAACTCAATGTGGAAAAAACCACAGAGAACAATCTCAAGTATATGAATGACTACCAACTCAAACTAAAATATTTGCAAGCACTAACTTGCAGGAGCACCAAACCCTTTGTTGAGCACCAACACAACAACTATTCATGAGCACCAACCCACAGGAACACCAACCCCTTTTGTGTATACCACACAACTATCTCTCAATGTTGCTTTCTCAATAAATGATAGCACATTACAATATCTCTTTCCTTTCTCTCATTTGCTCTTCTAAGCTAGATATAACAATTACAAATCATACTCTATCTTCCATATTACAAATGGCTTCTCAACCCTTTATTTATAGCTTTCCAAAAGACCCATGGCATTCACCCTTTGTTACCCTTCAATCCTCATGGAAAATGGTGTCAAACTTGCATGACCTTTCGTATCCTTATATTTGAAAAGTCATATGGTGACCCTTCATAAGCAGAAGTGTCCTTTCCTCTTTTGTCTTATCTTGGTGACTTTTCATATTTCTCAAAGTGTCCCTTCATGAGAAATTGTGCCCTTCCTCTTTTGTCTTCACTTGGTGACTCTTGGAATTCCTCAAGATGACTCTTCATAGGAAAATGCATTCCATTCTTCTTTTGTCTTTACCATGTGACTCTTTTACTTCTCCATGGGCCCTTCTTTTGAATTTATGAAACTAAAAATATATTCATTAATATTAAATAAATATTAACACACATTAGCCAAGATATCACTATTAAAAACATCATTAATGCAATGGGGCCTTTATCACCAATAATGCTAGACCTTTGACATCAATGACAATATTTCCAACATTAATGATTAATTTTTTATATGATGACATATCTTATCATGTTTTTGTATATACTTTACTTGATAATAATTTTATTTATAATAAATAGTGTGCATAAATATTTATTCTGAGATGAGTGATTTGTAAGCTTCATCCCTCATATAAAAATGGGGGCATATAGTGGATTTGTCTTAGAGATTCAAGCCATGATATATAAATAATTCAAATTTTAGGCCAAGTTATGTGATTATTATTGGATAGATTGAGGATATTTATCAAAATACTTGTAGAGTAAAGTTTTACTCTACGTTGCATTTAAATTTTTAGTCGAGCACTACAGTTTTGGTTCCAGCAATACGTTGGTCATAGCAGCAGAATTGGAGCAGGGCGTGGGTTCATTCTTCGTCAAGTGTCAAAATGCAGTGGAGGCTACCAAGTGGCATCGTTTGAGCATGGGCCTTTCTTTCTCTTCTGTTTCCTTATTTCAATTTTGTGTTAAGTGTTGAGTTCACGCAGAGGCCACCGCATGTCACCTTCTGAAGCATGAAGCTGACCAACCGGCATCCTTCGAGGCCCTTTTGTAACTTTCCAGAGAACTACAGAACATGCCACGTATCTAGTACTAGTTAAGCGAAATGCACCACATGTCAGCGTTTGAATCTCATAGAGGCACCTGTGTTTCATTCTACCCTTTGTCAAAGACTTTCAATAGACCAAGCAGTATAGAGAGCAAAAAGCACCAGGTGGCAGTTGCGAAGACCCTGAACTCCCCTTTTGAAGATGCAACAGAAGTCACCACGTGTCAACTATCGAGAGGCTTTGTTTCAATGCTTGGGTCCAGTGCCTTCCTTCAATGCATAAAGGCATCATTTCATTTTGCTTAAATGCTAAAGTGTAGCGAAGGCTACCAAGTGTCACTCTCTGAGTCTCTCTCTACTCCATCCCCAGAAAAAGTGGAAGGCACCACACACCCCTAGATGAAGAAGCAGAAGATGCCACGTATCTTCCTAGAAGCAACAGAGGCTACCATGTGCCAATTTTTGAGAAACCATCTAAGTTTCATTGCTAAATAAAGGTTGTGGTGGGCCTCGAGTGTTACTTAAAAATCCACAGAAGCTGCCAAGTGTCACCATTCGTAAAAGTTTGATATGAGTCTTGAATAAAACTACAGCACAGCCAAAGAAAAGGAGAGAGCCACGTGTCTTCGATGGATCTGGCAGAAAGCACCAAGTGTCATTTCCTGATTCCTAGAGGATTTTTAGAAAATTGACTAAGCATCCTCTCCCATTTCAAACATAATAGAGTGTTTCATGTATCTGTTGCCGCAAAATGAAATGGAGGGAAAATTGGTTGGAGTTAATTCGTGGAGGGAAAATCGGCTGGAGTTAATTCGAGTAGATAGAACAGTTCATCTGGTATATTTTTGGAGCCCCCCATAGCATTGAAGGCACCGTCTATTTGTCCCATATGAGCAAAGGATAGAGAAGATTGCGTGGGAAAGGGGAGGATGAAAGGAGTGATCTAAGGCTATAAAAGAGGAAGAATTGTAAAGGAAGGGGGGGATTTCTCATAGTTTAGACTTCTTGTAATTTTGACCAGTAATATCATTTGCTCTTGTCTTAATTTTCTTAAGTTGTAAAGTTGATGTAATCATGCATGTTTATGTGCCCTTTACGTGGCTAAATGAATTAAGAAAATTTAAGCTCCATGCCTTGGTTGGTGTTATTTGTGTCATCTGCAAATTAGTCTATTCTGTAGATTTTCTAGTGTTGTGATTGGAAATGTTATTTTCTTTTGTCTCATTTTTTGGAGTCTAAAGTTCTACATAACTGTGCGTGACTCCTAAACCTCTTATGTGAGTTAAGGATTCTATTAATAAGATTGAACACTATGCCTTTGTTGACAATTCCTGTATCTCAGCAAAAGACTCCCCTATTTTGAGCCTCTGTTTTTGTTATTCCAATCTTTTACATTGATCATGCACTTGTCTACTCTTAAATATAATAAAATCATATAATAGTCTCACTGAGCTCAGGTTAGGATTAGGATTGCACTCAAGCACATCACCATAGTTAGGTTTCAATTCTTGCATTTTGCATTTCTGTTTAGTCTCCTATCCCTTTTCCTCAACACCTATAAAACAAAAGAGACCAACTTCTTTAAAACCTGGAGGTTGTTTCAAGCTGCATTGTCCCACAGTTTGAAACTTCCCATTATTGATTTGCTAAAACCTAGCGCAATTTTACACCATCAACAATTTTTGGCACGTCCGATGGGACTAGTCTTGAAGTTTCTTTCAAGACCGCATGAACCAAAGAGCTACGAGGAGTCAGAGCTATGGACCAGTCACTAGATCATAATCTACTATAAATCTAGGTATTCTTTTGCCATCTTTGGTAGTTAGTCCAAGAAGAAGAGATAACCAGTTTCTACCAGTATCGAACATGGGAGCCAATGTCCCTCCAAGAAATTATGCGAGATGGAACACTAGTAGCCCCTTAGTCCTCCCAACACCACTAGTTGTTTGGGACCCTATTCCAGGAAATGCTCTAAAGGCTCTACCCAAATTTAGTGGGAAAGACTCAAAAACACCCGTGGAACATCTTCAAGATATATCGGGCGTCTATGCCATATATGGTGTCACAGAGCAAAATGTGGCCCTAAAAGATTGTTAGCAGCCTCATTCAAAGGGAAGGCTATAGAATGGTATCAGTCTTTGACCCCAAATACCATTTCTACATGGGACCAGCTTGGAGATATATTTTTTGAAAGATTTGCAGAGAAGGGTGATAAGTCTTCCCTATTACAGCAATTAATCACTATCCAAAGGGAACCTCAAGAGGACATGACTGACTTCAATACCAGATTCCAAAAAACTTGGGATAGAATCCCTATTGCAGCTAAGCCACCCCCTGGTATGGCCATAATATTCTATCTCAAAGCTTTAAATTTAGATATATCTATTATGATTTAGTCACTGGGAGGACACACTTTGCCAGCAGCTTATGCCCTCGTGGTCAAAGCTAAGAATCATTTAATTGATGCTGAAAAGTTACCTCCAAGGCATCCCATGCCTGTATTCCAAGAAATTACCTTGCCCTTACCCCAAGAGGTTCCTAAGGATATAAGCCCACCTATGTCTATGTATGCTTACCCTTCATCATCTGCGAAACAACCAGTCCTGGCTCCGTCATCCGAGATGGATGATATCAAGAGTATGCTGACATTATCTAATGAGTTGATTAATATGAAGAGGCAGTAGAATACTTTCCCCAAACCTCCTTATCAAGGTTATCAAGGAAATAGGTTTGCATCTCAGACCAACCAATATCAAGGCCCTCCAAGGCAAACCAACCATCAACCAACAAATCAATTAGTGGCAGTTCCCACACCCTCATAGGCCATTCCTCCCAACTCAAATAGGGAAATGGTTCCAGGCCAAAACAATTATGTGGATGATACTAATGCTTGGTGTTTCCCTTGCAATGATGCTCACACACCCAAAGATTGTCCTAGAGGTAATCTACAACAAAAGGTAGCTGAGCAGAGAAGAACAGATGGCTAGTTTGCCAGTACCAGTACCAGTAGCAGTCAAGCATACCAGTCTCCCGACATGTAGAATTCAGTTCTAGTGGCTCAGATGCAAGGAATGTCCTTGCAATAGGAGGAAGAAATAGACCCGAAACATGCTTTGTTCTCATGGGTTGAAGCTGAAGAAGCAGTTTTCTTGAACGAAGCCTCCACCTCCCAAATGCCAGTAGTGCAATCTGACTATTATACCAGATCGAAGAGGAGAATGGTGGAGCAACTAGAATTTGTAAGTGGTCAATCCAAGAATAATCCTCCATCTCAAGGGCAAAGGAATGTTGCTATTAGACAAGAAGTACCCCAACTGGTACAAGATCAAGGGATCCCTATCCAGATTCAAGAAAAGACAAGGTATCCTTATTTCCAAAAAACTCAGTCTTTGGTACCGATCAATGTGGTGGACCAATTAAAGAGGACTCCAGCACAAGTATCTATATGGGATATCTTGGCTATTCTTGAGCAAAAGACACTACTGCAAGAGGATCTGCAAGGGCAAGTAGTGCCTGAAGGTGTTGTTACCAAGGAAGGACCTACTGGAAAGGAAAACTAAAAGATAAGGTTCCTCCAATGACGATAGCCTTCATGAACAATGTAGCACAAGTAAGTAAATCCAAGCCAGAGCCCTTCTATTTGACAATGATAGTTGGAAAGAAACTTCTACATAATGCATTGATAGATTTAGGGGCTAGTACTACTATGATTCCTAAGCAAATAGTTGATGCTTTAAAAATAAAATATGAACCCCTTGCAAAGGGAGTTATGCAACTAGATGGAAAAATAGTGCAAACCATAGGGAGAATTAAAGAACTTCCCCTGCAATTATTCACATGCCCCAACATGATTGTCAACCAGGATATAGTTGTCATAGACATACCTCCCGTCTTTGGTTTATGTTTATCTTGAGACTTTACGGCAAAAATAGGAGGGTACATGTCTCTTGACTAGTCTCACCTCATCCTGAGAACCAGATACGGTTCAAAAATGAAAATTCTATCTAAACCACTATCCAAAGACCACATCACTAATGAACCAACAACAAGATTAGAAGCAGATCATGCCATGTTGAATAAAGGAGAAAGAAATTTTGTCAAAGGACTAGGAGACTGGATTGAGCATGATTAAGAAGAAGAAAATAGCCAGTTGTTGGCTATGATGCATAACGACCCGTATGGGAACTATGACTCTACTGGTTTGGGCACATATGTCATTTTTGATGAGGATCAGGTGATCCCAAATGTTATAAGAGAAGTGGCACTACTGCTCAAGATTCAGAGCTCTGGACTTTGAATTTTGATGGGGCTAGAAGTAAACATGGTGCTGGAGCAGGGGTTTGTCTTACTGCTCCAAATGGTGATAAATTTTTAAGGGCTATCCAATTCCAATTTGTTTACACTAAAAATGATGTAGAGTATGAATATTTAGTACATGGGCTCTTGTTAGCCCAAAAAAAGGGAATAAAGAACCTAAAAATAAAAGGAGATTCCAAACTAGTAGTGAAGCAAATACGGGAAAAGGCAATAGCCAAAAATGTGAGAATGAGGTCCTACAGGCATATGATTTGGGATTTGATAGAAGATTTTGATTCCTTCTACATTGAAATAATCCCTAGAATTCAAAACACTAAGGCTAATAGGATGGCTCAAATCAGCTCATAGTTTAACCCAGTAACTTGCCTATTGGTTAACAATGAGTCAGTAAAAGTTATAGTGAGGCAAACCATCCTAGACAATGATGAAAATTGGCAAGTGTTTGAAAATGATGCTCAAGTAGTCTCTTTCTTGCAGTAATTAGATGAGTTTATAGATCAGTTGCAAACTAAGATTGAAGAGGCATATGGTGATCAGGTTATTCAATTAAGGACTAATAAGCTCCCCAAAGGATTGATCACCTTAAAAAATTTGTTTTACCCAGAGGATGTAAGCCTAGGAAAGAGAAGGTTTCAGGTAGATGAGGTAGACTATTTTGAGGTAGAGTTGAGTGATGGGAAGAAGCTAAAGGTTGGGAATTCTACAACTCAAAAAGAAAAGGAAAAACTAATTGAATTGTGTCAGAAATATGACATAGTCATAGCTTGGAGCTATGAAGATCTTCATGGATACAACAGGGATGTTATCTATCACACAATAGAGTTGACTAAGGGATCCAAACCCATCAGATAGAAATAGAGGCTAGTAAATCCAAGGATTGAGCCTCTAATGGTAGATGAGTTGTAGAAACTTCTAGACTCCAAAATAATATTTCCAATCAAGCACTCAACCTGGGTATCAAATCTAGTCCCAGTTAGAAAAAAGAATGGAGATGTAAGACTATGTGTAGACTCTAGAGATCTAAATAGAGCATCTCTAAAAGACCACTATCCCTTTCCCTCCATGGAACAAATTCTACAAACTGTGGTTGGATCAGAAAGGTTTTCTTTACTTGATGGTTTCTTTGGGTATAATCAGATTTGGCTAGCAGAGGAAGACCAGTATAAAACTGCCTTCACCACCAAATGGGGGACATTTGCCTACGTGAAGATGTCATTCGGCTTATCAAATGTAGGAGCCACCTTTCAACGGGTGATGGACATAGCCTTTGGTGAACTTATCAACAAGGTCATCCTGATCTATCTGGATGACCTCACAATTTTCTCAAAAAATGTTGATGATCATTTTGATCATTTGGAATCTGTCTTCAAAAAATGTTAAGATTTTGGGATATCTTTGAATCCCCAGAAGTGTATTTTTGTTGTACCTTAGGGTAAACTATTGGGAGACATAGTGTCTAAGGAAGGGGTTTCTATAGATCTCAAGAGGATCACAGCTATAATGGACTTACTACTACCAGCAAGTAAAAAGGCAGTCCAGTCCTTCTTAGGGAAGATTAATTTTATTAGTAAATTCATATCTGATTTTGTAGGCTTAGTCAAACCAATGACACTCTTGCTTAAAAGGGATCTGGTCTTCAAGTGGACTGCAGAAGGAAGGCAAGCTTTTGAGGGGGTCAAGAAGGCTATCTCAATAGCCCCAGTACTTAAGAACCTAGATTTTTCCATGCCCTTCATAATGTATGTCTATGGAGGGGAGTCAAGTATTGTTGTTTTCCTAACTCAAAAGAATGATAGGCTGGAGGGGGAGCACCCAATAGCCTTTTTCTTGAGAACTCTAAGAGATTATGAGACTAGGTACAATTTTGTGGAAAGACAAGCCTATGCCATGGTGAAAGCCCTCGAGAAATTTAGGCACCTGATATCAGGGAGCAAAATTTTGATACTCGTGGCTCACCCTAGTGTCAGAGAATACATCATGGAGGGAGAGATTACTGAGAAAAGAGCCAACTAGATCACTAAGATCCTTGAATATGATGTGGAGGTCAGACCCACCAAGCTAGTCAGGGGTAGGGGTCTATGCCAATATATAACCCAAGAGCTGGGAAAGATGTTACCTGAGGAAGCAGATTCAGAAGAAGAGCCAGAGACAGTGCTAAAGTTACAAGAGGTTGATCAGGAATCCTGGGTCACAAGCAGGATCCAATTTATGAAAAATGGGATTTATTTAAGAGAACTCCCTTAAAACAAGAAAATATATTATAGGATACAGGGAATTCATTTTGTTTTAATCAAACAAGTCCTTTTTAGGAGTTCTAATGGGAAATTGCTAATATACGTATAACAGGTTGAAGCCAAGAAGATACTACACGAAATGCATCATGGAGCATCAGGGGGCATTTTTTTGCAAAGACCACAGCCATAAAGATAAGTGAATTAGGATATTTCTAGCCTACTTTATTTTTAGATTGTTACCAACTAGTTAGAAAATGTCAGTCCTGCCAGTATTATGTGGGGATGAGGAGGAATGCAGCCATGCCCCTTAGTCCTATAGTTGTGGATGAACCTTTTGCTCAATGGGGTCTTGACTTCTTTGGGATGATAAATCCAGTGTCTAGCATGGGTCACAAATGGATATTAATTGCCAAAGACTATTTCACCAGATGGATCGAGGCAATCCCACTTAAAGAAGCAATAGAGAATGTGTCCTAGATTTTCTAGGGGATATCACTACTTGCTTTGGGGCACCTCATACCATCACTTCAGATGATGCTAAAGCATTCTTGGGGTTTAAAGTATCTAACTTTGCCTTGAGACATGGAATATATCTGAAAACTTCATCTAACTATTACCCTCAAGGTAATGGTCTAGCAGAATCAACTAATAAGAACCTAATAAGACTCATCAAAAGGATAAGGGCTGATCATCACAAAGAGTGGCATAAAGTGCTTAATCTGGCACTGTAGGCTGATAGAATCACACCCAAGTATGTGATCAAAATGTCTCCATATGAATTGGTGTATGGAAAGTCTATCGTGATTTCCCTAAGCTTGGAAATCCATGCGCTTAAGCTGATCAAACAAATTGAGATTGAAGTAAATGGCCCCATGCAGGTCAGACTCGTAGAACTTATGGAAGTTCAAGAAAAGAGGTATATAGCTCATGATTCGCTAATCAAGCATCAGGGAATGGTTAAGGATTATTTTGATAAAAGGACTTTGAATCCTAATTTTAAGGAGGGCTTGATTGTTTTGAAATGGGATGTGAGAGCCGTTAAGCCAAGTCAGCACACCAAATTTGAAGCGCTATGGACTAGTCCATATAGAATTCGCTCATGCAAGCAGGAGAATTCTTTTGAGTTAGAATCGATGGAAGGAGAACCTAAAAAGATTCTTGTAAATGGAATCTATTTAAAACATTTCAAATGACTTGGGTCTCCCATGTATTATAGTTAAATAGTTTCCCCTTTCTCGCATTGTTTTTCGTTGTTTTCCCCACTTTGCTTTTAAATAAGTGTTTTGAACATATATTGACGGCTTTTGAGCTATAATTCTCACAGTTTTGATTTAGCAAGAGGTGGGGTGTTCTTTTTGAGCAGGCTCAAAAGTCTTGAGGGTCTCTAGTAATTTTAGAGTAAATTTTTACTCTACGTTGCATTTAAATTTTCAGTCGAGCTCTGTAGTTCTGGTTCTAACAATACCTTGGTCGTAGCAATAGAATTGGAGCAGGGCATAGGTTCATTCTCTGTCAAGTGTTGAAATGTAGTGAAGGCTGCCAAGTGGCATCATTCAAGCATAGGCCTTTCTTTCTCTTCTATTTCCTTATTTCAATTTTATGTTAAGTGTTGAGTTTGCACGGAGGCCACCGCATGTCGCCTTTCGAAGTATGAAGTTGACCAGCTGGCATCCTCCAAGGCCCTTTTGTAACTTTCCAGAGAACTGCAGAATGTGCCATGTATCTAGTAGCAGTTAAGCAAAATGCACCACATGTCAGTGTCTGAATCTCATAGAGGCACCCATGTTTCATTCTACCCTTTGGCAAAGACTTTCAACAAACCAAGCAGCATAGAGAGCAGAAAGCACCAGGTGGCAGTTGCGAAGACCCTGAATTCCCCTTTTGAAGATGTTACAAAAGTCACCACATGTTGACTATAAAGAGGATTTATTTTAATGCCTAGGTCCAATGCCCTCCTTTAATGCATAAAGGCATCATTTCATTTTGCTTAAATGTTGAAGTGCAGCAGAGGCTACCAAGTGTCATCTCTGAGTCTCTCTCTACTCTATCCCTAGCAAAAGTGGAAGGTGCCACGCACCCCTAGATGAAGAAGTGGAAGATGCTGCATATCTTCCTAAAAGTAGTAGATCATGCCATGTGCCAATTTTTGAGAGACCATCTGAGTTTCTTTGTTGAATAAAGGTTGTGGTGGGCCCCAGGTGTTACTTCAAAATCTGTAGAAGCTGCCAAGTGTCACCATTCGTAAAAGTCTGATATGGGTCTTGAATAAAACTACAACATAGCCAAAGAAAAGGAGAGAGACACGTGTCTTCGATGGATCTGAAAAAAAGCACCAAGTGTCATTTCCTAATGCTTAGAGGATTTTCAAAAAATTGACTAAGCGTCCTCTCCCATTTCAAACATAACAGAGTGTTCTGTGTATCTGTTGCCGCAAAACAAAATGGAGGGAAAATCAGTTGGAGTTAATTCAAGTAGATGGAATAGTTCATTTGGTATATTTTTGGAGCCCCCCATAACATTGAAGGCATCATCTATTTGTCCCCTATGAGCAAAGGATGGAGAAGATTGCGCAGGAAAAGGGAGGATGAAAGGAGTGATTCAAGGCTATAAAAGAGGAAGAATTGTAAAGGGGGGGATTTCTCATAGTTTGGACTTCTTGTGATTTTGACCAGTAATATCATTTGCTCATCTTAATTTTCTTAAGTTGTAAAGTTGATGTAATCATTCATGTTGTTGTGCCCTTTACGTGGCTAAATGAATTAAGGAAATTTAAGCTCCATGCCTTGGTTGGTGTTATTTGTGTTGTCTGCAAATTAGTCTATTCTATAGATTTTCTAGTGTTGTGATTGGAAATGTTATTTGCTTTTGTCTCATTTTCTAGAGTCTGAAGTTCTACATAACTGTGTGTGACTCCTATGCCTCTTATGTGAGTAAATGATTCTATTAAGAAGATTGAAAACTATGCCTTTGTTGACAATTTTTGTATCTCAGCATAAGACTCCCCTGTTTTGAGCCTTTGTTTTTGTTAATCCAATCTTTTACATTGATCATGCACTTGTCTACTCTTAAATGTAATAGAATCATATAATAGTCTCACTAAGCTCAGGTTAGGATTAGGATTGCACTCAGGCGCATCACCATAGTTAGGTTTCAATTCCTACATTTTGCGTTTACGTTTAGTCTCCTATCCCTTTTCTCCAACACCTATAAAACAGAAGAGACCAGCTTCTTTAAAACCTAGAGGTTTTTTCAAGCTGCATTATCCCATAGTTTGAAACTTCCCATTGTTGATTGGGTAAGACCTAGTGCAATTTTACGCCATCAACAATATTATGGGTTACATTTATTAGATTGAATAGGTTGAGGAACATTTTATGACATTATGACAAATAAATTATGGTACTTTGAGGTATAGATGGATCAAATTTGGGGCATGAATTTTGTTCATGTAAACACTTTTTTATGTATATATCATGAATATATGGGGAATGGTGGTACTATTTAAGGACTTTGGATCTAAAATCCATCTATAGAGGTTGATTCAAACTTTTAATTTATATGTGAACTTGTTTTGGGTACCACCTTGAAATATAAACTTTTTTCAAGGTTCCACCTTTCCATACTAATGTGATTTTAGGGTTCCAAAAAAATAATTATGATGATATTCAAATTAGTGAAATTGAGATTGTTATGGCACTCAATTAATAAGTGCATCAAATTTTGTTATCCTTGCACAACAGCTTCTCCATCGATGTTGAAATGGTTGCATATTTTTTAATGAAATTATGATGATATCCAATATGTCTTAGAAATGATCACCTCCAATGGGTTGAATGGTGGTTTTATCCCCACAATAACTATGATATTTTCTTGATCTACTGAAATCCCATGACTCTAGACAATATGTTCCAATAGATTGCCAAAGGGTGTGAAAAATCACTTATTAAAATTGAGTACAATTCACATAGCTTGGAAGATTTTTAACATTAATAATAGCTTTGAGAGATGTTCTTTGAAAAAGGAAAATACTAAACAATCATCTATATAGACTTATAAAAATTAATAGATGAAGTCTTTGAATGCATTAAAAACTTCTTGAGAAAACACTACATAAGAATTCTTTATCCAAAAATGCATTACCTTATACACAAATGATCCCCATTTTGTTGTGAAAGATGTCTTTATTTGATTCTCAATTGTAATGAAAATTTTGTGGTATGTATTGAACCCATTTTTGAATGAATAGAATTCATGACCTATGATAGATTCAAGAACCTCATCCATTAAATGGAATGGGAATGGATCATTCACACAATCAACATTCAAATCTTGATAATCGCCATATATGCAAATTTCTCTTGTTTTATTAGGTTGTACCACCATAGGGTTAACTCAATCTATTTTTTCAATCAAATATAAGATTCCATCTATTTTCATCAATTCAAATTTCACCTTAACCTACATATTCATAGCTTAATTTTTTTTATGTAGGCACTTTTTTATTGTCCTTGCACATTATTTTAGCTCAATATGCATCTCCTTTAATAAAGGGTTTACTCCCTTGACTTCTAAGAATTTAGTAGGAAATACATTCTAGTAATCTCATAGTAACTAAACTCCCTCAGGGATCTATTGATGAGTCCAATAATATCCAATGGTTACTAGTTTATGTATAGTGCATGTACCAATGTTCTCAAATTTATTCCTCATTGGTTCCTGATATACTTTACTTGACCCTGCCTGAAGGGAATCCCTTTTTTTTTTTCAACTTCTTGTTCTAGGATATTGATATTTCATAGTTATTCTCCTTCTATTTCCCATGTTATTTCCTTATAGTTTTTTTGTCTCCCTTTATAACTCAGATAATATTTTCAAGTCTAGATCTTATTCATTGTCACTATAATTTGTGCACTCTTCGCTATCAAAAACTCTATTACAAAACTTTAGCAGAAACTCCTCTTTCTCCTTTTTAGCCTAGTAATCCTTCATGGATATGTGCATACTATTACTTTATGCACCCTATAATTTCTTTATATATGGAGTAGCTACATGTTACTCTCATCCATGACACATGAATATTTTTAGTTTCTATAAAGTTTAGTACACTATTTGATAATCATCCTCAAATACAAATGCTTGTATGAAATCATGTTTACTTATGGCCATTTTTTAGTCTCTGATATGTGTTATTGATGCATGTAATAGTCCCTTGGAAGAGGCCTTAAGGTTAATTGAAATATGTGTACCCAATATCTTGGCTCTACTTGTTGTGATGGCCATATTTTAACACATTTATGAACATGTATTTTAGGGCACTGACCCTCCTAAAAGAATGGCCAATTTTTTGAGATAGAAGTTGCCACATAAAATCTAGCTTGTAACATATCACACACATCTTCCCAACAACTCATAGTAACTCTTTTTAGTGCATAATTTATCACACTGACTCACATGTCTCTGTTTGGTACATGATTATATAATTTGTACATAAACCATGTCAAATATTCTTTGGAAAAATATTGGGGCATATGTATATTTATATAATATACCATTCTCATGTGCCTTATTTTATAGTCCCCACACACCCAATTGATCATTTTCACATCTAAATCATAACTTATGGAGGAAGCTACTTCCCATGGCAAAGATGTTTTTTTTGTAAGTTAAATTTAGTCTCTATTCGTGCAAGTTACCTGATATAAGTGATCAATTTAAGACTTAGTAGGAGAATGTACATAAGGATACTTAAATTATTTAATTTAATACTAAGGCCTAGAATTAAGCATTTGGAGTAGTTGACCCAAAAAAATATTTATTTTTTGAAGCTCTAGGAACTACATCCCATGCTACAAGAAGTAGGTAATTTTTTTACTTCACAGGGCTTCGAGCTTCTGCCCTGAATTTCAAATAGATGTCATCCTTGTATGTATATGGTGATGATGGATATTTTGGTATGGTATAAGGCTTTATCTCATCCTTAAATGTATGGAAATGATATCATTTCCCTAGTGTGCTTTCAAATGGTTTTCCATTGTGTTGATATTCATACAACCATCATAAGCGCATTTATTTCCATTAAACATAGAATAGTTCATCTCATCAATATTCATATCAATGATTTAAAAATACCCATGTAGACTCAAATCAACCACATTTCTCAAAATATTTAAGTTTACTAATAAGCTTGACTCGACCATAATCTATAAGACTTAAAGTAACAATGTTGTATATGATAACTCATCTTCCAATCACTTCCCATGTGGTCCAAAAATAATTTTCATACTGATCCCTAAATCAAAGACAACATTAGGTACCTGATATCATGTGATTTATATATAAATTCTATCATCAACATCCCAAGGGTTTTTGGTCTTGACATAATTACCATCTCAATTCTGTTTTGTCCCCTTTTCACACAATCCATAAAATTATACATTTAATTTTTTTTTTTTTTGGGAAATTTCCTCATTGCACATAATACTTACCAATTTGAGTAAGTTTTTTAGAGTTGTGATTATTACATCTTGTTGTAATATTCAAAAAATCTAGGCTTACATTTTAAAGTCTGTAATCAAAGAATGTCCTTCAAAAGTTTTTTTATTCTTGATTTATTGTATATACTGATTTGCTTCATTCATAAAGATTATTTCTCTCATAGGACTTGAATACTTATCTTGCCACACTTTTCTAATCATATTTTTTTCATGCATCTCTAGTGGTGGAAGACCTTTCTCCTTATGTTGATGTCTAGTGACAACCTAGTTTAAATTCAGATGCTTAGGATGAGACTGCACCATGTTAACATTACAAAATATCTTCTCCTCCATCTAATTTTTCAATATCATATAATTTTTAGTATTATGTTGTCTCATAATTCTATAAAATGCACAAAATGTTTGCTTCTATGGATTATAGGCAATTTTTTGCTACATGATTATATTCACCACATAGGGACCAAGTGATCAGTTGTCTTCAATGTTTGTTTCCTTACTATTATTTTGAATTCCTCCTTGAAATACACCTTAGTATCCTCCTTGTTATCCTCCCTACCTCTGTAGTGACCCCAAACCTTACTATTGTCTCCCATACCTTCCATATTTCTTATGAGAAGAAGGTACCCAACCTAATTATTATTAAGGTGACACAAACATCCATCCTTGTTGATATTATGGAGAAGGAGGTGGCCACCTTGATTTATATTATAAGAGTGGGGTGTCCAACCTGATTGGTATTATGGGTTCCACCCTACTTTATACTATGTATATTTAGGATCCTAGTTAGTGTAGGTTGTGTTGCTAGAGGACCCTAGTTAGCTTGTGCTACTATCTCAACATCTGGGTTAGACACATATAGTTTTTTAATATGTTACTATTATGCAGACACAATAAAAAAAAATTTGGTGACATCCTCTTTCACCTCTTTAAGAGCCTTGTAATTCTTCTCATCAAGATTATGAGTTGTGTACGAAGTGCAAAACATGTTGCAAGATTGTTGTACATATTGTTGTAATAAGTGGCATTTTGAAGTATAATGTCCTTCAATACAACATATGTCATATAACCCTATATTAATATTCAAAAATTCATTATAATTTTCCCTATTATACTCAATATAACTTTGAATTATGTAATTTGTGAAAAATGAGAAAAAAAATATGTGTCATGTAAAGACAAAAAAAGATGAAAAGTTACCTAAAAGTTGAATAGTCAAGTAAGAATCTAAAGAGTTTATTTTTTATTATATAGTAATAAAGTGAGGTATTATAAAGTAATAAATTTTATTAATCAATTTTTATCTGATGGCCTATCAAACATGTGAATGATCAGTTGAGTTATTTTAATGGATATATCCTTAATTTGTTGTTGCATCCTTCTCCCTACCTATTATATCTATGTTTTTTCATTTAATATATGTTGAAGTTTGGTTGAATATATTTTTACCCAATAGTTAGTGTGGCTTCTATGTTGATATGAGACTAGGTCTAAAAATAATGTGAGTACATTATTTCCTAATCATAGTGATTGAGAGGAGTGAAAAGCAATGTTTGTGTGGTAACCATTTATGGTGATGTATATACTTTAGTGTTGGAGGAGGGTTTATCTATATAAAATTATGATGGAAAGTACTATTATGATCTATTTCTTTAACATTGCCTATCAATAATAATGTCATATCATCTGGGAGATCAAAAATTTGAGAAACCATATCCCAAATGATGATAAGGTTAACTACTTTGAAGATAATGCCAGGGCAAGTGATGGCCATTATGATGAAAATCAGCTTTGAGGTCTTTTTTTAATTCTTTTATCTTTTGCATAATATAGTATTTAGAACATATGAGATAAAAGTTAGTATTTGTACCTATTCTAGACTTTAGAGGCTGAAATTTTTTCACTACAAAATAACATATGGATGATAGATATGTGTCATTTTTTTCTCAGATGACATAATATTAATGGTTTATAGGTTTAAGCAAGTTATGCACACCTGCATCTAATATTCAAACATTTACGGTCATATGGTGACTCCATTGATAGGGCCTCGTCAACAATATACACATAATTATTATTAGTGCCAAAAATTATAGTTGCAAGTTTTGTAAGAGGGGCTTATGCATGAAATTTTGTGCTTAAGTCACCTATATTGGCATTTATTTTATTTCAAAAGTCCAATTTTTATGATCTTGAGAGGATCCATAGGGAGGCACTTGCTATAGAGAAAGAGAGCAATATGGAAAATTGAACCCTACTTGAATTCTATGACTTCTTTAGAGTCATTTACAAACACCACAAAAATGTTGAGGATGAGGTTATATTTTAAGCACCCAATTCATATGTAAATAAAGCTGTGTGGACATATTATTTGGAGGATAAAGTGGAAAGTGGTTTGTTTCATCATATATTTCATGTTTTAAATTCAACATTAAGAGATAAGAGGCATAGAAATTCAAGAGGTAACAATGAAAACAACTAAGATACCATCATCTCTAGATGGAACTTTAAAAAATTAAATAGAAAGACGTGTGTGTGTGTGTGTGTATACACACACACACACACACACACACACAAATATATATATATATATATATATATATATATATATATATATATATATATATATATATATATATATATATGTATGTATGTATGTATGCATTAGATTGAGATATATTAATGGCATCCCAAGAAAAAATAGTTATGAATATTTACATGATACGAGGGTATACTTAAAAATATCTAGACAATGAGAGAATTTTTTATAGTTTAATGAATTTATGAATATATATGGTGGTTATATATTAGTTAAAATTTAATTTAGCAGCTATGACTGACACCAAGGATATTTGGTTGAGTAGTTATGAGTTATTGTGTAGTGTGCTTCAGATGCATCATGATAGAGCATAGTTATAATGAATGGAAGTCATATGGACTCAAGTATAAGTGGCTCAAGATGCAACACTCGTATTCATCTTAGATAATGGTTTGCATATGCATAGTATCCATAAATTTTAATATAAATTTACATTATTTTTATAAGTAGAAAATTGAATGTCAGCATGATTGTTTGAAAATAAAATTGAATTTCATTCCTTCCATATCCAAAAAATAATTAAAATTCTCAAAGCATGTTAGATTTGGGTGAATTGCAGTGGCATTTATGGGTTATCTCTTAAAAAAGAGTGAGACCAATTGAATGGTAATGGGTGTTGTGGCTAGAAGAAGTCATGTATTCATGTCTAGGCATATTGGGTGTTTGGGAAATACTAGAAAAGGTGCATAATGGTATATAGGTTACCATAAAAATGGTGTCTAGGTTACATCACCCCCAGTTGAAAAATTCATCTACTTATAGGAATCCCATGGTGGACAAGACACCAATTTAAATGAGTTGGTTTTGGCTCCACACAAGTGGACCACATAGTTTAGATGTGTCTCCCCCAAGTAATGAGGGAGGAATGTATGATCTAATGATAATTGAGATTTTCCACCATAGGTAGATGGGGAGATATCCATTCATAACCTTTCCAAGTAGTATAGGTTTGGAAAGGTGTGCCCACATACCACTTCTAGTCTTTCCACCAAGGATGGGAGGAAATGACTGTGTTTTTGTGTAGGAGAGTTATAGGAATAGCTACCATAATTTCATCAAAAGACACTTTTTCAGTAGAGGAAAGTTTTTATTTCAATTTGAATTCATCCCAAGGGAGCCATAAATAAGTGGTTTTATAGAATAAATCTTGCACTATTCAAATTCCCTTATGATATAATTTAAGAGCATGGATTTAAGTAACTTTAGTGAAGGGAACCACATGCATGTTGATAATTGGGGACCACCATATAGAATATTGATTGGTAGAGAGGCCATCCCCAAAACTAAACCCATTCATTAAAATCCAATGTTTGACTTTATCCTAGGATTTCCATATATTCTTTATAATAGAAGGCCCCATAATTTTAACTAGAGCTACAAGAGTGAGGAGATTGGCAAAACCCAAACCTTTCTAAGTTACTCACCTATAAAGAGAGCCTTGTCTAATATAATTAAAAATGAGCACCTTCCAAGATTCAATGCCTTCAATGGTACAGACAATATATTTCACACAAAAGCACTGAGAATTGTCAGGAGACATCGATAAGGCCCATCCCACCTACTTCCCAAGGGAGGTAGTAGTAGTCCTAGGCCACTCGATGAAATCCTTTACCAATGGTGGGGTTAGCCCAAATAAAACCATGGAGAATATTTTCAATGTTACAAATAGACTGCCTAGAAGGCACTCAACATGAAGAATAGTAGACATGGGTGGTTGTGAGCACTTTGGAAAACATATGTAATTTTTTATCCAATGAAAGGGGCTTGGTTATCTAATAAAGCATTTTTTCCACCCTGCCTACCATATATTGCCAAAGTATGGAGAATGAGGCCTGGAAGGTGAAAGGGATGCCCAAGAATTTAAATATCTCATCATGCTAAAGTTAATTCCAATTAAAATGTGCCATCCAAGGGGGTGGGCTGAGGAAGGATTCTCTGTAGCATTAGGTTTTATGCCATTGAATGGAAGAACCAAAAGAAACACAAACTTTATCAAGACACAACATGGAATTAAAAACATTATCCCCATACTCAATGAGAGTGAGGAAGGAATCATCTAAAATTTATCCATTGAGAAGTTGTAAATATTCCTTAGCATGCAGTTAAATTCCACAAACAAGGCCTTGAGATTGGGCATTAGCTAGGAGATATAAGAACCCCTCAGCAACAAGCACATAGAGAGATGGGGCTAGGGGAAACATTGCCTAATTGATTTGAAAAGGCAAAATATTCCAAGAAAAATTCATGAATGGAGATGAAAGTTGAAGTATCAACAAATAACATGTAGATCGATTGTAATAAAGTGGAACCAAAACCCAAGGTTTACAACATAGCCAAGATAAATGGCTATTCTATATGGTCGTAAGATTTTTAAAAATCAATCTTAATGAATAAAGCCTATTGGTTAGAATCACAATCCTTTTCCATACCCTCCCACACAATAATGACATTATCTAGGATGTAGCTGCCTTGTATAAACCTAGTCTGCTTGGGTTGAATAACCAAGTGGAAAAGATGGCAAAAGCAAAGAGCTAAATCCTTGGTGATAATTTTATATGAGACATTGAGGATGGTGACAAGCCTTTAATTACAAATCAACTCAAAGTCACCATCTTCTAGAATATACTTGTTGTTCTCTTTATTGATGCTTGAGCCCAGGGATTGATTATGGATGGCCTCAAATTAGACCTGGAAACATTTTACCCCAACAACATCCCACAACTTTCTATAAATTTTGAAAAGGAACCCATCACAGCTATGTTCTTTATCATTGGACATTTGCATAACCACTTCATATAAATCCTCAATAGAGAGTTTTATATCATAATCAACCCTTTAAGAGGAAGTGACTTTGATCAAGATGACCAACAAACATTGGTCCAGAGCTTATTGGTGCTCGAAAGAGGGAGCCTAAGTTGTGAACACTTGTTGGTAGTGATTAACGAAGGCTTGGACCATATATATAGTTTCAATATAGTGATGGTCACCTTCTTGGATGGATTTGATTTGTTGGGCCAATGACTAGGCATTAGGCATATGAAAGAACTCCTTAGAGACTCTATACCCCACTTTGAGCCAGTGTAGATAGGCATGGAGTTAGGCTTCATATGCATTATACATGTCTTCAATTTATGCCTTCAATTTGGATTTTTTGTCATAATCAAACTACCTATAATTATAAAGTGTCATTGAAAAAGTGTTGTTCAAGAGCTGCTACTACACAACTCATCTCTAAGGAGGTAGACAAGTAAGATCACCACCAAATCTTGGCTAGTAGGGGCCATAAATCTGAAGAAATATGGTCATTTGATTGAGCACATCCACCCACCCTTAGATCCATCTTGACTGATGAGTTAGCTAGGGCACAATGTTCCCAACCCATTTGATGTGGGCCATGGTGAAGCCATGATCTAGCAAGGCCATGTTTAGGAAAAATTAAGTTTTTTAAATTTTGGGATTTTTAAATTACTAGATAATATAGAAGCAGATCGATGAGTGGTTAGAGAGAGAAAATTTTGGCATAGATTCCATTGGGAGGGAGAATCTACTATCAAAAGAGAATTAATATTGTGTGGAAATCATAGCTTGATCAATTCATTTTAGCACATGATCGGTGCCACTTTGAATATTGGTCTAGGTGTACCAAACTTTAGACGCGGGATGATGACTAATATTAGGGTCATAAAACCCAACTTTATTTCTCATAAAAATCCACAATTCCATTTCACCTATAGTACAACACATGGGAAGGGTGTCTATCTTATCAATAGTTACTCCACCATATGAAATTAATCATAAATAGCCTAGTGGGCATCAGGTACTGAGTTTTCAATCCATTACCATAGAGTCATCCTTTCAAGCACATCATTGAGAGCATAAACATTAATGATGCCAAAAGAATGGTTCGTAATATTAAAGAGGGCCCAAATGACATGATGTAAAGGGTCATTTTTGGAAGCCACCTAGTGTGTCTACCACTTCAAAATAATAAAGGTCATAATGCTTCCATGACCTATATCACGATTACCAGTCAAAACTATGTTATCAGACCAAATAACTTTGTTGATAGTACAGAGGAAAAACCCACCACCTTAATTTCCTCGAGGTAGAGAATGTCCATATCTATATATTTTTTGAAATCTCTCACCACATACTTGTGAGTTGGATCTGTGAGAACCTAAACATTCCATGAATAATAATTCATAGATTATGGGTGTTAAGATACATATCCTCGACATCAAGCCCTTGAAGGGATATATATTTATTATTAAAAAATTGCTCTATGTTAGAAAAAAGAAATTTCAAAGGCTTGGCAAATTCAACCACGTACTCTACCTCCTTAGAAAATTCTTAATGAGCAGGACTATGATAGTGAGGTTGAAAACCCTTGGAAACATTGCATAAACACTTGCTTGCGCCTGAACAGGAGAGTGGTGGAAAAGAAAAATTGTCAAAAGCATATTCTAAAGAAACTTGAGAACTAGAAAAAACATTCACCACTAAAGGGGTGCTATGAAAATGTGGTTTGAATAATTCCACCTCAGCATTTGTATGATCCTTGGTGGATTAAGTTTTGCCAGGCAACTCCCTAGCAGGTTGAGTCATAGGCACAACACTGGTGGTTGGCTTATTATTGTTCACAGGATTATGATTAGCAAGATCTTTATTATAGTTATTATTTTGACCAGCAATAGTTTTCCATCATTCCTCTTGGGAACTTTTAGAGATATTTGATGTAGGTTTAGGAACTAGCCTATCACAAGGTAGATACAGAGGACAATCCTTAATCTTGTGGTCCATGGTTTGAAAGTAGAAGCAAGTGTTGGGCAAGATAATATATAGGACTTGTTGAGAGTAACGACTATCACCCACTTGAATCTAAACAAATTCTTTAAGATCTTTAGATATGTCAATTTCAACATAGAATCACTTTTGAGGGAAAGCAAAATAAAATCTCACTAGCTCATGGCAAACTACATGGCCAATGAAAGTTATGATTTGATTGATAAAGTGCCATTAAGGCAAGGGTAACCCTAGAAACTCCACCCAAATCGGGAACTTTAGCGTAGTATGCTCTACAACAAAAAAGTCTCAGGTTTAGGGGGATAACACCATTAGGGAGTTACAGTGTACCGAGTGGCAGATGCGTTCAAGATCACATCTATATGGGTGGGGTTAGAAAAATGCAAGACAAAAAATGCTCAGGCCATGTTTTGAACACTCTCTAACTCAATGCCATGAGCGTTCCATGTAGACTAAACCCAAGTCTTAATCATGTTTTCAAAAGGAACGCGGCCCACAAAATAACCGAATTAAGAAAAATTGATCTAACCATTGACAAACATTATTAAAGTCAGGGATGAGTAAAACCGCATCAACTTGAAAATCATTACCTCGTAGTACACTTTTATAAAATATACATAAAATCAATTTTTCATATATATATATATATATATATATATATATATATATATATATATATATATATATATATATATATATATATATATATATATATATATATATATATATATATCCTTAAATTTTTCCTCTGCATCATAATAGCCATAATGTCTTTGGGATGTTGTCAGATGAGTAAAGGAATCAATTTCAAAGGGGAGATCCGCCATTAACTCCCACTCCCACTCTCTTTGGGTTTGGTGCTAAACATGGGTCGTCACTATCATTCATCGAAGACTAAAATCCATACTTTTATCAATGGATTGCAACATTTGTGACTGAAATGTGAAGCCCAAAAGAGGAAATCTATGATGAAATGTACTCCACATAAATGATATCACTATAATGAAATCTATGAGGAATAATTTTATCAATGGATCAAAATGAGCTCTAAATTTTGTCTTGCATTACAAAAAGGATATGAATGGAGACAAAATAACTTTCCATCCACCCACACTTCGTGCACCTCCATAAACAATTGTGGGGAGGCTTTGGGGCTCCTATTTTTACTGACATTTTTCCCATACAATTGACATAATATTGTTAGAAGAATTAAATGAATTTTTCTTGAAAAATATGAGTTTCAATTTTTTTAATAAAATTTTAATGATTGAAAAAGGATGACGAATTTTCGTATAAAAGAATTAAAATTTCATAAGATCATTAAATTAATAAAGACTTTTAAAAAATTTCATTAATATTTTTTGAGAAATTTTAACAAACCTTTAAATTTAAAGGGTCTTATCATTCAAAATTTATATTTTTAAAATATATATATATATATATATATATATATACATATATATATATATATATATATATATATATATATATATACATATATATATATACATATATATATATATATATATATATACATATATATATATATATATAATTTAATTGAAAGATAATTAATATATATATTTTAGATAAATTTATGTAAAAAATATTATGAGATATCATTTTCGAAGCATTTATATAATTTTGGATGTTTCGAGAATAATAATTCTCGACATTTATTATATATATTTATTTAAAATGTGTATACTAATTAATTATTAATTCAAAATAAAAAATAAATATCTGAAAAAATAACAATTTTAAATAATATAATATATTTTTAATAAATATTATATTAAATTCTTTATTTTGATTCATATTTTATCTATTACACATTTTATTTAGCATAAGGCCTTTGTCTATCATTTATAGTAATAGTCATGAGCACTGAGAGTCACTTTAGAAAACTACGTTCATTCTAAATTCATCTATAATAAACTTCACTCAACAAATATTTAAGTTTTAAAATTTTATTACACAATATGTCTAATTTGTATAGGTCTATAAAGTTTTTTAAATTTAATATTACTCATACAAATTATAGAAGAAGATGAAAACATTAAAGGATATACATATATTTTTTAATAGTTTAGTGTGATCAAAATTTCATATTGTATTTATAAAATATTTTGATTGTAATTTACTATGATCCACGATTCATCCTACGACCAAATTTAATTTACAAATATAAGCATAATTATATTTTCATTTCAATTTTAGATAATTAAATTTTTAAAAATAATGTAACCAACAATTACAACAATGTAATTGACATTTTCATAAAACATTTCCTCTGCTTTCAAACTCTGGTCACAAGTTCACCTAAGAAAAAAATAGTAGCATAGTTATAAATCCACCAGAATAATAAGTTTTTGAGTATATATTGAACCTAGTTTCATAAGTACCATTTAATAGATTTGGAGACCCTGGCTATAATGTCTTTCAAAAATATAATTTGGAGTCTTAGATAGAAGCATAAGTGATTCCTTGTAAACATGCATCAATTTTGGAACTTAAATAAAAATAACCAATTTTATTTCATAGATGAAAAAAATCTTGAATGAACTTGGTATTACATAGAAAAAATGAAAATGAAATTTTGTATTATAGATAATTTTAATGGTATAATCTTAATGTTTTAAATAAAATAAAATTAATTTATAGTGGTGGAGTGTGCATTGAACTTATAAAATATATATTTTAGGTTCTTAACTTGTAAATAATATATGTTCATAAAATTATATTATTAATAAAAGTTAATATGGTATGGTAATGGAGGAGAGCAAGAAAAGAACTAGTGTAAGGATTTTAAATGACAACGACAGGTAGGAGGAGGGAGAGCTAAAGCCCGACAATCTCATAGAGCCCGTGACAGTTTTGAAAAAGGCTCATGTTTCATCAGACACCACAACAGATCATTTGGTACTCACATCGAAGATGAGTCAGGGTCCATTGATACCAGACATCGACCCCACCAAAGGTTAAAAAACCTACTTCATGGGTGGATTTGGTCATGGGTGAGCATCACCTCAAAAAAACCTAAGAGGAGACCTTCCTTATTCCATCAGGCAAAAGATTTGAGGTATGTCTTGAAGTGTCAAACATCATCATTGAAAACATTGACTTATCTCTATTGCATTCTATTTTGGCCAAATTTAATGTAGGCAAAATATTGATTCTTTTCGAAAATAGGGCAACCATAAATTGAAACCAAAAGGTTAAATCGACATAGTAGCCATGCCCATGAACTTTTTATTGCTCAACATTTCCCATCTTGAAGACTATTTAAGGATCCTTATAGGAAGTCCTTGGTTTATGGGGAAATCCATTATCAACCTCCATAAGTGGAAGGTAGGTCTCAACCTTGACAGCTCAATCTTGGAAGATATTCCTATCTAGATTAGTCTATCAAAACTTCCCCTAGAATTTTGGGCACTTGAGGTTATCTTGGGAATAGCCAGGGCTCTTGGTCAACCCATTTCCATCAAACCAATAACCCAATCTAGACAAAGACTCTTGGCAGCTTGAGTTTGTGTTTTCATCCTAGATGATAAACCACTTATTCACTCCATCAAGATTAAATCCAAATACAGGATCTAAAATCAAAGGATTGAATTCTAGAGAGAATAAAAAATATGTAAACCCTATGATGTCCTAAACCATTCCTCCAAAACTTTCCCCCTCTTTAAAAAGCCCTCAATTCCCCTTTCCCCTACCTGGGTTGAAAAATCCTCCACCTAGAACCTTCCCCACCGCCACCCCCAACCCACCCCCCATCCTCCTCATTCAAATCCCCCCCACCTCATCCCCCTAAACCCACTTTGGCTCTTCTCAACTTGGGGAATAAATTTTTGGATGTGGACCCCCAAAACTATCCATAGCTCTGAGGATCCTTAGCCCCCCTCAGGATATCCCCGTACCAGCTTCCTTGACTAGACTGGTGCAAGCACCTTTAGTTGAATCCCCCTCTCTTTTAAGGGTTATCCTTTCTCATGTTGTATTTACATCCCTAAATTCCCCCTCCACCCCCTTTAAAGCTTCTTAGGATAGTCCTTTCCTGATCTCTTCTTGTTCCATTTCTTGTGTAGCCGATCTATTAGACAAAAACCCAGTTCTCCAAGAAATCAATCCCTCTCAATTTCTTACAACTCTTTCTAGATGCTCAAAGGAGTCAAGGCAATCCTCCCCCTTTAAAGGCCACCAATGTTCATCATCAAATAAATGGGAAGTCCTTTATCTATCCATGGATTTAAATGAAGAACCATGGACAAATTTTTAAAAGAAAAACGGCAGGAGAAAAGTGAAAGTTGGAGAAGACCAAAAACCTCTAGGTAGACCCTCATCTCAAAGTGCCAAGAAAGTAGACATAGATAGACAAGTTACAAAGGGTATTCAAATGACCCTTAGACATTTTCCAAACAATAAAAAATGAAATTACTCTCTTGGAACATAAGGGAGTTGAATAACCCTAGAAAATAATGATTGGCAAGAAATCTAATTGCAAAGTACAAACCTGATATTATTTTGCTTCAAGAATCTAAAATGTTTATGAAAAAATTCTTGAATATTAAATCTAACATTTTTGATAAATCTTCATGTAGCTATAGCAACTCCAAAGGTGCATCTGATGGTCTAGCAATGCTTTGGGACCCCAAGGTCTTGGATGTCAACCCCCTAATTGTAACTGAGTCTCACATAATAGTTTTTTCTAAGATATTCTCATTAAAAACAATTGGGTCCTCACAAATGTGTATGCCCCAAACTCTAGGAATGATAGGAGCAGATTATGGGAAAATATAAAAGCCTCCAAAAATATCTTCAAAAATTAGTGTTGGATTGTGACAGGGGACTTCAACTCACCCCTATCCCCAAGAGAAAAGAAAGGGGGAATTTGCTCCCTTATCTATAGTATTTTGGACTTTAGTGAGTTTATTTTCGAAGTTAGTTTGATTGATGTGGAATTAAAAGGTAATCCCTAAACATGGTCTACTAGGAGATTAGGTGATAATCTCATCCAAGTCAAACTTGACATGTTTTTGATCTCTTTAAACTAGAATCTTGATTCTACTAGTTCTCTCTCTTCTTTGCCAAGGATTGGGTCTGATCATAACCTACTTTTTTCCAAAGAAATAAGATGGCTACAGCCAAATGTACTCCCTTTATATTTGAGAAAATGTAGATTTATAATGAGACTTTGAAATATTCCATCAAAGAATGATCAAAATTCCTAGTCCAAGGCTCTGCAATGTACATCCTAGCCATGAAGCTTAGACATGTCAAATATAAACTCAAAGTTTGGAATAAGGAAGTTTTTGGGAACATATTTCTTCAAAAATAGTTTATAGAGGAGGAAATTAGTAGTTTAGAATTGGAAATAAATGTGTCTAACTCCACCTTGTCTCTCTGAAAAAAAGAAAAAGAGCTTCTAATCCTTTTCCACAACCTAGAATCTAAGGAAGAAACTTATTGGCAACAAAAATCCAAGAAGATCTGGTTGAAGGAGGGGGACAGGAAAACTAAGTTTTTCCATACCTCTATGTCTATAAATCACCAACACCTATTCATCTCAAAAATCAAATGGGATGATGGCATTTGATACAAGGAGGGAAAAGCCATCGAAGGTCAAATTGTCAATTTTTACAAGAATTTGCTTGCTTTTGCTCCCCCTCAAGATGCTCAACTTGAAGATCAGGTGGTTAGTTTCATTAAAGGGGGTTATCTCCCAGGAGGATAATTCTTCCATCCTATCCCCCCTTTGGATGATGAAATCATATCTATTGTATTTTATTTGCAAGGGGCCAAAGTCCCAGGTCTTTATGGTTTCCCTCCATTCTTTTTCAAGATTTTTGGGACATTATTCAATATGATGTCTGCTTCGCAGTCTTGGAGTTTTTCAAATTTGGCACTATGTTGCAAGATTTAAACAACACCTTTCTTATCCTCATTCTAAGAAGTGGGGGGGCATTCATCTGATGTATTTTAGGCCCATCAGTTTATGTTTCACCTTCTAAAAAATTTGCATGAAAAGTTTATCTTTGAAAATTCAAATTTTGTTGGACAGAATGATTGTGGAACACCAAGGGGATTTCATCTTTGGAATATAGATGTCGAATGGTATTATTATAGCCGATGAAACCATCCACTTGATGGCCAACTCCTCCAAACATGGTATGTTCCTCAAACTAGACATGAACAAATCCTATGATAGGGTCTCCTAGCAAATTTTCAACAAAATTCTTATCAAGTTTGGCTTTAATCAGTCTGTCAAGAATTTTATCTCTTCATGCATCTCTAATCCTATGTTCTTAGTTATTATTAATGGTGTCCCTAGGGTTTTTTCCTGGCTAAAATAGGGCTTAGAAAAGGATATCCCCTTTCCTTGTATCTCTTCATCATCATGGTTGATTCTTTAAGCAAGATCGTAGATAATGCTAGAAATTCTAACACCATCAAAGGAATCATAGTGGCCCCTGACACTAGACTGGTCACTCATCAATAATTTTTAGATGACATGTTGATGATAGGGAAGCCTCGGTTACTGAAGCCAAGTGTTTCAAAAAAATCTTGGAAATCTATGAGATTGTTTTCAATCAGAGTGTACAATTTTTTATAAGCTTGTTGTTTTTCATTAACACTCTTGTAGCACTTCAAGAAATGATATCCAAGATTATGGGATGAATTATAAAAAAACTTCCTTCTTCATACCTTAGTATCCTTCTATTTGATGGGCCCATGAAATCCAAGTTTTGGAACCCCCTTATTGATAGGATTTAGAGGAAGTTATCTGGGTGGAGAGGAAACCTCCTTTCACAAGCCAAAAAATTACAACTTTTGAAGAGCTCCCTACAAAGCATCTTGGTTTATTTCATGTCCTTATTTGTCATCCCCAATAAAGTGGTAGAACAAATTGAATAAATTCAAAAAAAAAATCTTCAGAGAGGGTCTAAGGACAAATTTAGATTTCCTCTTATTTCCTAGAATAAGGTTTGTCTTCTAACCTCAAAAGGAGGACTGGGATTGAGAAGGGTGAGATCCATGAACCAAGCACTCCTATCAAAACAAGGCTAGAGGGTGATAAAAGAAGACAACTTTTGGACTAAAATTATCAGGGCCAAATATCTAAATTCTAGGAAAGGTCATCTCTTCCTCACTGATGAAGGTCCTCATAATAGTTTAAATTTTTAGCATACACTGAGAGAAGGAAAGGATATCCTCAAAAAAGGTCTTAAATGGAACATAGGTAAAGGAACTAAATTTGACTTGATTCTTGGATTCTATCCCCTCTATCCTCCTCCCTCTAAGACTTGGAGCTGGTCATTTTCTTAAGGGATACCATTGGCCATAAGTTTGTGACATTGGGAGATTTTATAAGGCATAAAAAGATGGAAAATTTTTCATAAAGAAGATGAAAATCAACACCAAAATCTCTTTCTCCAAGAGTTAAGTTTAACCCTCTAGAACACGCACATCAACATCTTCCTGAAAGAGGATGACATTGTCTAGAAAGCTGATCCCAATGATCTCTACTCAGTCAAATTTGGATATATTTCTCTATGGGATCAAGAGTATTTTGAGGATAATTGGAGTATCCTATGGATTAAAAATATTATTTCTAAAATTAATGTTTCTTCTGGTGTGCTACCCAGAACAAGATCCTCACGGTGGATAATCTGATGAGGAGGGGTATCCCTATTCCTAAGTGGTGTGCGCTCTACAAAAATTAGGTTGAATCCACTGAGAATATTTTCCTCTCCTATCCTTTTTTCTCATCCATTTATTTCTCTTTATTCTTCCTTTCACACTTCTCTTGGGTCACCCCAAGAAGCATCAAGGATCTGATCACCCAATGGAAGCCACCCTGGGATTCCCTCCCTTTGAAATTTTAGTGGAACTTGGCCTTCTCCCATATTCTTTGGAGAATTTTATTATCTATAAATTCAATCATCTTTGATAACTGAAGGCCCTCTCCCTCATCAACCTTTAAGATAATCATGGCATTTGTGAAAGAAAATTGGCTGTCCTTTGCTTCCTCTTTTGATAAGCCTAATTCCCCTCTTTATTCCTAGATTCTCAATCACTTGAATCTTGTTATCCTAGGTACCTCCCATAAATATGTTGTAAATATATCTAAAGTAAAGTGGTCTCATCCTCTGCATAATTAGCCTATATTGAATTTTGATAGGGCAACAAAAGGTAACCTAGGTCCAGTGAGAGTAGGAGGTGTCATCAGGGATTCTTTCAAGAATCTTAAGGTTGCATATATGGGTCCTCTAGGGACCCAAATGAACCACATTTTTGAATCCTAAGTATCTATTTAGGGTATTGACCTTGATGTTAAGATGGGCATGGAGTTTTTTCAAATCGAGAGTGATTTCATGAACATCATAAATTACCTAAAAAGTTTGACTCGCCTATCATGAAACATTATAGGGATTATAAATAATACTAAAAACTTGTTTTCTCACTTCAGATGGATTTCCCTAGCACATGTGTATAGATAAGCAAACAAAAGCACTGACAAGATGGCTAACACTGAGGTACATTCTAGCTCCTTCCTTAGTTGGCATGGTACTAACCTCAACATTGATGTCATTTTCTTAATTGATTTAGATAGAGGATAGCCCACAAAAATAAATGATGACCCCTTTAATGATGAATCTAATCCAATTTAAGGGAATTGATGGAAAAACATTCAAGGTGATTACTATCCAGTCCTCTCTTATAATTTTGCATGCTCATCCCAACTCAGCATTACACAACATTAAATTAATCAGCCCTAATTCCAACATGCATCATATTTCTATGGGCAGGTATTGGGAAGTCTATGGTAGAAGCTTGTAGAATCAAACCATGGGTGGTGATCATGATTGGTTTGAGCCCATATCTTATGAGGATGTTAAATCAGATGAGTACATTTGGCATAAAATGGTCAAAGTTGGCTTGGCAACCTTCATGGAGAGTCTAGTCGGCCATGATACGAGATTGTCTAAAGACTTCACTTGGGGTTGGAAAGATAGGGAAGTTCATATGCATGGATTGAGAATCTTGATAAAAGAAGAGATTATTGGTATCAAAGATTTCAAGGACTAGAAGAGAAAGGAAGAACTCATTGATATCTTCTTCAGTAAGGAAAAGAAAAAACCCAAAGTAGGGTCCCAAAAAGGGTTCACCAGGACTAAATTACTAAGGAACTGGCCCAATGTTTATTTACAAATCATGTGGTATATTACTTTGGAAGGTAAACACATGGTGTTATTCTCCCACCACTTCCTCTTACTCAATCATTTCAAAGGTCACACCATTAGTCTCCCATTTTTTTTGTTAAAATCACTGAAAGCCATAGTGATGAATTTCAATGGCAACCCTTTTGTGGACATCATCCATCAAGGCCTAATTCTTCTTTTGTTTAAGAGAGGGGAACTTTTGTGGTCTAAAATCATCTCAGAGATGATCAATATTACCAATGAATAGGAGGATTTGGATAAGGATGAGGACTTTTTTTACTGAGTCTGACACTATAAAATATGGTAAGGAACATTTTAAAGGAGTCAAAGGTGAGTCTTCTCAAGGGGAATCTAAATCAAGAGGCATCAATAGGGGCATCCCCATTCATGTGTCCCTATCTCCAGTAGGGCTCGAGGGATTCCAAATCCCAAGAACAAGGAGGTTATTAAGAACTCAAATGGAAAAGCTATTTACTAATATTGCAATGGAAAAATTTATCTACAATGAGATCATGGAGGGATTTGATAATCTCAAATGGATGTCAAGTATTAGACTGATAGACATGTAATTTGGAAAAGATCCTATTGGTATTGGGGAGCTCACCCCATAAATCAATAGTGAAGAAGCAAAAGATAGTAGGGAGCTTGAGCAAGAGAAGGAAGAAGCCAAGGTTTCTAGCCTAAAATACAAGAGGAAAGGTGATGAAAAGGAATAGTATGTGAGTAACCGCACTAGAGAAAAATCAAATATCAAAGGGGAAAGCTCAGTGGCCAAGAAACTAGTCATTTATTTTGAATCTGACTATTTGGTTCTCTCTTTGCCCGCTTTTGCTTTACTAGGATTTTGGTTGAAATTTAGTGTCTTTCTGGTGGGTGGGTTTTCTTTGTCAGGTTTCTTTCTTGCCCCTCTCTGTTCTGTTGATTATTCACATCTATATTTTGGTTTCTTTTATATGGTAATAGGTCCCCTTAACCCAATTTTAACCAATCTAATAAAAAAATATAGTATAGTAATATTGGTCAAGTTTTAGCTTGTGATAGTGTTTATTCATAAAATTAAATTTTAATAAAATTACATATCCATAAAATAATGTTGGTAGGTTTTTTTAAATGTAAAAATTTTATAAAGTGATGGTCAAATAGATATCAACTTTAAGGTTGAAATTAAAAGTGAACACACTCACTTTATTATAGCCCACTACCACCCTTAGATGTCATTGTATAACATCTATCGATATAAATATATTGATTCAAGTATAAAATAATCTATTTATTTTAATGTAATTATACTGAGAGATTTTCTAAAATGGCATATGGGGAGTGTGGGGTGCAAGAAAGTGGGTGTGGACTTTAATGTAGTAGTGTGATATTCACTTTTAATTCCAATCTTAAATTTGATATCCATTTTACTGTCACTTAATTTTTTCCCCTTTTTTCTTGGAGAATTCAATCAAAAATCGTAATATCTTAGCCATACAATAAAGTTTGAATCCCCCCTTATTTCTAGAAATATTATTTTGAACTTGATATATTGGTATGGTTAGATTAACATGATTTATCACCACCCAATTAAAAATTTGTAAAAAAGGTAATAAAATTATAAATAATTATGATATATAAAAAATCTAAAATAAAAATCTTGAAATCAATATCTCTCGATTTTTTTTGATATGTTTGAAGGCATTATATGGAATCACAGAATTACATAGAATGTCGACATCTCTGCCCATGTTTCAAAAGTAAATATATAGTAGATTTACAATACTAAGTAAACATACATCTAAATCAGTGAGCTCCTTTGACTAACGAGTGGTGAGTAAGGGACATCCATTATTAAAATCATTTAGGATACGATTATGATCTTAAACACTTGACTCTTTATATCAAGTATCTAAAAAAATTTGTATCTTAATAAATAAATGAGTAATTATCATCCTCACTGATTAAACTACAACCCTTTCAATTTCTATCGACATTTTTCAAATTAATATATTTAAAATATTTACACTAATATTAATAATGAAAAATATGCATATCTAAAATCTATTTTAAATTAATTGCATCTTTTTAAATATTAAATTTTTATATTCAATAATAAAATATTTAATGATAAATTTTTTGAACCCAAAATACAACAAATGAACAACTACTTGATATTAAAAATATATTCAACTCTACATAATGTTAAATACACCACAATTATATATACAAAATAATTTCATATACAAAATGTCATGTAATTTAAATATAAATACTTTTATATATTCTCCTTATGTACTCTTTAAGAAACACCCCATCCCAAATATTCATTATAATAAATAAACTAATTTAATATATTAAATATTAAGAAAAATTTAAGACTAAAAATATCTATTATTTTCCTTCCAAACTTAATTTGGAAGTGCTAAAGTTTATCTATCATTAATTGGAAGTGGGAAGGGAAATGAAACTTTTCAAATAAATGGTAGCCTAAGTTTTCTTTTAAAAACTTTTATAACAAAACTTTGTTCGCTCTTCTTGGGTGAATAACAAGGTATAACCATAACTCTTTTTTTCTTTTATTTGTTTTTAGGATAATAAAATTAATCTCTTATCAAAGTTGCATAGTCAATCGAGGGTTTATTATATCTTGGTTAGAATCATTAGAATATTGATTGTGTCCATGTGATGCTGATTTTTACCTCTGCATGTTATTAATATATGTAACTTTCTTGATCACTCCAATAGAGGAAGATGAGTAGGATTTTGGATTCGTTTTACAAAATTGATGGGAAAATTTTTGATATGTTTTTCTTTTGATTTTAACTTAATTATTCACAATGGCTTAAGAGAAATAGAAAGATATAAGTTAGTTGGCTTGAGAAACATCTTGAAGAGTTATAGTTATATTTTTTGGATGTTTGTAATCAAAGCTCAATATAATTATAGCTATTTGTGAGTAAATCTCAACAAAAGATGAGAGATGTGATTCACTTTCTCTTCCTAGATACGCAAATTAAATTACATAATATTCACTTATACCTCTTTTTGGCACAAATTTCAATAAATATAAATTCTTTGAGTCACTTGAAACCTTGAAGAGCATATTTGAAATTTTGATAATGCACCTAGGACTTATAGAATGCCTTGATTTTTTGTTTTTTGTTATCAAAATGATTTAGGATATTTTTTATGTATATAATTATATATAATTTGAATTAATAACCTATTAGAACCCAAGCTGATAAAAGTAATGAGAAAAAATTGACAAGCACGAGTCCACACTTTGAGAAATGAATGAAGAGGATCATAAGGACCAACATATTCAAAACGGCCATAGACAATGGCTCATTCACTATGACTAGGTAAGAATCAATGGACCACTAATTGTGATCTACGTGCACAAATAGTAGAAGAATGACATGTGAATGCATATAGACATAGGAAAAATATAAAATATAGAGAAAGTAAAACAAGAAGATAACACAGACTGCATGAAGAATAAAAGAAAGGAAAACACAAACAAAAAGGCACTAATAAGTACCTAATTTGAACTAATGATCCATATACACAAATCCAATTTAAAACATTGAAATAATATCTAGTGTACCAATATTAAGTATCTAAAAGATGCCCTACTTATATGCATTCATGATACATACATGCGTCAAAGTAAATATAAAATGAAAAGCAATTCCTTTATACTACCTTAAGGATAGAAGAATGAAAAATATGGAACTATGGATTGGGATGCGCCCACACTCTATCTTCAATAACTTGAATGTACCTATAATAAAATATGAATGCCAACAAGTATGCAATATCCTAGTGAAGTTGATAATAGATGTAAAATGAAATAACTGAATCTAAAAATAAGTTAAGGAATGCATACACCTAGTCATGTGAACCATGTTGTCACTCATGGATATTGAAACTAAATATTGAAAAATAAATCTGGGTACTAATAAGTTTTTAAAGGGAACTCCAAAACCTAAAGGATTTTGATTTGAACCATCTAAACTAAATTATTTTAGAGATAATCCTAAAAACTTAAGTTTGTTTCTTAATTAATGAAGTAGATAGTTTTTTGTTTCTTGGTAAAATCATAAGTCCATGCAATTCTGAAATTGGGTATAGAATTTCTAGAAAGATGCTCCTTTTTAGGTGAGGGATGTGTACCTGTTTGTGCATATAACTAATCTTAAAATAAGGAGTCATACACATCATTTGTCATCATAAAAAATAACTAAAGTTAAAATCCTTGAAATCACTTTGTAAATACATGTATTTAATTATATAAATGTATCACCATGTAAATTTTGATAGTAATATATGATTCATGGGAGAAATATGTTATTGAGAGTGAAGGAAAATAATAATCCCCACTATCATGAGATATAAATAGTATGTCTATGTATTCTCATATATAATAGATATCCTCATGTAAGGCTCATCAATACCCCTAAAAATCATATGTTAATGTAGTCTAAGAAAGGGAATAGGAAGGAAGGGGCAAAGGATATGCCCTGATAATATCTCATAACTCAATACGTAAAATTACACAATATGGAAAGGAGCGGTAATATATGTATCAAATGTGATGTTTAAAATGTCATTAGGTGTAAGGAGGAAAATGTGGTGTCCTGATAAAATCAACATAGTACAAATAGGCACATGGGTGTAGTATGTTTTATTTACGTAAGATATAAATGATAAGCTCTAGATGAGATATGGGTATGATTCCCCTAGAGGAACAATAAGGTATAGATAGTATCCATGAATTTTATGAGGTAATTAAGGCTAAAATTCCCCCAATGGAATGATAAGTATTATTCATAGTGTGGAGAATGTATATCAATGTAATAGTAAGGTGTTTATATGCATGTGAATTAACACATGTTAAACTATGCAATAAACTCCCTGAGGTCTGGTCGAGACAATCAATGTAATGGATGGGCTAGGGGTTTGGTCGATTATTTGGTGGAATGAGATTTGGTGGTGGCAATGGGTTCTTGTGATGGAACCAAAAGACCTCAATAGCATCTCGGTGCTCATTGAGAGCATATAGATGTTTGGAAACGAAGCTCCAAGGTCATTTGGTCTCTGATATCATAAGGAGATGAATTTCTTAGTCAATTTTTGGTTTAGATAAATGTGAGGGAGATCAATTTGGATGATTCATGGGAAAAGGTCTACTCTATTGGGTTGGTTCTACCCGATCAATGTCATACACTAAGTGGGAATGATATAGGATGAGGCTAGATCCAAAGAGAATAAAATGGGATGTATGGGTGACTAAGCTTGGATGATGTTGTACTAACATCTCATGTTCTTTGGGAGGATAGTGATAGGTGTATCAATTATGTGTTCTTGTTCTTCTAGTGAGACTAAAGAATATATGATGAGGTAAGGGATGGGATTGGATCGAAATACCTCACATCTCAACCCAATTCTAATGTCAGATTGTTTCATGATGGTAAGACCAAATTCTCTAACTCTAGGTAATATACCATGCTAGACAATACTTGGTGTCTTAGAGAGGGTCATCCAAAGAAGGCTAGGTGAAATCTAGGGAAAAGTGTATGAGATTATTCAGATAATGGCTTGTAAAGAGTGCTTATTGGAATGTTGAAGTAAAGCTTCATATATAGTGCTTATGCAGATAGACAAGGCTTATTTATAATGTGGTTACTTGTATATATTGATAAGGTTTTTGGTATGGCTTTCATGTGTTTGTAAGGCTTTTGACATTGTTTTTATTTTTATTTATTTTTGGACTTTTCTTGGTTTTTGTAGAAATAAATGCTTCTTTACTAGAAATAAAGTGTTGAAAGTAAAAGAATAAAAAATATGAAAGTAAAAATATTTTATTTATTATACTTTTCAATGTTTTAAATTCATGTGAATAGATAAATAAGGAACCTATGCTATTGTACAAGATGCTGATTTTTCATAGCTTTTCTTGTATGCAAACTAGGTGAAATGTTTTTTTTTTTTTTTTTTTTTTTTTTTTTTTATATATATAATTTTATAATTTTGATTGTTTGATATAAAATTAAATAAATATATAATTTTAATATATATTATTCAAGAAAGTTAAAAAAATATTATATCAAATAGAAAACAACGCAACACTTTCTTTTGGTTTTCTTTGTTCATAAACAGACTAGACTAGCTTTTCAACTTCCCTAATTTGCTGAGAAGAAGCTTTTTTGAATGAACTACTAAAATAGAAACAAGATATGTAACTTATGATTTTATATTTTAAGAGATACAAACTATATTACATTTAACTCTTCAAAATAAATAATATCATTATTCTAGTACCCTTGCGTATGCACCTATAGTTCTCTATGTTTATATGTTTGTCTAGGTGATTGTTTAGAGTGCAAGAGACTTGTTTAGATCTGAAAAAAGAAAAAGTTGTCCTAGTTGTAAATGACTTGAATATTGCTAAGATATTTTTTAGGATGATTTAAAAAATGTATTGCTAATTTAAAAGGAAACTAATCTATTGAAATACATGCACAAATCAAAACTAACTATATTTTTGTGGCAAAGACAAATGAGAAAGAATAGATCTCTTTCACTATAAAATTTTCTTATTTTTATGATTATGGAAAACTAATCTAACACAACAAAAAAATACACTAAATCTAATCTAATAAATAAAAATAATATTGGAAATCAAGAGAACTCCAACTTGAATTTGGCATGAATTAGCTAAAGTGTATGTGATGTGTTGATAGAATAATCTTCAATATGCTATCCCTATATGATCTTGTATAAATTCTAAAAACTCTCTAGTTGGGGGATACACAAACTCTAGAACAAGATTGGAAAAGGGGAAACACAAGCCATAAATAGAGAGCTCTAAATTGAAGATGGATAATGTCTTGTGTTGTAAAGTTTGAGTTAATTTCACCAAGAACAATTCTTCACTTGAAACTATGTAGTCAACTCAAAAACAATAGAGGTTGGATCTTTTGGTAATTATAACAAAGTTATGGTTGTAAACACTTCTCAATATCAAATTCTAATGGTAATTTCTAGATCTGAAATTAGGCCAAAATTGACCTACTTTCAGAAAGAGATGAGAGCTTAGATGGAGGAGTTCAACTAAGTGTGACCCTAAACACTCCACTTTTATGACTTCCTTGTCAAGTTACAAAATGGAAAGAATTTTTTTAATTACACAATCTAGTCTAAAATCATATGTTCATCTAACATACATGTTTGAATTCACTCTCAAAATATTTCAAGTCCCTGGTTATACTTATCATTTTATGTGCCTAATTTTTAGTTGAATTATAATGGCTTGAGGTCCAATTAGACTATGTAGGCAATGCTCAATTTTTTGAGGTCAAATCGACCATACCTTGTCCCATGATCTCAATTTTTTATGATAATATCTCTTTCCATTTTGGTAATCCATGTTCCTTATATGCTCTTGTCATTTTTAAATTCTCTAATTATATTATTCTTCTATAATATATCTTCTTAACTTGTCATCAATTTTATTCAATCTTAAATCCTTGGGAGAACTAATTTTGTCCTGAAGTCCATTTTGGATCCAGTGTCCATGGGACTATGTAGGCAACATCCACTTGCATATAACATTTGGATTCAACTCAGCCACCCTGATCTTTTTATTCTATTCCCCCTACACTATGGTCATGATTATTTTGTATTATCCTTGGTCTTAAAGAGTAATGTCTTATTGTCACACACACTAATTTTTGAATTGAATATTTACTTGCTTTCACTTGTGTATTTGTGTGTTTATTATTTATTTTATTATCAATATGTTGTTTGTTACTCAAGTGCCTTAATTTAATACATTATGGTTTTTCACTTAAGTCTTGATTATTCATATCATGATTTTGAGTTGTAAATAATTTTATCTAAATTAGAATTGATTTAAGTGTGTTATGTTGTACATTTAAAACTTGATTTTACATATATTATTTTAAGTTGTATATATTTGCATTTTTAATTCAAGTTATTATGTATTTTGACAAACAAATGTTTTCATGGTCCTTCCTAGATTATGGTGCATATTGTCATGTGAAATAAAAAAAAAAATTGATTTGAATGATCTTTGTCAATGATAATTATGTGAGGATATCTCTATTGAAACTATAGACTATATTGAACTTGATCAAGCACTTGAGAATATTGATGCACAAAGAGACTTGAAGATTTGACAAGACTTCATTGTATAAATTGAGCATGTTGAATTGCAATGCAAAGGGGTATATTTATAACAAATTAGATTAATAAGGACATTTAATTTTCAAATCAAGATGTATGGTTTCAAATAATTCTTAAAATGTTCACTTGGATTAGCACATGGATCACTAATGTGAGTCCTTCATCTTAATCAAGATGAAGGGTGGGAGATTATCTTTGAAAATATCAAATATGCATTAATATAAGCCATTCATCTTGTTTCTAAGATGAAGGGTAAAGGATTCTCCTTCTAATATATTTGTGAGAATCCATTTATACCCTTAATCTTGTTTACAAGATGATTGGAGGAGAATCACTCCCAAAGAAGGTGCATGGATCACCAATTTGGACCCTTCATCTTGTTTCCAAGATGAAGGGTTGATAAAGCTCCTAAAATATCTCACAAGACTCATTAAGGGCCCTTCATCTTGTCTCCAAGATGAAGGGTAGAGAATAATGTTTTATATTAATTCTCTTTATCAAATTGATTTTAGCTCACAAAATCATATTCCAAAGGATCTCAAGATCCTTTCTTGAATGGAGATGCCCACTTGGAGGAAAAGAAGAATAATTAAATGAAAGGAAATTATAATTCTATTTGCAATAGAAATATAATTCTAGAATGATTAATTCAGTTAATCAAGGATAAATTTAATTAATACAAATTTGGGGAATTTAATTATAAGAATGTTTAATTAAATTAATCAAAGATCAAATTAACTAACGTAATATAGATAGTTTAATTAGAAGAATGATTTAGAGAAGGGGAAATTATTGAAATGACTAGAACAAAGAACTTGTACATAGAAATAATAATTGAATAGAGAGATTGATTAGATAAGGATAATTTAATATAAAAATTGACTAGAGAATGATGATTGAAAAAATCTAATATAGTGAATTGGCTCACCTAGAGATTCCTTGAGGTGAATTAAAACAAATGACTTCAATCTCAGATGAAAAAATGATTTCAAATTAGATTGTGTTTAATTGTGGGAAGTCATTCCATTTTGTAATTTGACATAGAAGTGATAAAATTAGAATTTCTATATTTGCCACTTTTTGAGAAGGCATCATGAGATGTAAATGAAGTAATAACTTTTTAAAGAATCAAATTTATAAACTAATCATGGAATAAAATTAACAGATGTTAATTTTGATGAATTTTCTAAAAATATTAGTAAACGGGTTCAAATATGCCCCAAAATGATGTTTGGTAAGCCCTAGATGCCCCTTTGAGGGGAGAGTAAGAAAAAATTTAGCCAAGTGAACCCTTAAAATGATGAAAGTTTAGTGTTATACTTTGATTTATATGCCCCATTGTTTGATGTATATGGACATTGGACTCTTTGATAGATGAGGTGTTTATGATATTCAATGTTATCTCATGCGATGTTTTATTTTATGTGTTTATGTCACTTACTCTTTTGATTTATAGGTGCTATTTTTGTTAGTATTTTATCACTTCCATGTCAAATTGTAAAATTGAATGACTTCATGAAATTACACACAATTTGGTCTAATATCATATGTTCATATAATATACTTGTACAAATAATTTATTGTATTAGATTTGTTCAATCATCATTCTATGGTCAATTTATGTGTTCAATTATCCTTCTCTAATAAATCTCTTTATTCAATTATTATTTTTTTGTTCATGTATTTTGTTCTAGTTATTTCAATAATTTCTCCTTCTCTAAATTAAATCTCTCTAATTCAAGCTCGTTGCTTCCAACCTATTTAGGGAAAGTTTAATCATGTAAATTATTTTAAGATGTTCCATTCCCACTTCTTCCCCTTTCATGTATATTTGATTTGTGTAATCCATTCCAACCATCACTATTATTGATCATTCACATATGGATATTGATTTGATCAAAGACAATATTGCTTTCTTTTGCTTTTTATTTTCTTATATGTGTTTACTTGTTTTCTTTTATGGTTGTTGCCTTGACTTAGTCCATTGTGATAATGAGGTCATCATCATGGTGTCCCTTGTCATGAAATTGTACTTGATTCTATCCATTATCATACATCAAAATTATCATCATAGTTTTATCATTGGTTCATTATTATCAATTGTATATCAGATTAGGGATTAATCCTTACACACATTATAACTAGGTCATCATGGTGTTTTATATCATGATGTATATTACCATGTGCAATATAAAAAATCTAGTTTAAAAATGGTTACCATGTCAATGCCATCAATCACATATATCTTTACATTTCTGATCAAATCATCTAAGCTAACAAACATCATGATCATCACATCATCCCATTTTTCATGGTCAAATCATCATGACTAAACGTTCTGGCTATATATATGTGAATTAGGATGTGCATATCTAAATAAACATATGAAATAGAGACATACACATTGATCAACCATTATTATTCTAATCATCTAGTCCATTATTAATCATATTCTCTTCCAATTTTTTGGATAACTACATCAGCCTAAGGTCTTATTAGACTATGTAGGCAACACTCAGTACCAACTAGTTTTTGAGGTGAGCTCGACCACCCTTATTTTATTATTATTAACATATTTATTCTACCAATATGATCATATAATTATTCAATAATTATCTTATTTTTGCATTCTTAAGTCTCTCATCACTTTGAGCATTCTTGTGTGCTCAATTTTTTGTGACTTTTGCAAAAAGTCATTATACAATCAGCATACACATTTGTGACACCTTATCAATTTAAGACCATTGATATCATCTTTAATATATGAAAAAATTTAAATCCTTGATCTATGCTTTCCCATCAATTAATTCCATTAGTCATTTTGCCCTATTTGGGGCTCATCAATTATCCACCTTGTTTGGGGTGCATCATCACTCCAAGATCATAACTTTCACCTTATTTGGGGAAAATCAAGCATGCATCTTCTTGTTCAAGATAGATCATGCTTAAGGTTATAGATTTCACCCTATTTGGGTCAATTCAAATTATTGCACTTATTTAGATATGTTTCCTTCCCAATTTTTCTCTATTTGGGGAAAATCAATTCATCGTCATTAGAAATCAAAGTGTGAAAGCATTAGCTCAAGTGGCATAATCTTTTCCATAGGTTAATATTTTCTTATATTCTATATTTTCCTCTCTTTTTCAAGATCCCATCCATGTCATTCATCCCTGAATGTCCTCTCAAGGGGGCATCAACCTCAAATAATTTCATTCAAATCAAATCCTTATCTTTTCATTCAATCTCTCGCCCCTGTTAGTTGGGAACAATGAAATTACAGCATCTAATATTTCTTCATCTAATTTTTCGTCCACCTTTTTCATCTTTTCATTATTTGAGAATATGCTGCTTTTTATACATATTGTAATGTCTTTTTAAATAGAGGCAAATGTAGACACTCCATTTTTATCACTTTATTGTCAAGTATAAAAATAGAATGACTTTTCATAATTACACATAATCTAGTCTGAAATCATATGTTCATCTAACATACGTGTTTGAATCACTCTCAAAACATTTTTGGTCCCTAGTTACTTTTAACATTTTTTGTGCCTAATTTATGTTTGAACTACAATGGCTTGAGGCCTAATTGGAATATGTAGGCAATGCTCATTTTTTTGAGGATGCATAATAATTCAATCTACATAGGGAGGATAGTTGGCTAAGTTTGTCTCACATAGTATATTGGTAAACAACATTTTTATCATGAGATGAAGTGTGAGTTCAGCTCATCAATAAAAGAGGGAGTTGTATAAGATCTTACAAGGGTCATGGTGAATTTGAACCTAAGTTATCCCAAAATAAATAAGGAGTAAAGTAAGGGGAAGATAAGGTTGGAAAAAGTGTGCAAGTTTTACATTCTACAAGAAAATTAGAAGGTGCCTAGGAGAATAAGGAGGAATGAAGCACAAGAAAAACCCATAGTGGCTACAAAATAGGAGGTTAATGGGTTGTCTAAGGATAGCCAACTAGGTTATGTGGGTTGATGTTGACCCCATTGTAAGGGTCAACATGAATTTGAACCTAAGTTTCCCTAAAGGCAACAAGGACCAAAGCAAGGGGAAGAGAAGGTTATGAAAAGTGTGCAATTTTTAATTTCTATAAGAAAATTTGAGGTCACCTAAGAGGACAAGGAGGAACAAAGAATATGAAATAGCTAGAGTGGCTACAAAATAGGAGGTGAATGGGTTGTCTAAGGATAGATAACTAGGTTGGTATGGGGTGATGTTGACCCTAGAAATTAGATAAGTATAACCAAGCTAAGAAGTGTGTGCATGATAGATGAATGAAAAAATATATGTCAATGATAAAATCAAGTAGAGTACCACATGAATAATAAACCACAACATGTGTGTGTGTGCCCAATGGGGACTACCATCAAGGCAAGTGTGAGCTAATAAAATTGAGTCCACATGCATAAATTAAAAAATAGTACAATCAAGATAGTTATAATTGTGTTTATTCAAGAACTATAGTAGAGATCACAGGGATAAATAGAGGAATTTATGGCTAAAAATTGATGCTAACATGCAGTTGAGAAGTGACGATGAATGTCAAGGTACATAACCTCGACTATAATAAAGCACTAAATTCTAAGTGGATAATGACACAATAATTACTAAGTGGTGGTAGTTGAGATACTAAATGATACATAGGGTTTTTATGATCCTATAAAAGGTATACTCTTGAGAGAGAAAAGGGCTAGTTGGTTGGTTGTTGATGAGGAGTTGATCCTTAGGAGAAACATTGCTAGATTGTATTATGTGTGCCATATGAACTAGAGGGATAATATTAAGTAGAGATATAGATATTAATGATAACATGTACCACTATAATCACCTTGTAATATTTAATACTAAATAATGGACATTAATATAAGTATGTTGCATTAGTGTTACTACTTTCATGGAGTATCTTTTTTTATGGTTATGACATAGCATTTTTATCATGTGTATGCATGTTTTCTTAACTAAGAGGATGGATGATTGGATATGATAGTGTTATTATGATATTGATTATATGGATAAGCACATGTTTCCACACTAATAGTATATCATATAGGATATAATCTAATTAATTAAGTGCATGTAATAATGCACATGAGGTGATGACTGAAACTAACATCATTGCCAACTAACCTTAACCCTTCCCAATTTAACTATTTGTGCTTCTAATGAACACACAAGAACAATTGAATGATGTGTCAATGTAGAAGGTAATAAATTTAAGTGTTAGAATGCATAAAAATACTAGTGTGTGAGTGACCACTAGGCTAACCAACATAGTTTTAGAATCTACTCAGTGTATTATGTTATCAGCTCCTCCAAGGAGATAGTTTATCAACTTCCCAAAAGCTCCATATAAGGTGTTAAAAAAATTATTATAATTTCACCCTATATAGATCCCTCCCATTAAATAGGTTGATTTGAGTAAACCTCTTCCAATATAATTTGATCAACATATTTTTTGTGATTTTCATAGATCACTAGGGTGGACTACCAATAAATGCATCATTTTGAGATATAGGATACATGATTTGATAAATGAGAACATCATTGATGTGGATACATATAGAGAAAGTATAAAGGCACAAACAAGTGAAAATATAATAATTAAAATATTCACCAATTCTTTCCCTAAGCATATAAATCAAGAAACAAAAAATTAATCAAAAATGCAATACACATATAATGCACATCCTCTACTAGCTTCTTATCATCCTCAAACAAAGGCACAACATCCTTTGAATGGAATGATTGGTACATGTCATGTTTTAATGACATATATACCACTTATTACATTCACAAAACATGATTTATTTTGATTTGCACTCTTTTTTCATTTGATATTACATTGATCATCAATTTATACGTAGTGTTATGGTTGATAATGGTTCAAGTGTGAATATGTGAACTATCACACTTCTCTCACATCTTAGATACATAGATAAGGATATATTTTCTACAAAAACAATAATTAATGGATTCAATGGATATGTTCAGAGTTATATTAGTGAGATCACATTACTAGTATAGGTTGGTCTAACAAGTGGCCACAAATTTTATAGTAGTACCTAGTGTGGGAGTTTAATATACTATTGAGGCATCTTTGGATTTAATAGATTTTTGCAGTACCTTCTATAGTACATAAATTTTTGAAATACATTTTCACTAATAAAATATTCATAGTTCATGATATTCCATATGAATACCCCCTAAAACCAAAGATCATTATTCCCACACAAAAGATATTAATTAAGAAACTTAAAAGAGTTCGACTTGTTCAGATAGTTCACAAGAAGGTGGTCAACCTTAGAAGGAGACCTATCCTTGAAAAGGCACTTAATCAATGATATGTCACATATTATATAAATCCATTCTCTACTCCAACACATCCTTGATTGGTATTATATTAAATTAAGAGTGTTCCACAAAGAACACCAACATATATTTCTTACACTACATGATGGGTTCTAAAGATTCCTAAAGCTCACTATAGTAAAAAACCTACACATGATACTACCAATTATCATCATGATTTTGGTACTTATATATCCAAATTATTTTTCATATTTTGAGTTGAGATCAGATACTTTATAGTGGCATGCTAATTATCATACTTCCTATGTTTGATACAAGACCTATTGTGGTTTAGGATCTTGCATGAGTCATTGGTTAGTACGTTCTTTTTTTTTCCAATCATATATTTCAAATATATATAGGCTCTTGCATGAGTCACTAGTTAGTATGTTCTTTTATTTTCAATCATACATTTCATATATATATATATATATATATGATACTTTCCATTCATGAGAGGTCATCTTTCCTATGTTTGATACATGACCTATTGATTTTTAGGCTCTTGCATGAGTCATTGGTTAGTATGTTATTTTTTTTCAATCATACATTTCAAATATATATATATATATATATATATATCATGACCCACACATGATATGTGTAGTTCATTTACATCAGTTGATTTGTGTTTTAGTAAATGCAATACTTTTCTATATATAGAGTTATAATAAATATGATTTACATGTGTACTTGTAGAGTGGGTTTCTAAACATATTGTTTATCACATTTACTTGTTGTTATTGTCTCAAGCCCAGAAACTTTACATAGATAAAACTACACTATTATATATAGTCACACACTGTGTCTTGTCTATTCCAGCAGACTTGTCCCAGTCAACACAAGATCTAAATTTCTTAGACTCAAAATAGTTTCAAACCTTATACAACTTTTTTTCATCACAACAAGTTCACTGGGGGCATCTTTTACTCAAATTTTATCATTCCATGACTATCCCTTTTACTTTTACTATAGTACATTATATTGCATGAACTTTAGTTATTTACTCACTTAATTTAACATTGTTATATCATTGGATACATGAGTTTTTAAATATGATGATGTTAAAAATTATTTATGTAAATTAGTTCCACTTATTCATGCATGTTTATCATGTTTGATTCTTCAATCCAGGATTTGTGTGTATTCATATTCTCTAGATTATGGATATTTGAACACGTCATTGATTGTGGCTCTAAGCCTTATGTGTTTTATGTGTGTGAGAGACATTTGATCATGTACCTTGTATGTATACCCTTTGCATTCGTGTGTGTTTTGTGTGCTCTTACATATACTCTTTATGTGTGCAACAGTGCAATGATTCTCGCATACAATGTTTTTATCAGTCTTTTAATGCCATGATGGATATCATGCATATTTCAAGAGTAGTTATATATCAGCTTAATATTATTCAATATATGATCATTATTCATTATGTGCCTAATTTCTAACATATGTATAGACATAACACCATGTATGTTTGGTTTTATATGTATCGTATATTATTATATTTCTCAAATTATCAATATGATGCCATTATTTCTAGTGTTATCATTATTACTTCAGATTTCAATAATTGTATAGCATAATTTGTATAAATTTTATTTTAAGCTAAGTTATTCGATAGGCTTCACAACTCGCCTCAAAAGAGGGGGGATATATAGTGTCTTGTCTTAGAGAATAGGTTGCAATAGTCCGCTGTACAAATAAAAAATAATAGTATTTTCTCATTTGATCATAATACATACTCAATTTTTACCTAGAAAGTATACTCAAACAACACTACAACCTGGCATAATGGTGCAAGCCAGGTTTTTACAAAATAGAGTTCTTTCATCTTAGAAATCATAAATAGTACTTTCCAAAATTCTTAGAATCATACTCAGTCTAAAAAATAGTTTTCAAATTTATACCCAAGATTATTATAGATTTTTTTCCAAATTGGGAACATCATGGGTGGCATGTGTTCCAAAATTTACACAATTTTTACTTAGATATTAAGTTGGTATTACTCAAATTATTATAATTAATATGCCCAAATATCAAATTGAGACCATGTGTTGAGCACATGATCACTTTTTTTCTCAAATTTTCACTAGTTTCCATAGAATAACTGATAATTCATGGCATTCTCTATATTGTATACACCATACTTAGTTCATAATATTTTTTCATTGGGTATTTCACTAGTTTTACACCAAAATGATCTATTGAGATTCAAACAAGGATCCCAAGCTACTATACTACCTTAAGTTGTGTGATAATGAAGCCAATTACATATTGAGTTTCTAATCACATTATCCTACCAATGAGGATTGAGGCATGCACATTCTAATCCTAGTGTTAAAAAAATACAAACTCTAAGGGTTCCACCCTCTCTAGTCACCAACTTTTCACCAAGAAAATATAATAGTTCACATACATGAAAAGGTGTATCTATTGATTTTTATTTGATCTATAAGTTTTATATCTTTAATTTCAAATTTATATGCTAATTAAGGGTGAATTTATACATGTTTCATTGTAATTTTGCATGAACCACAATTTAACATGTCATCTACATTCAAGACCATTCTTCACATGTAAAGTTGGGTATAACACTCTTCCTTTTTCTCTAGTACTTTTGCTTTTTTTTAGTACTATAATAAAATGGGGGAAATGTAGACACTAAAATTAACATTCAATGTTAAAACACTACACTTGTGACCACTTCTTATGCACACTTAACCTATGCTTAATTCTATGGTTTCAAACCATTATTCCTCTACTTCTATGTAGATGACCCTCTATCTTAAGGTAATTCTAATACTAAATGTTCTTATTCCTCATTCCAAGTAGCTTAGACCCATTACTTGACTTATTCATACTTTAAGTTTGGTTGTCTCTGCTCCTTATATGAAATTACTCCTTGAAAACAATCCTTCAAGTTGATCAGGTCTGAATCTACCAGTTTCATCCTCTCACCAATTAATTACTGGTTAACCAAATTCAAATTCATTCTAACTAGTCATTCTGCATGTTTTGAATGTCCAATTTAAGGAAATCCCAAAAATTCCACTATATAAATAATTTTTATACTCATTTATGAGAGTGTATTTCATTATTATAAACACCAAATATAATGTATATACAAATTAAGAGGAAAGTACCTATTTTCCCCCATTTTGAGTCCATACAACCTAATTATCCCTAAGCTAGGCATAAATACAATAGTAAGTTCAAAATTCATTTGTTCAAGCACATAATCACACTAGGATTTCACTACAATATAACATTTCTCTAGTATTAAACACATACCATTGTAGCATGGGAAAACTACATGGAGTTTGTTCCCTCTTAGGAGTATTGGTATGTAGGCAATGCTCAACGCATAAGGTGTTGAGTTCAAGCACAACCCCATCCCATTTCATGTTTCTTCCATTTATATTATTTTTCACCTTTTTCCAATATCTAGGGTTTTGAGTGAAGAATAAGGAATGCAACTAATCCTAAAACAAAGTGGAGACATCTGCATATACACATAGGATTTATAGGTGAAGCACATCTCTTAGAATTTACATAGAGGGGTAAAACCTTAAAGAGTGAATATGCACCCTATAGATAATAATGTAGATCAACCAAGTCTAAATAACATGTCTTTGTCCCAAGATAATAAAAATCCATGTTCTTAATTCATAACAACTTAACACAACCTCATAGTTAGTTTCATGTTCATTGTTGTAGTCTTGTAGACCCAAATTCCAACTAAGTCATTTATTTCTTAATACTTTCCCTTTTTAACAAATTTATAAATATAGTAAGTTGAAATCAGTTTATATGTGATTATTATATATCTTATGTATTTTGATTTACTTGGTAGTTTATCTTAATTAGATTACACACATAATATATATTTTGATAAAAAATTAGGCATATGCACTCACATTACAAGAATAAGTTATAAATTCATACATTTTAGATACATGATATAAATTCAAGCACAAGCTTCAAAAATATATTAAATAAATTTACTCTATATATAATTACAAATTTTAAATTTGTCACAACAAGGGAATGATATAAATTTATGCACACCAATTTTAAAATTCAAGGGGCGTGATACAAATTCATGTCATATATTCACTATTATTTTGTTATCCATAGCCATTGTAGGGGCATGGATGTTATCAATTATATTTTGATCATGCATATAGGAACTAAATAATAAATTGAAAATTGAATCTAAAATCCATCTATAGTGGTTGATTTAGTTAAAGTGCATAGTGCATAACTTGGAGATTCTACACCCTCTAGTACTATAACTTGCCAATCCATTTTGGATTCCACCCTATTTCCATCTTGGGGTTACAAAGACCAAAAACACAAATTGATATTTTTCATTCCTCAATGGGTGTTATTTTCTATATAAGTACAATTAAAATTAGGTCTTGATCACTTTTAGTTATCTATTTTTTAATAGAAGGACAAATTTATTCAATAACATGGTTACTAGAGTCAACACATTAGAGTTTTTACATCCCTAAAGGGTTATTCTCATCACATTTACCACTTTAATGCTTATCTTTTTCTCTCTCTAGGAAATGAATAGATGCTACAATTTTACTATTCTTTTCCATAGTCACTAGGTCAATCCTTGACCCTTAGCATTTCTATTTCTCCATAGCAAGAACATACTCCATAAGTAACATCACATGACACACATACAATTGTAGTTGTTCCTTGAAAAATATTTTTAATATTTAATTTATAGTTGTATTTCTTATTTCACTTGGATAGTAATCATAACTAATTACACACATTATTTTTGCAAGAACATTTTGGATCATTATGGCACATGACAAATCTACACAACAATCATCTACACAAGTTTTCATTATCTTTTTCCATTTTATCTAGTATTTTTAGTTTCATTAAAATTTTAGATTAAATGGGGAGGAGAGGGGAAATGTAGACACCAAAATTTGGCACAATCCTTTTTTAAAATGTATTTTAGTCACTTTTATTATATAGATCTTAACTAAGAATTAAAAGGCTAATGGTGCATGTCTTTCATGTTTAAAAAATCTAAACCTTTTCTTCATTTTGAGGTTGTGTTCATCCCAAGATAGGATAGACTAGTAAGGGTTAAGATTGACCATAGATTTTGACCCCTTCTGGTTAATCCTAACCCCTGATATTTTAAATCCCTTTTTGACATGTTTCCCCTTTTTAGCCATTTATGTTGGGTCCCCTTTATGTCTTTGGGTTTATTTTATGTGCCACTAGGTTTTTAATTTGAATTCTAAAATATTCCTATTTATACATAATTTCTAGGAAGCATTTAGGACAAACACTCTCACATTTCAAGAGCTATAAAAAATTCATAAATTACTTAAATTGAATCACTAGATCTATATATGAATTATTTTTACATTTTCATTTTTGTGTCAATGGATAACTAGGTGAAAGAGCATCTAGATATTCATTCATCATTTCACACACACACACATAAGTGGAATAACTAAATTTGATTTTGAGCCCTATTTTGAGCACTATAAATGTAGTGCAACACTTTGTATTTCAATGGGATTTACCAAGGCCAATCCAACTTAGTCCCTTTCATCTAATCCCCCCATTTGACATCTCAAGTATTTGTTTCAAAAACTAGGGTTAAATATTTTAGGTATGTGCACAAGCATTGAAAGGATTAAAAAGGTGAGAAAGGACATCATTGAAGCATATTAAGGGCCCAATAAATAATTATAATCTAATTATCATAGGGTCAAGATCAACCCATAGGGGTCAAGACTGACTATTGGCATTATCCTCTTCATATTAGTTCTGACCTATGCTAAAAACATAAATCAATTGTAAATAACCGATATTCACAAGGGTGAGATCAACTTGTATGGGTCAAGACTGACTATTGGTATTATCCTCTTCTTGTTGGTTCTAACCCGAGATATAAAAATTAGTTGCACAATACCTATATTCATAAGGTCAAGATCAATCCATAGGGATTAAAAATAATTAATGATAATATACCCTTTCTATTTATTTTTCCATAGAATAGGAATAGTTGTCAAATATAGAAACGGACATAATACAATCAATTCACATAGATTCATGTCATAAAATAAGTCTATGCAAATTAGGGAAGAATGAAAAATAACTTAAGTCTTTCTTTACCCTCTTCCATTTTTTTATTGTGTCTTGTCAAACTTACATGTTAAATCATTCTTATTGAATTGTGTAAATTATATCAATTAATAGTCAACTTATATTATACTAGTTTCTATGTAATTAAAGGTTTATTATTTCACTAATCCAATTTTAGATAAAATAAAAAATCATCATGATTTACTTTATAAATATGAAATATAGCCCTAAAACATGCCAAATGAGCTAAAATAGTCATTTTCCTTCCCATTGGTTCATTCTTACCCTCGTGAATTCTCTATATATGCATAGAATGCAATATTCATGGATTGTTAAATGACCTCATGGTTTTAGACTTATGTGAAACAAAATTTATATATTAATTTCATGTGAAACCAAATTTAAATGACTTTCTTTGGCACCTTGAATGTAATGGGAATGTCTAATACACAACAATAAAAAATTAAAAATTGCATAAATATCTTTAATTGAACTCCTCCATATGTATCTTTGAAACAACTATACGAATCCAACCCAAGTAAAGAACCCAATTTTAATAAATAAGAGATAGTACATGCAAATAAATTTTCATAGAATCAAACTTCCTCCATGTAAATAACCTTATGTTCTAAATTTTTAAACCCACCAAAAAAAGGTTGGGTCATAAACTTGCTTGTTCTAAATTTTAAAACCACCCAAGATGAATGGATCAAAAATAGGTTTTATAAAGTTTTAAACCACCTATAATATGAATGGCTTGTAAAATTCTTCCTAAATTTAGAACCCAACCATAGAAAATAATGGCTCCAAAACTTGTATACGAGATGGAGGAGTTGTGTGGAAATCCACAATGACTATCAATAAAGAATGACTCTGATCCCTCGGCTCTGATGCCATATATAAAAACATAGTTTTATTCCAGATTGGTTGAAATAGGTAAAATCACTAAAATCATGTCAATAAATATAAAACCAAATAATTTCATCATAAACACCATCCATATGATGTATTCAAAAAATAAAAAGATATTAACCAATAAAATACACTATATTTACTAAATGTAATATATAGTATATATGTGCAACCAACAATGGTTTCACTAGAACATAATCTCCTTAAAGACTACATCTCCACCAGCTTGGATAACTGACTCTAATCTCCATTCTAGAAAAAGACACAAAGGATCCTTATATAGGAAAATCAAAAAGTGAGTGAGAGATAATTATTGGTGGAGTGAAAGTGTTTAACCATTTTGAGATTATGTGTAGAGTTAAGGGGGTATAATATCCTATACACAAAGATGAATAAAACTATTCTATAGTAGGCCAATTAATTAAAAACTCAGATAAATGAATATTCTAAATTAAAGTGATGTGTTATGATAAATATAAAAAGTACACTCAAAATAGTAGTTAGATTGCATAAATGTGAAGAAGGGATAATACTTATTTTATCTGTAACTGTACAGGTAGATCTGAGAAGTACATAGGTGGAAACATGTAAGGACAATATTAGAATCCATCCATCAAATTTTATAAATATTATTTTTGGAGGCTTGGATACTTGCATCAACCCTAGGATACTTGTGTTTATTTTTTTATCCTAATCTCGATGTAACTATCCTATATAGAATATTCACTATATTTTGAAGTGACCACCTAAAGCGTTCTATATTTTGTATTGCCCTTTTAATTATGTCTTTAATTCATTCACACAAACTATCAATAACTTTATGTGGATCAAACCTTATATATTCTCCTTAGGTCTTTGTACCTTACCAAAAATGGGTTAGTGGACTCACAATGTCAAGCTGACCTCAAGGACCCCTTTATCAATAAGTGTTTCCAACATATCCAATACTCCAAGGAGGAAATTAGACTTATGTAGTTCTCCCCTAGTGTTGGCTTGTGTATACACAAGATTGCAATATACTATATGCAAAGACATGTAATGATATATATTGTAACTTGACAAATAATGCTCATGAGTTCTTCTTTGAGTGCTTCAGCCCTATAATATGACTACTCCTATGACTAATATGAAAATAGGGAATAATAAAGTAGTATAACTTAGTTTTGTTATTTATTTATTGAGTTTGGATAGGTGCTTACTTGGTATTTTCTAAATGGATAATGAGTAGGCTTAGATTTTTATTTATACGACACCATTTGAAAATATATCATGGTAGGGTTCAATAAAAAAATTGATTGACCCATAGTATTAAAAATATTTGAAAATTATATGAATTTTGAGGACTGGACACTTGATAAGAATTTTAACACTTGCATCAATGCAAGTGTCCCTATGTGAGACATAATATTTGCCAAGTTATGAAATTGTTGAGGATTTCAAGCTAATAGTGAAGGATATATATTAGGTTTTAAGGTTTCTATATAGTGAAATAGATCTTGGTCATCATAAAGTATAGGGTCAGACAATAACATAAATAATTAGGCATATTGAGATGGTGAATATGAGCCTTTTGACAACAAAGAGGTATATAAATTTAGGGTAGATATTTGATAGGTATTTTTCAAATATAAAAGAATAATATGTTATATAAATCATATTTTAATATCTACGTTTACCCTCCATTTGATATAGTAATGCATAAAGATGAAATTACTAGGTTACAAGGAAGAAATGTGTACCTAGGTGTGTGTAACACACCTTGCAATTACTTGAGCCCAATTTTAGTGTTTTGATAGTGTATCACATATAGCCAAGAGCATGTTATAGTATAAATTAGTGAATATAATATGAAATTTGATATAATTAAAATTCTTGAAAAGAAAGAGATCAAGGAAGGAGTACACTTATGTGTCGATGCAACCATGTTACCCCTTAGTACTTTGACTTGGTAAAGATGCTTCCTTATGAATCAATAGAGTTGTTAAAAGTTAAAAACTAAACCTTAAATATTTTAAGAGGTATATTTTAAGGTAATTATACTCCTAATTCAGTGCAAGGGTGAGTTGTGACATGGCCATTGAGATCATTGAATCTCAATCACATAACTCAAGTAACAATACAATAAAATCCAAGTTAATTGGTATAATTAACTCAACCTTTAAAATATAAGTAGTGTTAATATATTGAGGAAATTTAATACCAACCATGTTACTAAATGAATCCAACTATTTTAGGCATAAAAGGCTCAAAATGGTTCTTCTTGGTGAAAATGGTGCTTCTTGGTAAAGTATCAATGTTTTTTGGTAAATATGTTTTGAATAAATTTGAATAAATATTTTCAATTTTTAGTGTACTTACATGGCATAATAACCTATAATGTTTCTTAAACTAAAAAATATATCAATATGTAACCTTTGCTCTGTGACTATGTATAATATATATCCCAAATCTAAGAAATTATATCCCAAAGCTATAAAAATTAGTGTAATGCATAGGATCTAGCCCAAGTGTATATCTAAATCATGTAAATTGTAATGAAATTCTATAAAATTTTAGAATTTTATAAGTGTGGAGGTCATGTATTTATGACATTTCTCCCCTTATATTCCCCCCCTCCCCACCAAATTTGAGATGAGGGAAATGGAATCTAATAGTTACATTACCTCAAAAGGAAAGATAACTATATAATATATTATGAATAATGTAGCATATAAGAGTAGTCTTTAAGTAGATATATAATTGAGGATCAAAATATGTGATCACAAAAAGCCCTAATATGCATGATATGTATCATGAAAACATCTAAAAATTGATGTTACAAGCTCAGCAAACAATCAAACACACACACAAGATCACTCAATGTCACACTAAAGGGGTCTACAGACACTGAAAATAAGGGGCATATTTAAATGCCACACACTCAAAGGAATGAAATTGTAAAATTTCCAAATCTAAAGCAATATACAATGGCATAGAGGCCAATAAGCAAATAACACGTTCAAATGTTCCACAAGCAAGATAGTAGTAAGTAAGAAAAAGACACTTGAGAAAGAGACAATGTGAATAAATAAATATAAGCAACCATCATAAGCATATCATACTAGTCCCTAAATGTAGGTTTTATAAAAAATCTCATGTAACATAGCATATCAAGTACATTGTGAAATATGTAAATTTGAGTATAGGCATGTGTAAGTGTTAGTATATAAGCTCAACATGATGATGGAAAGGTAATGATAAAATAATAAAGAATAAATTAGAATAATTTGGACTTATTACCAGTCTAATTCCAAACAGAATTATTAGAAAAATATCTAAATTATTCAAAAATTTCTAATTCTAAATTCTCTTGAGTGAAATATATGGGTAATAGATCCAAATTATTATCATAAACCCAATCCAATTTATTTAGAATATATGAATTTTTTTTATAACATTATCTCTAGTCTAATTTTGGGGGCATAAGTCCAAATTATAGGAAATGGTCATTAATATATCATGTATTAATCATGGCTAAAGAAACATATACCCTTAGTGTAGTGTGCCCATGGGAAGAGAAAGGTCCAACATTTATATGTGTAAGTATCACGGGTTTGGGGTATTCTTGTATCACACTCAAGTATGCATGAAACATATGTGTATAGAAATGATATGATATATATTAACTTAAAGTAAACAACATAGATGCTAAGGAGATAGTAAACATGTGTATGTTAAATATTTTTTTATTTTTTTATTTTAATTTAATGTTTTTGTATTTTATTGAATATTTGATTTTTTTTTTATATTCTTATAATATTTGGAAAATAAAAAGGTCTAAACTATGATCTCATCTAAGGTATTCTCACAAGTATCTCCAAACTCATAATATGGTACATCAAACTAGTGATACTACCAAGGGACACATATAGGTGTCATATCTAGGACTAAAGAATTGTTGGTACTTTGTGTATGCCTCATAGGAATTTATGGTCATAAAGAGGTATATAAGGAGTAAGGGTTCGTGGAACCCATTTTTTAGTGTTAATGGTTTCTTTTATGCAACTATAATTGGAACATGTTTATTTATTCTTAACAACTAGGTGGAATGTGTAGGTATAGTGAGGATTTTGTAGAATCCATTGTGTATCTATGGTGTAACGGTCTCTTAAGTATGGGGAAACTAGGAAATGGGATTTATTATTTATTACCCTTTCATAGATTATTAACCTTAGTAGGTTGTATAATTAGTTATCTGGGAATAAACTTCTCTTGTTTAAGTGGATGTTCATATGGAAGTCTAGAAACTATGAATACCCTATTGATATGAATGTATTTAATACACCCATAAACTATGAAAGGTACTAATCAGAGTTTCTATCCAAGATCATTCCATTAACATATCAAAGACTCTCATATATGACCTATAACTGAAAAGGTAGTAATGACATGTGTTAGACCAACTTGTAAAGGTAAATCAATCTCACCAATAACATGGTGTGATGGTCCATCGAATACTCTAACCATTTTGGTCAAAAGATATAAATCATCATATGTAAATCCCAAATTTATAAATAACATCATGGCACATACATTCTCAATATCACCATTGTTAATCATAACACTATGTATAGGCTGATGATTAAGGTATGCTTGAATATATGAGTCATCATCTATAATTTCATTATCATCAAATGAAATAGAAGGTCTCTGAACTACATGAGGTATTGTGCATTTATAATTTCCAATAATACCATCTAATGGGTTCCTAAAATTTGATTGAGGAGGATGTGCATTATATTTTATTTGTATGTTTGGATCTTTCTTAGAATGATCTTGCAATGGATTGTCAAAAAACTTATGGCTTTGATTGTTACTAGGTTGTGAACCTAAATCCTTTGGAATATCATCAAAGGTAATCTATTGGTTATTAATAAGATCTTGGATCTTATGTTACAAGGTATAAATTTTGGTTTTAGAATGCCCATGGTCTTGGTGATAGTCACAATATGCATTAGCATCATATCTTTTTGGTATAGGTCAACTCACATCAACCTCTATGAGAAGAGGGAGAGATATGAGATGACACTCCTAAAGTTTCTTAAGTATCAAATATGGGGACTCATGTAATCATTTAAATTGTCTCTTAGATGTATTGGATAAGATGAATTGGTTAGGTTTTTGTGACATTGTATTAATAGTTATGATTTTTCCATTGTAGGTTCTGTAGGTTTTACCTTATAGTTTGGTTTGATACGAAACTTTGTATTAGATGTACTAATCACAAGTTTTGAGATTATTAAAAATAATGGAATCATGTAATTATACAAGCAAACTTTTCTTAAAGATATTTTTAAGCTCTTTATCTACCATTAGATTTGTCATTTTGGTCAACATGGCTTTGGATCTCGAAACATATTCATTAATAGGTTCATTGGTTTCTTGTCTAATCTTAGAAATTTGTTAATGTGACATATTTTTAGTGATGTTGATGGATAAATTTGATATAAATTGGTTCATTATGAGTTTGAATGCACTCACTTATTGGATTGGTAATTCATAGAACTATCTTAGATCTTAGTCCTTTAGGCTTCTTGAAAGTAATTTGGTCAAAATGTTATCATTTGAAGCATAATCAAGGCATGCTACATTGAAATATCATAGATGTTCTAGATCACCCTTTCCATCATAAAATGTGAAATTGGGTGCAAAAAAATGAGTTGAAAAATGGTGCAAATATATCTCAAGTGCTAGAGGATTATATAATACATCTTATGAATCAATAACATGAGTTGATTTCAAAGCATTTTTTTCAATGTTGGTTACCTTAGCTTCCAAACTTTTAATAACTTGGAGAATATTTTTTACTATAGACCCATTGAGATTAATATTAGATACTTAAGAAGTCACCAAAGGGGATAAAACACCACTTGTGTTGATGTAGGCACTGGAACCCATAATTGGTTTAAATTATTAATTGTTCCCATGGAAGATGTGGCAAGAGTTTTTCTATATAGGGGTTCACCTTTATTAGATGTTAATACACTAACCTTGGCATGGTCATTGATTTCTTCCTGGGTAGCATGTAATAATGCATTAATCAATTATTTATTTGTATTTAGATGATTGAATAAGTCTTCTTTATCTTCCATTTTGAAATGATCTTGATTAACATTTTCCATATTTTATAAATGCAAATAAAGTTGCCAAAGGAAATTGAAATTTGTATATCTAAAAATTATTGAAATAATAAACCCTATAATATTGAAAACCCTAAAGCAAGCTAGGAGTTACATGAGAAGACATGATGGTCAGGTTCACCAAATGTTTATCCCTTATTGAGATTATGTGTAGGGTTAAGGCAGTAGAATAACCTATACAAAAGGATAAATAAAACTATTTTATAGTAGGCCAATTAATTTAAAACTTAGATGAATAAATATGATGAATTAAAGTTCTAAGTAATGCTAAATATAGAAAGTACACTCAAAATAATATTTTGATTGCATAAACATGAAGAAGGGATAATACTTAGCTTATCTACAAATATGTAGGCAGATTTGATAAATATAGAAATGGAAATAGGTAAGAAAAAGATCAAGATCCAATTATCAAATTATTGAAATATTGTTTCTAAAGGTCTACAAACTTGCATTGACCTTAGGACACTTGCATTAACACTTTTGTCCTAATCTTGACGTAATTGTCCTATAAAAAATATTCATTGTATTATGAAATGACCATTTAAAGCCTTCTAGGTCTTTTGTCACCTTTTTGATGATGTATTTTATTCACACGCATAATATTTTGATGACTATATGTGGATCAAACCTTAACTCTTCACCTTACGTCTTTGTACCTTGCCAAAAATAGGTTAGTAGGCTCACAGTATTGAATTGAAATCAATGACCCTTCTATCAATGTGTATTGTTTACATATCCAATACTCCAAGGAGGGTCTTAGACTTATGTAATTCTCCCATAGATATTGGCTTATGTGTGCACAAGAGTGCAATATACTATATGCAAAGGTATACAATGATCTAGCTTGTAACTTGAAAAATACTACTCATAAGCTATTTTTTTAGTATTTTAAATATGTAATATGATTGATCCTATGATTGATATGAAAATAAGGAAGAATATGTTAGTATAAATTAGTTGTAAAATTTATTTATTGAGATTGAATAGGTGTTTTCTTGGTATTTTCTAGATGGATAGTGAGTAGGCTTAGATTTGTATTTATACCACACCTTTTGAAAATAACTCACTATAGGATTCAATAAGACAAATGGGCCGACCCATAGGATTCAAAAGATTTAAAAATTAGATGAATTTTGAGGAGTAGGAACTTGATAAGAATATAAATATTTATATCAACACAAGTGTCTCTATATAGGACATACGTGTTTAACGGGCTAGGAAGCCGTTGAAGATCTAAAATTGAAAGTCAAGGATATATATATCAGAGGATTCGCCAAGGTCTAAATAATGAGGATGCATGATTCGTGGTTGCACGGGATGAAGCAAGTGAATACGACAAAATGCTAAAGTAAATAAAATCAAACAAGAGACAATTGCATAGACAATTTGGAGAAAAGTCAATATTCCATTAACATGAGATGGCCATAATGAAGAATACATATAGGAGAGCTAGTAACTTCTCCACAAATGGTGGTCAAAGCACTCCAATAATAGACTATAACTCCTCCATGAAAGGTAGTGACAAGGTGCTAAGAATAGAGAAGTAACTCCCATACCTGGAATAGCCGGTCAAAGGAGTTACTTATGACATTCTCATGACACCTATGACACATCTATGACACACATCTCCACATAAGCTAGACTATCCCATGAATGTATAAAAACTCCATGTATGCACAAATATATAATTTCCCTAATTGAATAATAGGGAAAAATAAAAACCTACACTAATACCCCCCCATAAGCACAGCTTAGGTGGGCAGTGTGGAAATATAAAATGGGTCCCGGCAACTAGGCCTGATGAAGTACCCATGTACAAAAGAAATATCTCATAAGATAGAGAAAAGGAGAAAACCCATAGGAAAAAACTCCCCCCCCCCAAAAAGAGAGACATAAATAAATGAGAAGGCTAGAAGGCCCCCCCTGAAGATGATGTTGCTACAGATGTAGACCACACCCTAAGAAGAGCTTGTAGATGAATGAACTTGCTCTTTGTGAAAGGTTTAGTGAAGATGTTTACAACCTGCTCTGAAGACTGGCAAAAGATTAAGTCAATGACCTGACTATGAATAAGCTCCTGAATGAAATGCATGTGAATCTCTATGTGCTTGGTCCACTGGTGCTGAACCAAAATCTCATAAATCTGAATGGTACTCTGGTTATCACAATAAATGATGGTGCACTGCCTGATAGGAATGCCAAACTTAGAAAGAATTCCCTAAAGCCAAATAGCCTCAATAGCTGCATTAATAGCTCCCTTATACTCTACCTCTATGGATGATATAGCAATAACATTCTACTTTTTGCTAGACCAACTGATAAGACCAGAACCTAGAGAGAAACTGTAACTAAAAGTGGACTTGCAAGTTTGTGAATCGCCAGCCCAATCTGAATCTTTATATCCAACCAAGTCAACCTCTATGCCAAATCTATAATGAATCCCATATCTATGTGAACCATATATGTAATACAAGATCCTCTTAACTGATTTCTAATGCAGCTCATGAGGTTCCTACATAAATCTGGAAACAAGTCCCACTGCATATGATATGTCAGCCTTGGTGTGAGTCAAGTAGATGAGATTGCCAACAAGTTGTCGATATCGAGTGGAATCAATCAATGGTGAAGAATAGTTAGCCTCAAGCTTGACTCATGATAGAAAGGGAGTCAGAGATGGCTTGCAATCAACCACGTGAAATCGAGCTAATAAGTCAAGAGCATACTTAGGCTACACAAGAGAAATCCCTGAATCTGACTGTGAGATCTTGATGCCAAGGAAGTAGTGCAATAAACCCAAGTCCGTCATATCAAATCTAACTTGGAGAGATGCCTTCACCACTATAATAGCCAATGAAGAACTCCCAGTGATCAAAAGGTTATCAACATAAAGAACTAGAATCAAGAGCGAGTCATCCTGCCATAAAAAGTAGACATTAGGATCAGAATGGCACCTAGTGAAACTCATTGTGAGAAGGAAGGAATCCATCTTAGTGTACCATGCTCAAAGGCATTGTTTGAGGCCATAGATAGATTTCCTAAGTCTACATACTAAGGAAGAATCTTGAACAAATCTTGGTGACTGCTTCATGTAGATCTCCTCCTCTAAGTCTCTGTGAAGAAATGCACTCTTCACATCCATCTAGTACACATCCCAACCATGTGCTATGGCAATAGCTAAGGTGAGTTGGATAGAAGTCATCTTTGCAATAGGTGTAAAGGTCTCTGAGTAATCAATGCTTGCCACCTGTGAGAAACCCTTGGCAACCAATCGTGCCTTGTACTTATCAACCAACCCATCTGCTGCAAACTTGGTTTGATAATCCACCTACATCGAACCATCTTCCTTCCCTTAGGAAGTGAAGTCAAATCCTAAGTGTGATTTTTGATTAAGGAAGAATATTCTTCTTCCATAACACTATCCCACTCAGGTACCCCCGATGCTTCTCAAAAAGTCTATGGATCTAAAAGTGAAGCAAAGAAGGCATGTGGATCTCTCTAAAAATCCCCCCTAGTACGTCTATCATCTTCAAGATCTCTTGCCCAAGTGTCAGCACTCTCAAGTGTTTGTCTAGCCCAAAGTGGCCCAAAAGTGGGCAAGTCAGGTGCTACCTCCTCATTCTCTGACTGACTAAAGGTGGATGACTCTGCATCACTATCCTCATTGTCTGAACTTGAAGAAGAAGAAGATGTCTCTAGCTCAAGAACCTACTGTGACTGATCTGAAACTGAGGAATCATCATGAAGAAGTAGATCTAATGAGAGAGAAGTGCCAAGAGTTGAGTCTCTAGGACTCTCCTAAAAGTGGATACTTTTCTCAATGAACAACTCATGAGTGGTCAAATCTAGAAGGCGATACCCCTTAATACCATCTAGATATCCTACAAAGATGCAAGGCTTATACTGACATTCCATAGCTTTGCATTTGTTCTTATGTATGCGGGCCATGGCTGGGGATATGAAAACCCTAAGGTGCTCAACATTAGGTTTCCTTTTATGCCAAGATTCAAAGGGTGTTATCCCTTTCAAAGCTTTGAAAGGAACCCTGTTTTGAATGTAGCAAGCACAATTGATGGCTTCAGCCCAGTACTATGGTGCTAAGGATTTGGGTGAATCATATAGCTACCCATCTCTTTCAAGAACATATTTTTGCATTCTACAAGCCCATTCTGTGAAGGACTTAAGTGACTGTGTGCTGCAAATCAATCCCCTCTATGGTGTAAAATTGCTCAAACCTATTGCTGATATACTTCCCTCCATTATCAGTTCAAAGAACCTTGATGGATTTCTCACTTTGTTTCTCAACAAGAGCCTTGAAGTCTAGAAAATTTTCAAACACTTCAGACTTTTGTTTGAGAAAATATATCCAAGTGTACCTAGAGAAATCATCAATGAAAGTGAGGATGTACTTGGCCCTTGTGAAAGATGGTTTGAGAAAGGGTCCCGATACATCACTGTGGACTAACTCCAAAGGTTGTGAAGCCCTCCAAGCTTTGCCTTTGTCAAATTTTGCTTCGGGATGCTTCCCAAGGGAGCACAACTCACAAAGTCTTTTTGAGAATTGGACACAAGGCAAGCTAATGACCATGTCATTTTTTCAAAGTTGCTCAAGGTAGAGTAGTAGTTAAGGTGGCCAAACCACTCATGCCATAATTTGCTAAATCCATCTGAATGAGTCAGCAATGCTGTTGGAGAAGAATCAGGTGCAAAATGTGAGAAGGTGTATAACCTTGCTTGGTGATCTACCCTACCCACTACCAGTGTAGTATCACTATGCAACTCTCTAATAGCCACTAAATCTGGTGAAAACTCAACTCTCATGCCTCGACCAATGTGAGTGATTTGGTACACTGATAAGAGATTGGTTGAAAGAGAAGGAACACTTAGAACATTATTGAATGTTCTTCCTTTCATTTCAACTGACCCTCTCCCTGTTGTTGGGTGAATATTTTGTCGTCAACTAATTGATGACAAAATGGGGATATCAGCCACAGCATAGGGAGATTTACACCACAAATAGTATGGGTTTACCAGATCTAGACGAAGTCTCTCCTCTCATCAAGGGGAGGTTCCCTATAAATACTTACATTCTAGATATATATAATTAAGCAGAAAATAACACATGGGGTGGTATAACAGCATCTACTTCTCTTTTTTCAGAAGTAATGTATGAAAGACAAAAGAGGAAAATCCCTGGTCTAAAGCTAAAAACACTCCTCTTCTTTCAGGAATGGTATCAAACAAAGAGCAAGAGATTACCTGAAGTAGCAAAGTCCACAAGAACGCTCACGCAAGCACAAAGTCTTCCACAGCTTCTTTCACTGATTTGGAACAAGTACAACCGTAAAGTGAAGCACAAAGTCTTCACCTGAAACTACAAAAGATAACTGAATCTCAAAGATAAAAGCAGCACAAAGTCTATCTTCTACCTTCCAGAAACGCCCTTAGATAATATAAACACACCCACTTGCTTATTAAATCAGATAAACAAGATATTATCAGGAAAAAGACATAAGAACTATTTCCTAAATAACACAGATAATCTCAACACAAAGTCTGAAATGAACCTGCTTCTCATTTATTCAATCAAAATATGATTTACAAGTTTGAGCACAAAGTCTCAAAAATTGCTTCAATTTCAGCAGAGTGTTTGCTATTAAATTTTCCAAGATAATTTACAAATGAGGTCTCCACTATATATAGGGAGAAAATCCTCAAAAACAGAAAATAATAAAATATATAAAATATCTTGGTCAAAGATGACTCATCTTTGACTTTTGGATATTTTTCCGAAATATTTACATGTAATTACATATTACAAAATTGCATGTAAAAATGTCCCAAGACAATTACAAAGTGCATTTTGAATAAAGCACGGAAGAACAGCTTCAATCTTTATTTTCAGTCTTCTTCATGGTCTTCGACTTCTTCAAACAAACTTCAGTGATCTGGAAGCACTTTTGTTGAAAAGACGTCGATGAAGAGGGATCCTTCACAGAAACTGCAGCAGGAATCATGATTATGCAATCAAGAGAAGAAAGTAGTGATCTGGGAGAACTGCACATTTGTTGGTCACGATCAGGGAAATGCGCTTGAAAGTGATGAGACGTGAGCAGGTTCAAAAGCGAAAAAAGGGGAGCCGGCATGAAAAATGAAAATTTTCCAAAGATAGCAAAAAAAAGAGGGAAAGGTATGCAATGGTGGGAAAATTTCCCACCTTTGCATAAAAATATGCAATGGCGGGAAAATTCCCCACCTTTGCATAAAAATATTCAATGGCGGGAAAATTCCCCACCTTTGCATAAAAATATGCAATGGCGGGGAAATTCCCCGCCTTTGCATAAAAATATGCAATGGCGGGGAAATTCCCCGCCTTTGCATAAAAATATGCAATGATGGGGAAATTCCCCGCCTTTGCATAAAAATATGCAATGGTGGGAAAATTTACCACCTTTGCAAGAAAATAGAAGGATAAAAAAACTAACTCTGAAAAAGCCAAAAATTGGTCTCCTACTCACATCGAGACCGTAACAACTTTCACCTTTTTGGAAAAAACATAATGAAAAGATGTCACAAACTTAGAAACATGTTAGTTGAGCAGGCACGAGAATGAGAAAAACCTATCTCAAAAATGGGCTTAGAGAGACGAAAGACGAAATGAACAAGTTTCGTAGGGGTTGTTCTAAAAATAAGCGCAGTTGATTTTGGGAACAACAGCTGGCTCCTGTTGGGGAACTGCCTTTTATTAAAAAAAGTAATTGAAGGGAGTAGAATTCAGAATCTCCAGTGCCTTAGAAGCGTGCCATTGGGCCACGGAGTCAAGCTACTCAAAAAGAAAGGCTCCAAAAATGAAAACAAAACAAACAAAACAAAGCAAAAGACTATACAAATATACAGGTGAATTTATTTGGTACTTCAAGAATTGAAGTACTTTGAATGCTGCCCCTCAAGAGGTAGTGACAATGGTGTTTTGTCCTGATAAACCAGTAAGAGGCCATTTTCTCCCCAGAATTGATGATGTGTGAATGGAAACCTCCACCAGAAAACCAACTTCCTGTGCCTTCCCTTTGGTTTTCTCCTCTTGCTCCACAGCAAGATCTGTCTTTTGACCCGAAAACCATGAATCTTTATTTTCTTGGTAAAGATTTCTTTTTTCTGATCATGACGCGCAGCAACATGGTCAGCTACCATAATTGGTTGCTCTTTTGGTTCTATCCAGCATCTGATTTGATTGTCCTCATTTGACACCCGCCACTGATTGGCACTATCAGGCCCACTTGTCGTTATTTCAGTTGAACCAATTTTCTGGTTGGCAGTCTCAAGGGCTTTAATAGGCTCTTCATGAACCTCTTATGTGGTCAAAAAATAATTACCCTTGCCTGAGGACTCAAACAAAATCTGAGCCGTAAGAGATGACGTTTGGGTGACCACGTACTTTGCCTCTCTCTCAGGGAGCAACCTTTGCATCACGCCTTTCATAGGAATCTTTGCCTGGGATAAGTCCATGCTCAATTCTCCTCTGACATCCTTGCAAAAGTTTCATCCAAGTAGAATGCCATATGAAGCTGGGACGTCAACCACCAGAACTGTCATCTTGATCCTCTTGTCAAGGAATGCTGCAAATGCAAATTGAGCATCTTTGATTTGCCCCAATAGTGGTACTTGTTTGTTCTCCATAGAGAAACATCTCCCAAAAGTTTTAGTCAATGTGAGACCAATAGATTTTTCTACTTTAGCAGGCATGACGTTGTCAGATGCACCAGAATCGATGATGCAGTTGCTCAACTTACAACCATTTATTAACAGAGAAACATAGAAAGGTTTTATTTTCTCGAGAGCAACTGGAGGAGTCATGGCAAGATTATTCTGGGTGGATACATTCTTTGGGGGATCATGAGTTACCTTCAAAATTTCTTGTCTTGCAGGGATGGCTGTACCTTTCACACATTCTGCCAACCTGTCCAACTGTTCAGGATGGGCTTGTAGAAATTCAAATTTAGACATTTGAATTTTAGTCTTTTTGGCATGCTCAATTATGTCAAATGTCTAATTTAGACTAGGGACAGAGGATGGGAGTTCACTCTTTTGGTTTTTGGGATGGGGAGGGCTGGTTTGCGAAGTTGAAGTAGAGGATGCAGGGATGCTTGGGGTACGTACCTTTTCAATAGTCACCGGGTCCTTTGGTTGGAAGGGTAGAGTGGTTCCCCGCTTGGCAATTGAAACTGCTGGCCGAGGTTGCTCCTCTGTCTTCTCTTTATCAGCTTGTCAGGCTGACTATTTCTGGGATCGGGTGAATACGGCATATGATCCCTCAGTTGCATTCCCTTCACTTCTGGGTTCATCTCGATAATTTAGGTAGCCAATGACGGAGTCGCCAGCTAATTCTTCTTCTTGTTCTTCAAAGAGGTTAGCATCATATTGTTGGTCCAACTCAGGTTGGAAAGGGGAAGCATGTTCTGTTTCCAGATATCCAACCGCTGAGTTGGTTGGAGGGCTTCAAGGGTGAGGTTCCTTTGTGGGGAAGGAAGACGATTTGGCTGCCCTTGATTCCTAGCAGCATTGCCTTGGTACGCTTGATTCTAAAATTTTCTCCTTGGCATATCCTGATCAGGAGAAGTAGACATAACTTGGGCCATCTGTCTTCTGAAAGCTAGCATTTCATTTGCTAACTTTTGTACCATAGGATTTGTAGTAGCTGTAGAAGAGCTTTCAGCAGATGAAGAGAATCTATTTTTACTTGGGTATTTTTTGATCTTACCTGCCAGGATAAGATCATCCTCAATCTTAGTAGCCAAATTTTGAGCCAATGCTAGATCCATAGGGCCAGCTCACCTCAACAAAAAACTTACTTCAGGGAGCTGCGAGTTGATAAAAAAGCACTTGAGATTTTCCAGTGTAGGCTGAGCCACAGTTGGAATCCAGTTTCTCAACTTGTTGAATTTAGCTATGAAATCCCTCATGGGTTCCTGAGATTCTTTTTTCATCTGTGTTAGCTGAGCTAACAAAGCATGTGCATCTTCAGCGGGTTTAAATCTAGCTTCAAATATGGACTTTAGTATATTCCAGTCAGTCACTGACCTGGCCTGCAAGTGATAGAACCAATCCGCAGCAGCACCTTGCAAAGTCTCCACAAAAAGTCTTACTGCCACATCCTCAAATTCTACACCAATTACACCACATGCTATGGAGAAAGCAGCAATATGCTCATCGAGATGAACCTTTCCATCTCCAAAGAACTTAGAAAAAAATTTCCTGGAACTACGAGGTAGTTCATGCAGAGGTGGGGTCAAGTTAAGAGGGCCGAAGGAATTACCCCATGGGCCTTGAGCCATTATGATCAGATGATTAAAAGGTGGGATAACGAACTTGGGTGGAGCATTTATAGGTAGGCGGTGATTAACAATAGGTAAAGGAGTTCTACCTTGTGTTGGTGACCTGACAAGGCTAGAAGGAAAACTCCTAGACCGTCGAAGAGAAGTTGATGAAGGAAATAGATCAAAATTACTCTGTTGTGCTAACTCAAACACAGGGTCAACAACGCCCTTAGATCTCTGCCTTCTGGTGTAGTGTGGAGTTGCCAAGTTTTATAACAAAAATGGGACCGAAACTATTTCAAATTAAAGCTTGAGGCTTCAAAATGCACGTTCTTCCTAGCGGCTCTGGTTTTACAGACTAGATAATATAACAGAGATGGAGGGAGATGGTAAGGCTATAATGATAATGGGTAAGACGTGAAACGGAGTCGCCAGACTATGTAATGGATAAGGGTAGGGACTGCTTCAATCTGAAACTTGAGGTTTCAGACTGCACATCTAAATCCCCAACGGAGTCACCAAAAATTGTTGGGTGAATATTTTGTCGTCAACTAACTGATGACAAAATGGGGATATTAGCCACAGCATAGGGAGATTTACACCACAAATAGTATGGGTTTACTAGATCTAGATGAAGTAAATCTCTCCTCTCATCAAGGGGAGGTTCCCTATAAATACTTACGTTTTGGATATATATAATTAAGCAGAAAATAACACATGGGGTGGTATAACAGCATCTACTTCTCTTTTTTCAGAAGTAATGTATGAAAGACAAAAGAGGAAAATCCCTGGTCTAAAGCTAACAACACTCCTCTTCTTTCAGGAATGGTATCAAACAAAGAGCAAGAGATTACCTGAAGTAACAAAGTCCACAAGAACGCTCACGCAAGCACAAAGTCTTCCGTAGCTTCTTTCACTGATTCGAAACAAGTACAACCGTAGAGTAAAGTGAAGCACAAAGTCTTCACCTGAAACTACAAAAGATAACTGAATCTCAAAGATAAAAGCAACATAAAGTCTATCTTCTACCTTCCAGAAACGCCCTTAGATAATATAAACACACCCACTTGCTTATTAAATCAGATAAACAAGATATTATCAGGAAAAAGACATAAGAACTATTTCCTAAATAACACAGATAATCTCAACACAAAGTCTGAAATGAACTTGCTTCTCATTTATTCAATCAAAATATGATTTACAAGTTTGAGCATAAAGTCTCAAAAATTGCTTCAATTTCAGCAGAGTGTTTGCTATTAAATTTTCCAAGATAATTTACAAATGAGGTCTCCACTATATATAGGCAAAAAATCCTCAAAAATAGAAAATAATAAAATATATAAAATATCTTGGTCAAAGATGACTCATCTTTGACTTTTGGATATTTTTCCGAAATATTTACATGTAATTACATATTACAAAATTGCATGTAAAAATGTCCCAAGACAATTACAAAGTGCATTTTGAATAAAGCACGGAAGAACAACTTCAATCTTTATTTTCAGTCTTCTTCATGGTCTTTGACTTCTTCAGAGAAACTTCAGTGATCTGGAAGCACTTTTGTTGAAAAGACGTCGATGAAGAGGGATCCTTCACAGAAACTGCAGCAGGAATCATGATTATGTAATCAGGAGAAGAAAGTAGCGATCTGGGAGAACTGCACATTTGCTGGTCACAATCAGGGAAATGCGCTTGAAAGCGATGAGACGTGAGCAGGTTCAAAAGCGAAAAAAGGGGAGCGGGCATGAAAAATGAAAATTTTCCAAAGATAGCAAAAACAAGAGGGAAAGATATGCAATGGTGGGAAAATTTCCCACCTTTGCATAAAAATATGTAATGGTGGGAAAATTCCCCACCTTTGCATAAAAATATGCAATGGCGGGAAAATTCCCCACCTTTGCATAAAAATATGCAATGGCGGGAAAATTCCCCACATTTGCATAAAAATATGCAATGGCGGGAAAATTCCCCACCTTTGCATAAAAATATGCAATGGCGGGGAAATTCCCCACCTTTGCATAAAAATATGCAATGACAGGGAAATTCCCCACCTTTGCATAAAAATATGCAATGGCGGGGAAATTCCCCACCTTTGCATAAAAATATGCAATGGTGGGGAAATTTACCACCTTTGCATAAAATAGAAGGATAAAAAAACTAACTCTGAAAAAGCCAAAAATTGGTCTCCTACTCACATCGAGACCGTAACAACTTTCACCTTTTTGGAAAAAATGTAATGAAAAGACGTCACAAACTTAGAAACATGTTAGTTGAGCAGGCACGAGAATGAGAAAAACCTATCTCAAAAATAGGCTTAGAGAGACAAAAGACGAAACGAACAAGTTTCATAGGGGTTGTTCTAAAAATAAGCGCAGTTGATTTTGGGAACAACACCTGCAACAAAAATTGATGTGTCATCACCCAAACTAATTTAAGTCATGCTACAAGGCTCTAAAGATGAAAAATTAACTAGGGAAGAGCCCATGTAGTGAGAAGCACCTGAGTCAATGACCCATGAAGATGTAGAAGTTGCTTTAGCTACAAGGGCCTTACCCTTTTCTTTCTCCTTACCCTTGCCTTTTGCCTTAATAGAATCTTGGGTAGATGAATTCTACTTGATGGACTCAGGGACGCCTATGTTGTGCTTCTCTAGAAGATGAGTTAGGTGATCTATTTGTTTCTTCATGCATTTGTGTTCATCATGCCCTATCTTTTTAGAATAGGCACACTTAACCTTTTCCTTCTTAGGTTTAGTATTGGAAGAGGAAGACTCGGTGTTGTTTTTGGCAAGATTGTTGTTTTCTTTCTTCTTCTCTTGGTCCTTATTCTTTTTATTCTTCTCCTTTGTTGAAGTCTTATTCTTACCATTTCCAGCTATCAAAGCTTAGGGTTGAGTAGACTTCATTATGCCCATTTGAATTAGCTTATCTTGCTCCCTAGTCAAGTTGACAATGAATGAATCCAAAGAAGGCATTTTCCATGTAATGTCAAGGGCACTTTTTGTGGCATGGAAAGTGGAGACAAAGACTGAATAGCTTGGACCTAACTTTGCGATTATAGAAAGGATGAGTTGATCATCTTTATTCTCTATCCCGCATTCTTTCAATTGTAATCTAATGGCCTTAAACTTAGTGAAGAAGTCCTGTAGGGTGTCAAAGTTGCTAGGACTTAGACTTATGAGTTCATTTTCGAGCTCATGACCTCTCATCTCATCAAGCTTCCCAAATAAGGTTTCTAGGGTGTCCCATATGTCTTTGGGAGTCTTAGAGGTTTCTAAATAGAAGAGAAGTTCTGGAGACACATACAAGCTCAATAATCCATAGGCTTCATCACTACGATTGTACCACTTGACCTTTTTAGCATCAATGCTAGGTTCTACTTCAGTACCCATGGTGATCCTATACAACCCTTTGCTTCTAAGAATGATTGACATTTTAACCTTTCATTCATGATAGTTGAAGGGTGTTATGGGTTTAAGTTAAAAATAATCCATTTTAAGCTTAATTTAAGTGAAGTTGTGTTTATTACAAGTTGTGAAATTATGCAGAAAGGAGAATAAAAGCAAAGATTGCAAGTGCTAAAAATCAATCACACCCCCCCCCCCAAAATGTTGAGCCCTCCCAAATATTCAAGTGCACGCTCAAAATATGTCAGGCTCAGTTGAGAATGCGTCTTAGAGAAATCAGTGCAAGACTTTAAGCAAACAGGACGTCAGTCTCAGCTGAAAATGCGTCTTGAGAGACCCAAATTTTAGGCACTTCATAAACTAGTGCATTTTTAACAAATAACAAGCTCACACTGTGGAAAATTGAAATACAAACACTTTTGCAAAAAATGGCATCCGAATTTGAGCTACCATTTGCAAGATATTAAAGATTCAATTTCTTGTAAACTAGTGTTTTTACAAAAAAATAGCACTAAAACATTAAAAAAATACCTATTTTAAGAGAGAAAGTGGCCTTCCAACCACTCATTGGACTCGACACGGAGCGAGGAATCCAAAGGAGGTCTTTGTGAGGAGGAATTGGCCTCTTGCCAACCCAGGCCTCACCCTTCGTCTTCGACAATCGAATATACAAGATTTAATAAAACTCAAATATTATTCAATCAAAGAACCCCCCAAAAAAATAAATATGATTTAACACTTTATATTAGTGTGTTTACAACCGCCACTAGCAAGAAATACTAAGTAGTCTTGATTTCAATGCATTACAAAACCCTCATGAAGAGCTTATGTTTTAAATACAACTTTGGAATAATATCTAGAGAAATAAACAACACCACTATGATCTACTCAAAAAATTATGCACTTTCAAAAAAAGAATCGTCTCGATACGAGGTCTTATGTGAAAGTTATGATCCTCCGAAGTTCCCAAAATGAGAATTGTGTAATGTCACAACTGAGAATCTGCTATTTCTGAAAAATATTAGAATAAAAATCAAAAAACATCTACACTAATGCATAGAGCATGAAAAAGTAGCCAAAATCAAAAAAAAAAATCTTGGGAAAAGGAGTCCGTATGAGCAAGAACGGAGCATTTGAAAACTGCCTTCAAAATTGCAACTGCCAACGGAGAGGGGTCCTGCTGTAGCTTTCTGAGCGTGTTTCTACAAAGTATACAAAATTATGCAAAAATTGAAAGATACCCAGATGGTTTTTCTGGGCTACGAACAAAATCTAGAAGGCATTTTTCTTGTTGATTTATAGAAGATGCAGATCTAGTGTAAAATAGATGCCTTTAGTCAGAGAAAATGACCCCAGGAACCAAAAAATGGCATGCAAAGGTAGAATCAGCTACCAAGAGATTGCAAAGGCTTGTAACAACCTGCAATTCTAATTAAAACACAAAATATGCAAGCTGATTGACAGAAACAAGATTATTGGATCTTGCAAAATCCCACCTACATGTATATGGAGAGACCAAACAAGCCATAGAAGGAACAAGAGCATGGAGAACTAGCAATATCTCTCAGAAATTTTCAAATTTCACAAAAAAAAATGCCTTAACAAAGCTCTAGATTTCAATGAAAGCAATAGTAAAATAGACAACCAGTTATCGGGGTGGCTCTGATACCATATCGAAGGATTCGCCAAGGTCCGAATAACGAGGATGCACAAGTCATGGTTGCACGGGATGAAGCAATTGAATACCACAAAATTCTAAAGTAAATGAAATCAAACAAGAGACAATTGCATAGACAATTTGGAGAAAAGCCAATATTTCATTAACATGAGATGGCCATAATGAAGAATACATATAGGAGAGCTAGTAAGTAACTCCTCCACAAATGGTGGTCAAAACACCCCAAGAACAGATTGTAACTCCTCCATGAAAGGTGGTGACAAGGTGCTAAGAATAGAGAAGTAACTCCCATACCCAGAATAGCTGGTCAAAGGAGTTACTTATGACATTCTTATGACACCTATGACACATCTATGACACACATCTCCACATAAGCTAGACTATCCCACGAATGTATAAAAACTCCATGTATGCACAAATATATAATTTCCCTAATTAAATAATAAGGAAAAATAAAAAATTACACTAATTATATATATATATATATATATATATATCATATTTAAGATTTTTATACATTGTAAGAGATCTAGGTCATCATAAATGATAGGGTCAGACTATAAGATAAATAATTAGGCACAATGAGATGGTGAATGTGAGCCCTTTCGGTAACAAGGAGGTCTAGAACTAAAGCATAGAGCCCTTATAGGTATTTTTTAAGTATACAAGACTGAGATGCTATATAAATTAGATTTTAGTACCTATAGAAAGGTAGAATCACTATCCAAAGTAAACCGAACCCTTCTCATAATTATGAGGATAACTACCATATTAAATATGCATATTAACTATGTAGTGCACATAATACATCACACCTTGGTAACAACACTACCTAAGGTGGACTTCATAACAAGTGTGAACGTGACACACACCAATAATTATATAGTATTTTTAAAAAAAATTAATGTAGTGTCTAATTGAGCCTTGTGAATTATCTTCTTTCTATTTTTTGGATTAAAAAATCCTTCTGAGATGTTTGTTTTATATCATTAATAGTATTTTATATTTTTGTTTTAGCTGAGAACCTTTCATCATTACATCTACTCTTTAAAAAAAAGATAAGCATTAAAATTGAATTTATTTTTAATAATTAGAATTAAATTACCAACAAAAAAAATCAAAGTTTACTATTTGGTAGCTCATAACTAAATTCAATATTCATTGATATGAATCTAAACATATAATCACTAATATTTTCATTTGTGCCTTATTTAATTTGAGCTAATTTAGTAAATGTGACTTGCATAACAATATTAATATGAAAATGGTTCAATAAATTATCCATAAAAGTTTTAAAATAATGAATAGATCTATGTGGAAGAGCATAAAACTAATCAAGAGAATAATATTTTAAAATTTAGGAAAATTTTCATTTAATAATTTATTATCATGAGATAAATATAAACAAGAAACATAAAATATCTAATATAATATGAAGGAGCTTATTTTTTATTATAAAATTTAAATTTTAGTGCAAAAAATCTTAGAAGAAAAAGGTGAGAAATATTTTTATGAGCAAAAGGATTAAAAATAATATCATTAAAAGTTACCCTCTTACTATTTTACTTTTGTAACCTTTCAGAATTTTTTTTCATTTTTATTTGCTTATCACGAAGAATTTACATCAAAATAACCATTTGAGGATTTTGAAGGGGTGGTGTTTGAAGAGGACTATTGATGGAATTATATAAGGGTGACAAAAATGATGATAAGATATATGAAAATGAAAAGGAATATGGGAATAAGAAGAGGACTATTGATGGAATTATATAAGGGTGACAAAAATGATGATGGGATATATGAAAATGGGAGGGAATATGGGAATAAGGGTGGAGGGGTATAATGTAAAAAGGGATTTATGAAGGGAATTGCCATAGGAATAGTACGTGGAGATATGTCATAATCCATGTTAGATATGGAAGGTGATGAGAGTTTTGAATTGAGTTGATAAAAATTATGAGAGGATGGGAAAACATTTGCGAAGATGTAAGATTTTAAGAAATTGGAGGAGTAGGATATGGTTGGAAAATAGATGTATATTAAGAGAAACTTTCACATGTAACTTATTTTTAAAAATTCATCATATTTATAATTTTACAAGAATTTTTAAAGAAAAACTTTTTAAATCGGGTATTGAGGAGTTTATTTGGCTCATTAATGGGGTTTAGATTATTTTAAAACATATGATATTGAATGTTTTCTTTATTAGTATTAACTTGAACATTCACATATTTATGACTATCATCCACAACATTATGTGCAAACATATTGCTAAATTTTATATTTAATAAAGAATAATATTGTGAAGGAATATTTATTTTTGAAGGAGATGACACATTTTTATATTCTTTTTTCAATATTTAATTAAATTTAATTAAGATTTTTTCAATAATATATATTTTTTCAATTAATTCTGTTACTTATTTTATTGAAATATTATATGTATTCAATTTTGGTGACATAAAATGAAATCAAGAATGAATAAAAATGCACTACATAAATTTAAATATGATTAAGTTTTAAGAATTTTTAAAAACTAAAGAGCTCCAGGGTTGAAAATCAAACTAAATATTTAAATTTAGAAGCATGCATAAATCAAGTTCACCATCAAATTAAACCCTCAAAAATGGAATAAATTTAGTGTTCATCATTTAATGTATGCATGTAAATACACATAACTAAAATTAAATATTATAAAACAAGTAATATACATGTAATAATTCCTAATTAATTGTTCAATAAAAAATGTAAAGAAATAAAAGGATCTTTGATGTTTAGATCAATGTCATATAGGATTTTTGTCACTTATAACCCTGCCACCACAATCCACACGTTATACATATACCTAAAAAAATTCTAACAAGCTGCCACCTAAACTCAAATCTTATAATATAACACTATTAAAACTATACATATGAACTTGATTAATTTCAGGACTATATATATGGTTTTGTTAACTTCCATAGTCCTGGTCATGACCTAAAATTTTTAATTATGAAGATATGATCTTCTATTTTTGATTTTGACTAGTCGCCTCCTTTCTTCAGGAATCTGCATGCTTCAAGTAATAGCTTCATAAAATGGAAATATGTTGTAAAACTAAAAATAGATAATGGTTTGGTTTGGGGTCTTTTTAAATAGGGTTATTCTAATTCTTATAATTTTCAAACCCCTTGAAATATATACAGAAAATTATAATTCGGTAAATAAAAATTACATATGTTTAATAATAATGAACTAGTGAAGTGTTTCAATAGTATATTAGATGAGAACTTTATAAGTATTTAATTATCAAATGAATCTAATCAATTGTTTATTTATAGATGAATTGATTCATATTATATTATAATCAGCGCACATGACCAAATTATAATGAGTAAAAAGATGAAAAAATTAAAAGGTCCATCAATATTGCAACTTGTTGGATAAAACTATGTTACCATTTTTCACCTGATGAAGGACACAGGGGATGATCTGAAATATCGAGCTAAAAAATAGTAACACAATTTTATTTGAAAAGCTATAATATTGATTTGTATGGATTATGAAAGCATAAAATACCTAATAAATAGGCCCATTCGATTTAAAAGGTGGCACAAAAAAGTGCCATAACCATACACGAACGATCTTGGAAGTGGAGAAATATGATCATATGTTTGATGTAGAGGCTACACATGGATTCACAAAAGGATTTGAAAGTCATCATAATGGTTCAATAATGTCAAATTTGGATCATGCAACAATACATATAAAATAATACGAAATAAATTCCCAAGGGCCATTTTTGAGTGTCGATATGCTTTGATCATAAAATAAACTAGAACCTTAGCATGGAGAAAATAATTGGTGTGGGATGGAAGGTATTTATGATCTAAAAAACCATTGCATCTATTCTAAACTTAAACCTCAAGATTTAAAAAGAATACTATTCTCTAGCCTTATAAATTTGATAAGATTTTATCGGTGTGAAGTTTTGAATGGAAGCATATCTCAATAACTTTTGGAATAAAATTGGAAAAAAAAATTATTATTTATAACTTTAAAATTAAAAGCAATACACCTTATCCTACCCTCCTCATTAAAGATGGCATATTTTTATTAAAAGTAAAGCCTTAAAATGGTGAATATTATATGAGCAAAAACTAGAAAAAATAGAAAAATATATACTTATTATCATTTCTTAACAATAATGTGTAATGCATCTTCATTCAAAAAGATATTTGAAAAAAAAACTTTAATAAATGGTTAAAATTTTGGGCCAAAAAGATATTTGAAAAAAAATTTTAATAAATGGTTAAAAATTTGGGAGATTTATGATGAAATAACTATCTCATGTGATGTGGACATATAATTTAAATTTGAAAATCTTTAAAAAGGATGAAAATATTAAAGATAAAAGAAAAATTTGTCATCAATCCAAAACTAAACATATGCAATATCCATACAAGGTTTGTCAACTTCAAGAAGATAATTATAATTGCAAAACTAAGAACTAATTCACAAAAGTTACATAACGACACATGTAGATTGACTTGAGCTCGAAAACTCTTTAGAAAAAAAGAATAGGTAAGTTGTGTAACTCAAATGAAATTGAAGATAAATCTTATTTTCTCCTAACATGCTCGTTATATAATAATATAAGAAATTCTTAAATTAATATATGTAGTCGTAGTTTGGTCCATAAACTCATAAATGAAGACAACCAAATAAAACTTGTTGATTTTATTTTGAATCTAAACGTTAATTGAAAAGAGTTTACATAAATAAACAAGATTTTTGATTGTTGACCATTTTTTTACAAAAATAAATGTTAAAAAATTATTCCACTCTCGATTTTACATCATTTTGTTTTGATTGTATACATGGAATCACTGAATTACTTAGAATTTTGGCATCTCTACCCATATTTTGGAAATAAATATATAACGGATTTACAATGTTAAGTAAACATACATCTAAATCAATGAGCTTCTTTGGCTAGGCAACCACAAGCAAGGCACATTTATGCCATCAAAATAAACTTGCTAGACAAATACACAAGATTTTTTACTACTGACCATTTTTTCACAAGAATAAATGTTAAAAAATTATTTCACTGTCAATTTTGCATCATTTTTTTTTAATTATATACATGGAATCACTTAATTACATAGAATGTCAACATCTCTACCCATATTTCAGAAATAAACATCTGACAGATTTACAACTCTGAATAAGCATACATCTAAATCAATGAGCTCCTTTGGCTAAGCAACCACAAGTAAGGGGCATCCATTCTATCAAAATAAACTTGATAATTTTATTTTGAATCTAAATGCTCATTGAAAAGAGTCTGCATAAATACATAAGACTTTTTACTGCTGACCATTTTTTTACAAAAAAAAATGTTAAAAATTACATATAGCAGATTTACGTAAGAGAATGTTGGCATCTCAGCGGATATTTTGGAAATAAACATATAGCGGATTTACAATGCCGAGTAAGCATACATCTAAATCAAGGAGCTTCTTTGGCTAAGCAACCACGAGTAAGGGGCATCCATACCATCAAAATAAACTTGATGATTTTATTTTGAATCTAAATATTTATTGAAAATAGTCCACATCAATAAACAAGATTTTTGACTATCGACCATTTTTTTTACAAAAATAAATGTTGAAAAATTATTTCACTCTAATTTTTGCATCATTTAAAAAAAAAAAAAAAATGTGTACATGGAATCACTGAATTACATAGAATGCCGGTATCTCTATCCATACTTTAAAAATAAACATATAGCAAATTTACAATACTAAGTAAGCATACATCTAAATCAGTGAGCTCGTTTGACTAAACAACTGCGAGTAAGGGGCATCCACACTCTCAAAATCACCGAGATACGCCCTGACCTCAACTACTCGACTCCCTGTATCAAATATATAGAAGATTGCATATCTTAATAGATAGATAGATCTATCTACGCAACCATCATTTTTACCAATTTAACTACAACCCTTTCATTAATTTTACAATCGTTACTATTTTAACACATTCCTAATTAGATTCATGCAAACCTTTACAAATATTCCCAATGAGTGTCAATATTTATTTTTTTAATATTTAATTTTTTTGACACCTTGAAATAGTGAGTCTTAGGTAAAGGATGGCGCCGCTCAGGTATCTTAAGATTGTAAATGATATAATGTTGAAATGATGATGAAGTCACATGCGGCCGGCTGCGCCGTGTCGAGCGAAACCGGGCTCCCGCAGCCGACAACGCCGACCAATCGCATGCGCCCGATATCGAAGATCCGGCGGAATCTTGTTGTGCCAGCGGCAGGAGGCCACTTGCAAGGGTGAGGTAGGGAGGGAGGTGGGTCCCACTCCACGTTAAATGCAAGTACATCTGCACGTGCACCTCAATAACCGTGTGAGGTGACGTCAGCGGGGCGATATATCATTCGTCGCGACATTCCACGCTGTCGTTTCACTGACCGGTGGGGCGGCGCCATCATTGTATTGTCAACGTCCTCCTCCCCACGCTCGTCCTGCGCCGCACGTGCCACAACATCATTATTGCATTTTTTTTTTTTTCCCCCCCCCTTACCCCCCCATTTTCTTAAAATCGCATGTCGGACAGGGAATATGACGATTCTTTCTGTACGGCAAGGACGCCAACCATATTCTCTCTTGTAAATTTTTTTGTTGTTTTGGAATTTAATCATGGTAGAGTGTGCAAAAGATGATATGAGCAATTTTTTTTGGGGATTTTATGAAGGTCCACGTATGGGTGGAATTTTTTGGTTTACGTATGTCATTGTGGTCATTGATGAAGAAACTAATTAAATTCTCAAGGCACTCAAATGGTGATTGATGCACATCAATTTGTCCAACATTTGTTTCAGATGCTAATTTATGAACTGTAAGATAAAAGATTGTCTTTTCATGGCCAACGTCAATTCACTAACTAAACACACAATTGAATAAAGCAAACTCCGAGATGGGGTTGATGATGAATGCTTATTAAAATTTGGCATTACCTAGGAACAAATTGAAATCAAGACAAAATTCACATACAAAATTAGAAAAGAGGCAATGCATAGCACTAAATAAGTTAAACTCAATATCTCGTAATAATGACATGATATATGACATCAAATAACATGATTTGATTTTTATAATGCAAATAGAGGAAAAGTGTATATATAGCTTCAGCAAGAATAAGTTTCCCTTTCCTTATTGGCCACATAATAAGCAAATGTGATTAGCCTATGAAGAGGTGATAAACTATTAGTGACATATAAATTGCCCAACTTCCTTCAAAGTATTCCAACAATATTCTGGCAGGGATGCCTAGTTACTATCACTAAAACAATGTCATAAAGTACTTAAGAAAAGGTGGGATCTATCAGACTACAAGGTGGGATGATCCACATGGATGTGTAAAAGACGACAATGAACACCTAGAAATGTCAGTAGAAAAAAAAAACATGCAAAAATCCTCTTATGGATTTCCAAAAAATGTGCCCGATAAGATGCCCATGTATAAGTGATGAATAAAAACAAAATCATACTCACACACAAAAAGTGCTTACTATGCAATAAAATATTCTCCTCCATAAAATGCAATAAAGTTCATAGAAATGGGCCTTGTATGTCTCAAAATGAATGACACAAGTACAAGTGGAAAATGAAACTATTGTATTGTATTGTCAATGTCCTCTTCCCCATGCTCGTCTTGTGCCACACATGCAACAAGAAAATTATTGCATTCTTTTTTTAAATGTTTTTTTTTTTCCCCTTAAAATTGCATGTCAGACAAGGAATATGACGATTCTTTTTGTACAGTAAGGATGCCACCCATATTATCTCTTGTAATTTTGTTGTTATTTTGGAATTAAATCGCAATAGAGTGTGCAAAAGATATGAGGGTTGATATGAGTAATTTTCTTTGGATTTTATCCAAGATAATCTTTACATATGTAATTATTATTATTCTAAGGTTAAATTATTTTCATGAAGCCTTTAATTGTGCCTCCTTTGTGCATGCCCAAGGATTGAGGCTTTTATTGTCTCAAGGGGAGGACCTGCCAACCTTTTTATGTTGAAACCTCTAAACATTGTGTAGTGAGTCATAAGTATGGTCCTTTTTATGTTAGACGCTCTCTACTTTTCTTTTCCTTTTGAACTTAATACTTTATTGTCTCTGATAAATCCAAGTCCAAGGTTCATGTATGGATGGAATTCTTTGGTTTACCTATGTCATTATGGCCATTGATGAAAAAAATGATTAAATTCTCAAGTTGTTTTTTGTTATAAAACTGACCTAATTTTTGTCATTAAACCACAAAGGCAAGTTTGCATAGAAGTAGACCTCACACAAGACCTCTTGGAAACTATAAATTTTTAGATTGGTTGGCAAAAATTCACCCAAATGGTCACATAAATTTTCCTAACACTTGTTTTATATGCCAATTTGTGGACCATAAGATAAAAGACTGCCTTCTCATAGCCAACATCAATCCACCAACTAAGAGCATAATTGAACAAAGCAAACCCAAGATGGGGTTTAGTGATGAATGCCTATTCAAATTTGACACTACCTAATAATAAATTTAAATTAAGACATAATTCACACAAAAAAATAGAAAAGAGGCAATGTAGATCACTAAATAAGTTAAACTCAATATCTCATAATAATGACATGATATTTGACATCAGATAACAAGATTTGAACTGAGTTGATCTTTATAATGTGAATAGACAAAGAGGGTATATATAGCTTGAGCAAGAATAAGCTTCCATTTATTTATTGACCACATAATAAACAAATGTGATTAGCCTATAAGGAGGTGATAAATTATATGGCTAACATAAAGTCTGGCACATATCCTATTCTAAGCTTAATAAATTATGTTGAGCATTGTCATTGATCGTTAAGTTTTGGTATTAATGTTTTCATTGATGTCAAAAATTTCTTATGAAGGTGCATGGTCAAGTAAGCTTTGAGGTGTGTGTATGATGAATTTTTTTGATAACATAGTAAGTGTTATTATTGTATAAGAGCAGTGATGTGAGAAATACTATTTGAATAATGTTCTTATGTTAGCTTGAGAAATATAATTGAGATCAACATGAGTAAGTACAGGATAATACGTCAAGTGTCAAACATCTTGCAAAGCTTTGTCTAGACCATGTGAGATGGTATGTGCAGGTAGCATGATGAAATGAGTGAGCTATGAATAAAAATTTGTATGCTCTGAAGACCTATGTAAGCAGTTTTGAAGATGCTCTGAATGAGCTACAAAGATATTTAATGAATCTCTAAAGAATACTTGACAATGTTTGAGCATGAGAGAGGTTGTTTGAGTTTGTACATGAGGTGTTGAGGGCCTTAAAAATGATTATAAGTTCAACTCTAAAGATATGTGTATGCAAATCTGAAGATGATCTAAGTAAGTTACAAAGATCCTTAGTCAAGCTCCAAAGATCTATGTAAATAGCTCCGAAGATGCTCCAAGTGAGCCACAAAGATGATATATTAAAACTTCAAATAAGAGTGAGTGTATAAGGTTTATTAAGCATACACAAGAGGCATTATAGCACATGAGAGTTTCAAGGTGAATCCTATAGGGGTAAGTACTTAAGTCCAAGTTTGCAACTAGACTAGTTCTAGATCTTGCTTGGCCTAATGAGGCATCATGAGCTATTGGCAAGATATATAAATAATGGTTGATAGTAGTTAATCATGATAAGATATTGTATGGCATATACATGAGGTGTTAAGAGCTTGGACAGTGCCTAGAAGGTCAGTTTCAAGACCTAATGTGACTTGCAGGTCAAGGCCTAAAAAGCAAAAAGAGAGATAGTGGCTAGATGGGGTATTAGAATCAGTTTCCATGACATGGGTGATCAGGTGAGCATTGATAGAGGTGATTCAAGTTTTTTTTGGCATATGAATGAAGTTTCAAGTCATGGTTTGCAAGAAAAGGCTTGAAAAATGTTTTGAGGTCTCTTGAGTGACATAATGAAGAGTTATCTACCCAATAAGCTTTTTTAAGTACTCATTGGTACTTATAAAATCTGCATGAAAAATTAAGTTATTCATGGTAGATAAGGAAGGGTTCTAGATCAAATTTCTAAGCATTGGTTTCTATAAATAAGAGCTAAGCTTTATGAATGATTGTTAAGACTAGAAGATGGTCTAAACCTTCAAAAAACCCTAACAATGACCTGATGTTGAATATATTATTCTAAAAGCTCAAAATGGTTTGATATGGCTAGTAAAGAGATTGGAGGTTTTAGTCAACTCTCCCAGGCATCTCTAGGTGTGATTGGTTTTTCAAGTGAGTGAGTAGACCCTATATGAAAGTGCTTATTTTTGAGAGATTTGTTGTAGTAGACAAAGTTAACAGAGTCAAAGTTACTAAGTAGATGAAAGTAAAAATGTGAGACTTGTAGTTATTATCCATGAAGGTTTTTAGATAGGTTCCAGATCTCAGGTTTGCAAAGTTGGTGATCTAAATTGGCCATTCACTAATAGACCTAATGATACAGACAATAAGAAAATTAGGTATAAGTGAGAAGATGATTCTTGATATGTTTTCAGGTAAGAGTAGTGGATTAAAGTGTATGATGATGTTGTTTGGGAATTGAATAATATATCTATGCTTTGAAAAATCTTATAATTCAATGTAAGATGTTGGAACATTAAATCCAAAATTGCTTATCTGACTGAGTGGATTATATGAGATAGAAGGTTAACAGATTGGTCTGTAAGACCAATATTTGTCATTAGTACTTATAATCCTTTTGATGGAGGTTTCTCTGAGGATATGAGAAGATATTTATCATTCATTAAATTCCCTTGAAACTATTCAATTAGGTGTTATAAGTTCATGTTTCCTTGACTGTGTTTTGAAGTCAATTGGCAGTTCTATGTGAGCATTTTACAGAGAAGAGTTTGAGTTTGTATACCCTGAGTTAAAGCATATAATGAAGTCTAATATGACCTTGAGGTCATGAGGTTTTTGAATATATTATTTTTTACATGGTTTTTTTGTCAAAAATGTGTTTATGCTTCAGTTGTTCAAGATAGATTCTCTGTGTATGCACATGCCAATTATGAATAGTGATTTGAGAAGGAGTTCAAATGGTGGTTGGAACTAAAAGGCGTTGTGAACATAAATTGAAGTTGGATAAGGTATATTGGAGTGTCATATGATATTTTCATATTATATTATGTGTTTGAATATGATTCAATAAAAATCAAATGGCAACATGTTGCTAAGAAGGCCTATTAGGTCTCCATAAAGCCTAAAAGAGGAGTAAGGGCTAATTGAGATTTGGCCAACCTAATGTATTGGTTGATTAATGATTGAAGCATTTTATTTTAATATGATAATATATATTACATGGATTACCTAAGATATTTGAATTTTTTGTCTGACTAAGAATGATATGATCAAATGTCTTGTATAAAAGCAAAGCTAATTAGGTCTATTTATGTGTGCTTAGAGAGAGTAGAGAACAAGCGAATGATATAGATTAGTGGTAAGCATAATAAGTTCATGTATAACATCATATGGGTTTCATTAATTTCATATAGGAGGTCTATACATGAGGATAAATTTTAAATGACCTAATCAAGTCAAGAAGAGGGCTAGTTGAGCAAATAAGGCTATAAGCCAGTTTGAAAGGGATAAAAGTGAGTGAAGAGATGAGAATGAAGATCATCATATATTATATAATAAATAAGGGTTTATGAAGGTGACCAAGTTTTTATAGTATTTAAGTTAGTGCTGAGTCATCTAGGGGGTTGGTGCCTCCTTGCAAGTGGGTGCTTGCTAAAGCCTAGCTGAGTTGGTGCTTAGCTAGTTAGGGTTGGTGCTCCATGTGAAATTGGTGCTTCACTAAAGATTATTTTTTGTCTTATATGAATTTAGTCCATTTTCATCATCAATGGGTTTTATTCTATTTAAGGTTTTTCCATGTATATTTTGTGTTCATTTGCTTCATGCTCTTATGATTCAGTGCTTATGCTTGCTAAAATGTACATGCTCGTAAGAATGGTTAATGTATGTTTAAGTGGAATTGAATGAAAGTTTTAAATATTGATTCAACCACCCCCCCTCTTAGTCATTTTGATTCCAATAATTGGTATCAGATCTTGGTCCTTAGAAGTAGGTCTAAAATCCTAAAGGAGATCCTAATAAGCAAGGATGACTAGTCAGCAAGATCAAGGTGGTTTATCTAACAGTAAGGATTTGTTGTTTAATGGATCTAAATATGCCTTGTGGAATGTCAAAATAAAGATATATATATAATGTCACAAGGACATGATATTTGGCACTTAGTTGTGGATGGTTATATTTCACCTCCTATTCCACCAACAAATGCAATAGGTAAGAAGGCTAGTGAAAATAACTCCAAGGTAATGAATGCCATTCTTTGTGGCCTATCAGAGGTAGAGATTGTAAAGGTAATGCATTGTGTATCAACTAAAAATATATGGGATAACTTGAAGACCATAAATGAAGGAGACACTAAATTGAAGTTGGCCAATTTATAGATCCATTGAAGATAGTTTGAAATCCTGGAGATGAAACCATTGCATCTTACCTATTAAGGATTGATGAAGTTGTCAATATCATTAGAGGATTGGGAGAAGAAGTGAAAGAGTCTATTGTCCAAAAGGTGTTGAGATCACTAACTCCTAAGTTTGACTCTAAGGTGTTTACAATAGAAGAGATGTAATATTTGGATAAGCTAGAGATGGATGTGCTTCATGGCATCTTGACTACCTATGAGATGAAAATAAATGAAGAATGACCTCCCAAGAAGGAAGCAACTTTCAAATTTGAAAATAAGTCAAAGGCCAAGAAGGTCAAGGATGAGGTATGTTCAGATATTGATGATGATAAACTCATAGATATGTTTGCTAAGAACTTGAGTTTTGGCTCAGGTAAGTACAAGGATAAGCCACCCTTCAAATGTTTCAGCTATGGAAAGATTGGTCACTTTCATCCAAGTGTCCCAACGAAAATAAATCTGAGCATAATGAAGAACATGATGAACATCATGGAAATGACAAAAAAGTCTATAAATCTAAAAAGAACAAGAGAGATTTTAAGAAGAATGAAGGAAGGAAAGGGTCATTCAAGAATAAGAAGATTTTCTATACCAAAGAAGATAGCTCACCTGATGTAAGTGATTTAGGTACATCTAACATTGATGATGGCAGTAATGATCTTGAACATGACAATCGTAAAACCTTGTTCATGGCCATAAAATTAGGTAATGAGGGTTGCTTAAATTGGAAAGGCCTTATGGTTTATATAGAATCAAATGAAAAAGTATACTATGATAGTGAATAAGGATAAGTTGAAGTAAATACTGAGGCAGAGATGGTAATTTCCCTAGAGGATTGAAGTTTTAAAGAATAAAGAATCACAAACTAAGGTCATTAGTCAAGGATTATGAGGAGAAGATTGGATTGTTTGAGGAAAGGAAAAGTAACACTTACAAGGAGTATGATGAGATTTTTATCTCTAATAATATGAATGGAACCACTAGTGCTTGTTAGGGGGGTACACAGGGTACTTAAACAAACCACTAGGAGGCTAGAAAGCTCAAGGATTTTATGGGCTATAGGAGATCTATAGTGGCTATCCAGTTTGCTAGCTTGAACTAAGCTATAGCTGGACTTGTAGACAAGGTTAGGGATAACACAATAAAGTGTAAAAAGGATGTAATTTTATCTAGAAGATGTAACCACAATAAAGCAAGTAGCTAAGACTAGATAATTGATTGCATACAAATTGTGGAAACAAAAATGTTGAATAAAGAGAGCTAACAAATGATATGTAAACTTAAAATCAAAAGCATTTTCAAGCCAAATGAAAGACATTTTAATAAATAAATATGTTTTCAATCAAGGGTTCAAGAGCATGACTAATCTAAAGTTTGATCTATCTTTCACTTTCAACACTATTGTTTTCTAACAATGTAATTTCTAGTTTAGCAAGAGAGAGAGATTGTTTAAGCAAGTTGTATAGATCATTTTGAGCATATAGAATCCTACTATGTAATGAGAAAATGTTTCCAATGCAAGCATAACATATAATGACAAATATTTCAAGCAATGAAGATATATTTTAACCACATACAAATGTATAAACTTCAGAAACTATTCTAAAACTTCCTTAAACAAGATAAATCACTAAAACAAATCAAACCCTAGCATGTTTACTATAGAAAATAAATAAGCATTTCAATTTTCAAAGAAAAGTGACCTCATATCAAACTCAAGAGAGATGTGCAAACTTTATACCATTTGATTATCCAAGCTAGGAAGCAAGAGAGGAAGAGGATTAGGTTGTGTGTGAGTTGAGTCTAGACCAAGAGCCAAAAGATGCCAATCTATGAGAGAGATAATGCAAGGAGCATAAGAGACAACTACAGTGGAGTCTAGAGGGAGCAAGGAGTAACCTAAAATATTTAGGAACACTGTAGAGAGAAATGTGAATCACCAAGATAAGCTGTAGTAGAGTAGGGCATCCCCTGTCACAATGAAAAATATTATGCCAAGCAAGAACCAAGATAGATTTAAGAAAGCAACCAAGCTTTGAGTGTGATGATCAAGTGGGAATATTTGAGCAAGAATCCATGAGATAAATCAAGAGAGAGACTAAAATGAATGAGTAAAAAGTCATATATCTCAACCCTAATCTTCCAAACAACCCAAAACTAGCCATTTCTAGCCATTTGGGCCCAAACATGGCACTTTTTCATGTATTCTACCTAGTTCATGGCTTCAGTGAAGGAAACATGTGGTCTAGAATATGGGTTTCCTCCCTAAGCCTTGGCCTAGGCCTAAAGGCCACCTAGGGTAGTCAATTAGCCTCTAAAATAGCCCTAAGGGGTCCCTAGAGAGACTGCTTGGCATGAGAAAGGACCAAGATGGACTAAGGATGTGTAGGGGATGAGAATATGATGCAGGAAAGGTCCAAATGAGTGGTGAATGTTTCCAAGAAGAATAACCAAGGTCAGTAGTTTTCACATGAGTTGATGTGTAATCATAGGGAGGAGTAGGGGCATGAGAAGTATGATTACATGTCCCATTGAGGTACAAGAAATTGGTGTTTAAATGAACAAGGAGTGTTGTGCAGTACCTAGAAGCCACACAAAATCCAAGGAAAGTAATAACTAAAAGTAAAAAAGAAAACATTACCTGCACTTATCAGATAAGAATGGTAATGAAAGATGTTGATGGCATGATCCATGAGTGAGAGTGCAAATGTTGTGCAATCCAAAATCCAACTCTAAATCCAATTGCTGTGAATAAGGGGCACAAGTGATATGAAATAAAATCATACTATCCAGAATGACATTCACTAAGGCATCGACCCTAGTGTTCTCCCTATGAGGGATATGGGTGAAATGGATGTCCTTAAAGAAGGAGAGAAAATTATGTGTTTCCTCAAAGAGGGGGAGCAATTCAAAGCTAAGGATGACCTAGGCACTAGTGAGCTGAGACACGGTTGAAAGTAAGAGAATAACTGCACATAGTGCATGCCTAGCACATGAGTATCAATCAAAGATTAATGATTACATGATACTTGGTTGTATTTTTCATCTTGTTGATAAGGAGGTAACTAGATGCAACAAGATCTTAGTCCCATAGGACATCAATAATCCAAGTGGCAATAATAGGTCCTGGGTTGCCTTGACTACCACCATCCATGTGAATTACCACTAAGAGGTGCATCACAATGGGGGTCAGGGATGTAAGATGACACTATGGAAGGATTATCTCAAATTGGATCAAGATAAGTGAGTTGCACAATGGAGACAAAGAACAAAATCAAGTCACAATTGAGGGGTGAAGACCAACACTGATTGTGGGATGAGGTGACGAAGGGTGGTAGGATGTCCATGAAGGGACGAGACTTGTCAATGAAGACCAGATAAAGTCTTGAAGCAACTAAAACCATGAACCCAAACCTAAAAGAACCATAGTTAAAGAGGGAGGGGGAGTCATTAGGGATCAACTACGAATGAGTCAAGAAATTACTAATTAGAATAAGAAGATAGATCAACTTCTATCCCAAGGTGTACCTTAGAAAGGAGCCTAATATGCCAAAAGCCCTAGGGGTCCAAGAGACTGAGGTGGTCATAAAATACACCCAAATAGGCCTTAAATAGAGAAATAGACTCTACTATTATGTTTTGAATGGCCCAAAATTCCTAAGATGAAGGTTATGTGGTTCTTGGAGAAAAATGGAGCAAAACAAAGGTCAAGAGAGGGCCAAAAAAAGGCCCTGAGTGCAAGCCATGGGCTATCTAGGTAAACCTATAGCCTAGACCACTACCATGTCATGAATTTTGTGGCATGGCACACTTCCAAGCCTTGAATTATCCAAAAAACCAATGGCCTAGGCTAGAAAGGGCCAAAAATAAGCCTAGGGAGCCCGATAGGGCTTAGAACTTGTGTAAAAAGGTTGGGAAGGGTAGATAAGAAAAATAATTATTGAACTTTGTCAAAACATGTTTTTCTCATTCCAATATGTATATGATTAATCCAAGGGCATGTTTATCTCTTATGAAGATGTGATGAGGAGTCAAAGTGCTAGAGGCAGGAAAGCCATCTCAGTCAGTAGCACCACCGCCATTGTGCAGGGCCAACCATGAGAGAGTGTCTCAATGCCAACCTCGATGAGAGGTGAGGAGGTATGGTAGGAGGCCCATGATAGATGAATACATATATATAAGGCTATAATAAGTCATAATCAACCATAACCACTAACCCACACCACCTACAGGTACTACATAAAAAGAGAGAGGGAATCGATAGAGGGATAACTACTATCAAGCAATAGCCCAACCAATTAAAAGAAGAAAAATACTCTAATTATATCCTAAGGTGAATCCAAGGAGGAGTGAAAATCCAAATGGATAAAGAGACCTAAAAGGGTCTGACAATGGATGCTATGAGAGGGGAAATCCATCGAATGGGGACTTGAGGAGGGTGTTATGATAAGTTTTGAGGCTCACCAAAACACCATAGGCCTAGGCCTAGGCCTACCCCTAAGGGTAGGCCACCACTTCAACCTAACTAGAGGCCTAAACCCAAGGTATACCACCATTTATCCTATAAAGAGTCCAAAAAATATAGGCAAAGGTAGGAATAAAGAAATGAAGGATGCATATCCTTAGGTTCATCAGTCATGACCCAAAACATAGAAGTGCCAAAGGTGGGTTAATTATTAGTGAAGGAGACCTCTAAACCCAAATAAGTAAGAGGATAAAAGTGCATAAGATGCAGGAGTGTGAGATTCTTGTAAGCTCTCCTCTTATTGATCATGTTATGTGATATATCATAGATGGCATAACACTCAAGATCAGACTCAACCACTCTACCAATCTCTATAGAAGATGCATTGAGAGACATAAACTCTAATGGGAGAAGCATGACAAGAGGAGAATCATGATAAGAGGGGAAGCTCAATATTTGGGGAGACATCATGAAAGAGGTCTTTGAGAAGGGAAGAGCCAATTTGACATTATGGAGTTAGAGAAGTGGTTGGCTGATGTGTGTCAAACTCCAAAGTAGTGAATGTTGCTTGATACTCAGCTGGATCATAACATTCATCCTTGAGAAAATGAGGCTTAGAAGTAGGGGGTGTGTGATAATACACAAAACCCTATGAGGAGACAACCAAAGCATTTTTTTAGGGCTTTGTATTTACATAGAGTAATGATTAGGGATTGGGGTTAGCCTCTATGGCATGAACCTCATTTTCATGCATGAACTGAACCACACAAAACATGGTCAACATGATGACCTGCATGGTAGCTGTCTAAAGATGACCAAGAATCATGTTGTATGAAAGATCTAAGTCTAACACATAAAATTTTTTCTTGACTATCTTGGGGCCAAACTTGACCTGGAGCTTCTCCTTCCCCAACATAAATATGTCATTATTGAAACCAACATAGTTATGGTGAGAATTGGAGAGCTTCATTTGAATGATCCCAAGTTCATTGAACACACATAGAGGTATGATATAAACATAGATCATTCATCAATGATGCACTAATTAACACAAAATTCATCAACATAGGTCTCAATATAGAGAGAGAAACAAGCCCTTTGTACAATAATATAAGTGTTTGATAAAGAGGTGAGGTCAAAAGATAAGATGGGAGAATGAGGGTGCTTAGATGCATCAGAGTTGAAACAAAACTTCAACATCATCCTGTAGTGGACCTTCATGATAGAGACCAAGATCATCAAATATGAGGCCCCTTTGCTCAAGGTAGAGGTGAAGAAGATCCCAAATGGAGATCCCAATTGAGAGGCCCTATAACTCCTCTATGATGGATTAAGGATGCTATTGAGCTTGGAGAGGGATGTTATGCTGAAAGTCAAATATGACTTTGGGATTCCCTACCCCCATAGGCTGGATAGGAGGCCTAACACCATTAATCTATCTAATAGGGTCAGTGACCCAAACTGAGCACATGTTAACAAAGCATTCATAACCAATAGATTCTATATCAACAACAATAATGACCTTGATACTTTCATACTTGGCTTTCCCTCTCAGGTCAGCCTGGTTAGAGGAGTCAGAAGAGGTAGTAGAGTAAGAAGGAGAATCAGGGGCCTTATCTTTTAATTTCTTCTTTTTGTTCTTTTTATCCTTGTTGTGTTCAGGTAGAGGCTCCTTGAACACATTTAATTTATGGTTGGATTCCAAAAGAGGAGAAATTTGAGACAAAAGTGAGGCTTGCACACCAGAATTTTGGGCAACATAATTGGCATCATCATTCCTTCTCATATGATGAAAATTGTAAAACTTGGTGAGGTTATAAGGAAACATCATTTTTTTTATTCTTGATTTAGAAGCTTTATATTCATCTTACTTCTTTTTCAAAGCAATCAACTCATGGCTGTCCTTCTTATGCTTTTTAGGAGGAGAATCAATGACACCATCATTGGTCATATTATGGTTGTGATCGTGTAAATAGGATGAATTTTGGGTTGGGATGGGCCACATGCCTATTGATAATTTTGATCTTGTAGTTCAAATTTTCACCTCTATCATTAAAAACTTTTCATATCATGCCAGTTCATCTTTGAGTCAGTTATTGGTATTGAAAAGTCTGAAGGAATTGTTCAAGTCCAAATGGTCACTTTCTTTCGAGAGAATTATCCAAGCAGAAAGCCCAAAGGGCATTTTCATAAAGTCCAAAGGGCATCTTCAAAAACAAGGAAACAAGGGCACTTTTCATTTTTATGAAGGGTCCTTTTCAAAGTTCTGAGGACCCTTTCAATTTTTTTGAAGGAAAAAGGACCATTACAAAGTTTTGAAGACCTTTTAATTTTTTTCAAATGACCATTTCAATTTTTTTGAAAGGACTTTCCAAAAATTTTGAAATGGCAATTACAAAAATCTGAAGGGTCTTTTATTGGATGAAATACCATTTCAAAATTGCCAAAGGGATACTTACAACTAAGCCAAAGGGTCACTTAACTTTTTTGAAGGGTCATTTCTTTCGGGAAAGTGACAATCAAAAAGTCTGAGAGCTCTTTTCCTTTGGGAAAGTCTATTGCAATTTTTCTAAAGACTATTCATAAAGTACAAATGGGCTATTTTCCTTTCAAAAAAGTCAATTTCAAAAGTTTGGAAGGGCTCTTACCTTTAGGAAAGGTGCTTAACAATTTTTCCAAAGCCCTTTTCAAGTTTTTTGAAGCCCTTTTCAATAATTCTAAAGGGTCATTTTTTTCGGCCAAAAGACCATTCACAAAAATCCAAAGGGACTTTTCCAAAAGTCTGAAGGTTCATTATAATTTTTTCAGAGGGTAAAAGGGCTTGTCAATTTTTTCCAAAAGGACTTTTCAAAAAGTCTGAAGGGCACATTCCAATAATCTGAGGGACCATTTTCAAAAGCTTGAAGGTATGAATTCCTGTGGATAAATTGTTCGTGAGAAAGTGATTAAAAAAATTTTGAAGGGAAAAGCTTCAAAAAAATTATCTAAATAAATAATTTTAGGAAAGTGAATCAAGACAAGGGTTCAAGGGGGAAACCTGAAGGAAATGAATGAAGCAATATTATCCACAAGAAATAGACAGAAACAATTCCTGTGGGAAAGGAAAAAAGAAAAGCCCAAAAGAATTATAGCCTAAAGGAATACAAACAAAAATAAAGATCCCAAGAAAATACTGAAGGAATACATGTAGAGCATGCAAAGTGACCCAAGCAAAGATTAGATGCATATAGGATGAGTACGAACATGTAAAAAACCAATAAAGATATTATTGTTTCCATTTATAATAAGATCTATAGTACAAGATTACAATAAAAAGCACACTAAATAATAAATATAATAATCAAATCATTCACACTTGACAAAGACATGTGATTGCCTTCAAACATGACTCTTTCAGTTCCAAATGGATACTCGAATGCATGAATGGCTCAAGGAGTTTAGCATTAGAATAAGCTAACAAGGATTTCAATCTAAGTTTCTACGCCATGTATTTTCTATTCTCTTAGAGTTTCCATGCACCTCTCACTCATCAAGGTCATTTTCCATGTAAGCAAAGGCTATCTATGGTTGATTGGTCAAATTCAATTGATTGCTTATTGAAGTCATGATTATCTCTTAATCATCTCATGCATTCAATGATCTAACTCAACTTCAAGTTCAATCAAGAGGCATATTCCTTTGAAGATTGTGGCATGGATTTCCATGTAAGTCAGTTTGACTTTTCAAAGTTGGGCCCACCATCTTTTTTAAATGCCAAAGAGATTTTCATGTAGGACATAAGACAAAAGAATATTATTCTTCTATTTTCAACACCAATCTCTTGGATTTTGTATGTTTTTTTCTATATAAGTTGGATTTTCAGCCTTGAATCGATAGCCCTCTTTTGGCAAGACCAAATTCTACCAAAGATTGAGTTTTGTAACCTTTTTTAGATAAATAAAAGGGCTATTTTTAGATTGTAAAATGTTGGTATAGTGTATTTATGTCAGTGATTTTTATATGTGATAGAATTTTTTTCCTTGTCAAGTCCTGATTTTTACCTATTTACTAGTTGATTAGATTATGTAGTTCATGTTCTATGTTTGATGTCTTTTGGATGAAGTTATAGTAGATGTAAGTGGTTGGTTAGTGCCTTGAATCAAACCTATTCCCTCATTTCCCTCAAGCTTTGATCACTAGATATAACCTTTTCATAAAATACTGATGCATAGGAGTCAATTGGAATTGAAAGTTTAATATTTTTCTTTTTTAATTAATGTTTTTAAGATCTCAAATTTAGTGGATGAACTAAAATACAGGTGTATCACCATCATTAGATAGGATTTTTTCCTTCAAGTTTCCCTTTTTTCCTTTTCTTGGCAGTTTGTAGTGTAGAGTAGATATCCTAATTGATACACCAAAGGGAGCTAGCCCTTAAAATCTAGAGACTCAATCCACTAATTAGGCCACCCACAACCTAATGTTGTTTTCATGTTTTAGTAGACTATGAAGGTCTAAAACTACCTTCACAAGGGTGTGAGTCTGATTAACAATAGTTTTTGGCACGCCCAATGGGACATGAAAGAAATTCTTTGCATATCTAAAGAATTTTAAAGTTGAGAAGAAGTAGTTGTAGTAGATGAAAATATTCATCTTTATCATAAGCTAAAGATTCTACAGGTTGTAAGGTTCATAACACCATTCATGAAATCTTTTCATGCCCAAGGTTACCACAAAGTTAGCTAGTAAAGGTATTCCTTTTGAATTTATATCATATAAGAGATCAAGGTTTTGGAGGGAAAATCCATATCCTCAAAAGAAATATTTGTCCCCTAGTTATCCTATTTTTATAGGCACTATAATCCCTACTATCTAAATGGCCATCAAAAACTAGGTGCTTGTTCCATTTAATAGAGGTAGTCTACTAAATCTAGCCTAGTTTGATGAGATTCCTATGTCTTCTCTTAAAAGTATCCCATTATTCTTAGGAAAAAATCAAATAACCCCTTTTAAGCATATCCAAGATGTAGCTAATCTCTGTTTAGTCCATAATGTTGTTGAGGATAATGTTGCTATTAGATTGATTGTTGCTTCATTCAAAGGAAAAGCATTGCAATGGTATATAAACCTCCCACTAAACTCCATTTCTACCTAGGATGAATTGGGTTTAGCCTTAGTCAAGCAATTTGAGGACAAATCAGATCACCTATCTTTAGTTGAGCAATTAACTACCATAAATAGAGCTTTGCATGAGTTTATGTCTGATTTTAAACTTAGATTCCAAAAGACATGGACCAAAATACCTATGATGATTAGGCCATCCCATGAATATGCATTTATGTACTATTTTAAAGCCCTTAAATCTGATATTAGTGTGATGATATAGTCAATGGGTGGTACTACCTTGCCAGATGCTTACGAGGTTGAAATAAGGGCAGAGAATAATTTGATACAAGATAGTAAGATTTATTCAAGATCTCTAATGAATATATTTATAGAAATAAATTCCATACTATCCCCTCAAATTCCTCATATCCCATCCTTAGATCATATTCCACCACCTCAAACTCAAATTGCAGCCCCTACCAGTCAAGCTAGTGAGATAGGAGAGTTGAAAAGATTGTTACAATCCTTTGGGAATGAAATAGTGCAACTCAAGAGACAAGAATATTAGGATAATAGGCCCTATAAACAAAAAAATTAGATCACCTATCAGCCCTTCAAAGATCAAAGGCCACCTTATCAAGGTTTCAGAGAGAATAAACCACCTTATCAAACACAAGGAGACATAACTCCAACTAAGCCTTATGCTGCCCTTGATCTTAATTCTCCTTCACTTCAAAGGCCATTTTTCCCACCCCAACTCAAAACAACTTGATGCAGGATTCAAGTTGCCAGTCCTCAAATCTCAATGATGCTCAAAACCAAGCCTTGGTATCATAAAACATCACTAGGCCATGAATGACACAAGAAGAGTTTTATTTTCAAAGAGGTCAGTACCAAGATACAAGTTTTGCATCACAAGGAGAGACTAAAAAATTTTAAGGGTATCCTAATGTCATTAATGTAAATTGGCAAGTGGATGATTATGTTTCTTTTACTTAGGGTGTTGAAACTAATAATACAAGTGGTCAAGTTGTAGCTATAACTAGAGCTAAAAAAAGAGCCATTGATGAGCTACAAGAGGTGAAAAATACTTCAAGTACTCTTAATGTTGTTTTTGAGAGTACAAAATAACAACTTGTTTCCCTTAAAACATAGAAAAATTAGAATATAAAGGTTAGTAAAGTTCATTGAATACCTCTGGTTCATGAGCAGCTTGTGCTTCAAAAAGTGCAAGCAAAGGTTGGTGAATGTTAGATTAATATAGTGGATCAAATGAAGAAGTATAATATTGGTATTATCATGTGGGATTCTCTTTACATCCTTGGCCAAAAGGATATGCTCATCCAAGAGCTTTTAGCTCTCAAATTATCTCCAAAATTGGTTGAGAAAGAAGGTGTTGTCTTAACTAATTCATATCAACCAAATAAGAAAAAAGTACAAATTAAATAAGATGGAAAAGGTGGACAAAATTGAGGTACAAAAAAATAAAACTCCTCTTTTCTACCTTTATTTGATAGTAGGTGATACTTTGGTTCATAATTGTATGGTGGGTAGTGGAGCTAGTAGTACAGTCATGCCTAAACAGATTGCAGACAAGCTCGGCCTTATTTACAAGCCAAACACTAAGGGGGTATTGTAATTGGATGGGTCACCAAAAAATATGGTAGGAATCATCAAATATCTGAAATTGACATTACATTCTTGTCCCAATGTTACTATTTAGCAAGATGTTATTGATTTAGATTTGCCTCCTTACTTTGCTATGTGCCTTTCAAGGGACTTCACCTCAAAGATTAGGGGATATTTATTATCTGATTGGACTTATTTATTATTCAAAACTAGGTATGGTACCAAGGTAATTATTCTTTCTGAACATATTGCATGTTTCTATATGGAGCCATAATGCCAATTGTTGTGGACACTAATTGTATCATCTCAGATGATATACTAGAAACTAGTGGAGTAGAAAATGGATCAGCTTTGGATAGAGTTCCATATTTTTTTCTTGATGAGTGGTCTTACAATTTGCATGAGCATGATAATTATAAGATAATTGAAGAAGGAATCAATGTGTATTGCCTTCATGAGAATGATGTACTAATTCCATCCATGGTTAAGGATGATAAATCTGGTGAAGGTTTGTGGAAATTATAATTTGATGGATCAAGGAATAAACATGGTACCAAAGCTGGAACAATGTTAGTTTCTCCAAAAAATCAAAGGTATTTATTTTATATTAAATTTTAGTTTGGTTGTTCAAATGATATTGCTGAGTATGAAGCACTAGTTCACAGTTTGTAGTGGGCTAGGAAGATGAAAGTTAATTCCTTACAATTTTTTGGTGATAGTGAACTTATAGTTCACCAAGTAATATGTTTAAATATATGTCAAATTTTTTTGCTTAAATATTACAAGCATAGAATATGGGACTTACTTGAATATTTTCAAGCTTTTAACATTAAGGTAATACTATAGGCAAGAATAAACATGCAGATAGGTTGGCTGCCATTGGGTCACAATTTAGCATTTCAGCTAATATAAAGAGTGAGAAAATTCAGTCACATATAAAGGTGATTGTAAGGCCTTATATTCTATATAATCATGATAATTGGTAGGTGTTCGAAGATGACAACCAAATTGTAAGATTCTTGCAAGAGGAGGCTAAGTTTTCTTCAAGAAACTGATCAAAGTATTTAAAATAGTATGGTGATCAGGTTGTGTAACTAAAAATAAATAAGTTTCCCAAGGGATTGGTCACACTTGAGAACATTTTTAGTGGTGATGACAAGTTAAGGAAAGAGAAGTCATCCTTATCAACAATTGAAGAACACTATGCCAATGTAGAGATTATGGTTGGTAAGTTTTTGAAGTTGGGTAAGGTATGCACTCCTTTACAAAAATAAAATTTCATTGAGTTATGCACAAGTTTTGCTGATGTATTTAGATGGCAATATAGTGATCTCAAGGGATTTGACCCAAGTTTAACTCAACACACCATTGAGTTAGAGGCTAAAACTAAACCATTGAGACAAAGACAAAGGTCCATTAATCCTAAGCTTGAGGCTTTGATGAGAGCTGAGCTTCACAATCTCATAGAATCAACTATTATATTTCTAATTAAGTACTCAACTTGGGTGGTAAATTTTGTTTCGATATGGAAGAAGAATGGTGAGATTATCTTGTGTGTTGACTTCCATGATTTGAATAGGGTTTCACTTAAAAATCACTATCCATTGCCATCAATGGAATAAATTTTATAGCTAATTGCAAGTTCATAGAGTTTTTCTTTTTTAGAATGATATAGTGGCTACAATTAGATCTTGGTCAAGGAGGAGGACCAATTTAAGACAACCTTCACAACCAAGTGGGGGACTTTTGCATATAGAAAGATGCCATTTGGTTTATATAATGATGGAGAAACCTTTTAGAGAGCCATGAATATGGAATTCTAAGGCCTTCTTAACAAGTTTTTACTTTTTTATTTGGATGATATAATAGTGTTTTGAAAGAGTGTAGATGATCACATGGTTCATCTCAAGCAAGTGGTCAAAAGGTGTAGGCAATTTGGGGTATCTCTAAATCCCAAAAAGTGTGTCTTCTCAGTTCATAAAGGTAAGCTCATTGGACATGTGGTTTCAAAGTATGGTTTTATCATATATTCTGAAAGGGTAGACTCCATTCTTTCACTTTCCTTGCCTAAGCATAAAAAGGCTATGCAAAGCTTGTTTGAGAAAATCAATTTCATAAGGAGATCTATTTCAGATTTTGCCATTTTAGCTAAGACACTTACAACCATGCTAAAGAAGAATCAGAGCTTCAGCTTATCCAAAGGAGTAAAGAGTTTTGAAGATATTAATAAATCCATAGCTAGTGCTCCTACACTTATAAATCCAAATTTCACAAAAGATTTCATTTTGTATACATATGCCAACATGGACACCATTTCAGGCATTCTTATGCAACAAAATCATGAGGCTTTAGAGTAGCCAATAGCTTTCTTTATTCAAAGATTGGAAGAGTATGAAATAAGGTATTATTTTGTTGAAAAACATGTTCTTTTAGTTATAAGGTCTCTTAAAAAGTTTAGATACTTGTTGTCTAATAATAAGATACACCTAATGGTTTCTCATCCAAGCATCAAGGAGTTCCTTTGAACAAAGATATAAATGAGAAGAGAGCTAGTTGGATAACCAACGTAATGGAGTATGATGTGTAAATTAAGGTCACAAAGTTAATTAGAGGAAAAGGACTCTGTGAGCATCTATCTCAAGACTTGCAAGAGACTAATGAGGTTGTTTTGGTGTCAAATGATGAAGAGGTTACAACTGGTCATACCTCACCTTCCAGCTGGTTTCATGACTTGGTATGCTATCTCTAAGATGGTATTTATCCCTCTCATATAAGTACTTCAAAAATAAGATATTTCAGGTTGCAATCAATTCTATTTTTGCTTATTGATGGTGTTTTATTCAAGAAAGATATCAATGGCATGTTGCTAAGATGTATAGAGCCAAACCAAACTCAGAGATTGCTTGAAGAATTACATGATGGACATGGTGGAGGAAATTTTTCTACAAGAACCGAAACCTTTAAGATAATGAGAGGTGGGTAATATTGGCCTAGTATATTTGGTGATTTCCATGCATAGGTTAGGAAGAGCAAATAGTGTGTTATGTTTATAGGGAAAGTGAAACTTACAGCCTTACCTCTTTAACCAATTGTGGTGGATCAACCCTTTATCCAATGGAGATTGTAATTCATTGGTCTTATAAATCTTCCTTTAATTTCAAGACATAAATGGATTATAATTGCTATAAATTACTTCACATGTTGGACAGAAGTAGTGGCATTGAAAGAAGCAAATGAAACCAATGTTCTAGATTTCTATGAAGGTTTTCTTACTAGATTTGGAGTTCCTTCAACTATTATTTATGATAATTCAATGAATTTTGTGGTAACTAGGATCAGTCAATGGGCTATCTAACATGGGATTTATCTTATCACTTCATCGAACTATTATCCACAAGGCAATGACCTTGTTGAATCTATAAATAATAACCTATTGAAGATCATAAGGACTATTGAAGACAATAAGAGGTCATGTAATCTCAAGTTAAATTCATCTCTATGGGTTGATAGGATTACCTACAAAAGATCAATAGCCAACTCTCCATACAAGCTGGTAGATGGTAAGGAAGCAAGGTTACCCATTTCTCTTGAGTTTCCTACTTTAGAACTAATGCATTAACTTGAATTGTTGGAGAATGAGCCTACAGATATTAGGTATGCTAATATTTTTGAGTTGGAAGAGATAAAAAATCAGTCCATGCTAGCCATGGAAATTCATCAAGCACAAGTGAAGAGAGATTTTGACAAAGGAGCTTCATCATGAAGTTTCAAGGAAGGAGATTTGGTCCACAAGTGGGATGAGGATCAAGCTAAAATAGGAAGGCACACAAAGTTTGACTCCCTTTATAGTGACCCATACACAATCTCTAGCCACAAATCCCATAATGCCTTGTAACTTGCAAAGATGGATGGTGAAGAGCTTCCAATCCCAATCAATGGGATACATTTAAAACATTGCCATTGAAGAGAAAAGTTTCTTGTACATAGTTAGTTAGTTAGTTTTCCTCCAAGTGCTATTCAAGCACATTAGTTTGGTTCTATTTTTTCCCAAATAAGTTCTTTATTTGCACATTTGCTTTGTTTAGTTAGTTTTCCCTACTTTGTGTGTTTTCCTTCTTATTTTAGAGGATGAAGGTTATCTCATGCCAGGTCAAAAGAGAGTTTGCAGTCATGGATCAAATTTTTCATTACTTTGTGAGTCCAAGATTCATGTAAATGGTCTAGTTCTCAAGCATAGTAGGCATGCTTCCCAGTTGAGTCACCAAAATGTTGACAATTTTGCCCCTGTAGGTCAAATTGTCACCTCTACCATTTGAAACTTGCATATCATGCCAATTCATCTTATGAGTCAGTTATTGGTCCTAAAAAGTCTGAAGGAATTATTCAAGTCTAAAAGGTCACTTTCTTTTATGAGAATTGTCCAAGCAAAAAGTTGAAGGGCATCTTCAAAAGTAAGGGCACTTTTCATTTTTTTTAATGGTCCTTTTCAAAGTTCCGAGGACCATTTCAAGTTTCTCAAAGGAAAAAGGACCATTAAAAAGTTATAAAGACCTTTTCATTTTTTTGAAGGACCATTTCAATTTTTTCGAAAGGATTTTTCAAATTTTTTGAAAGGGCAATTACAAAAATCTGAAGGGTCTTTTATCAGATGAAAGACCATTTCAAAATTGCTGAAGGGATACTTGCAACTAAGTCGAAGGGTCACTTAACTTTTTTGAAGTGTCATTTCTTTTGAGAAAGTAACAATCAAAAAGTTTGAGAGGTATTTTCCTTCTAGAAAGTCCATTGCAAGTTTTCTGAAGACTATTTCACAAAGTGCCAAAGGGGTCCTTTTCCTTTTGAAAAAGTCAATTTCAAGGGCTCTTACCTTTAGGAAAGGTCCTTAACAATTTTTCCAAATCCCTTTACAAGTTTTTCAAAGCCCTTTTCAAAAATTTCGAAGGGTCATTTCTTTTAGCCAAAAGACCATTTACAAAAATTTGAAGGGACTTTTCCAAAAGTCTGAAGGTTCATTACAACTTTTCCAAAAGGAAAATGGGCTTGTCAATTTTTCTGAAAGGACTTTTCAAAAAGTTCGAAGGGCACATTCTAATAATCCAAGGGACCATTTTCAAAATCTCGAAGGTATGAATTCCCATGAATAATTTATCTATGAGAAAGTGATTAAAAAAATTTTGAAGGGAAAAGCTTCAGCTAAAATGTTTGAAAAAATAAGTTTAGGAAAGTGAATGAAGACAAGGGTTCAGGGGGAAATCCCAAAGGAAATGAATGAAAAAATATTATCTACAAGAAATAAATAGAAATAATTCTTACAGGAAAGGAGAAAATAAAATCCTAAAATAATTATAGCCCAAAGGAATACAAACAGAAATAAAGAGCCTGAGAAAATGTTGAAGGAATACATGCAAAGCATGCAAAGTGGCCCAAGCAAAGATTAGAAGCATCCAGGATGAACATGAACATGCAAAAAACTAATAAAGATATTATTTTTTCCATTTATAATAAGATCTATAGTCTAAGACTGTAGTAAAAATCATGCCAAATAATACATGCAATAATCAAATCATTCACACTTAGCAAAGACATGAATCTGCCTTCAAGCATGACTCTCTCAGTTCCAAAGGGAAACTCGAATGCATAAAGGGCTTAAGCAGTTTAATATTGGAATAAGTTAACAAGGAGTAAAATATAAGTTTCTATGCCATGTATTTGTTTTTCTCTTGGAGTTTCCATGCACCTCTCACTCATCAAGGTCCTTTTCCATGCAATCAAAGGCTACCTATAGTTGATTGGTCAAAAATTTAATTAACTATTTGTTGAAGTCATGCTTATCTCCTAGTCATCTCATGCATTCAATGATCCAACTCAGCTTCAAGTTCAATCAAGAGGCATATTCCTTTAAAGATTGTGGCATGGCTATCCATGCAAGACAATTTGACTTTTCAAATTTGGGCCCACCATCCTTTTCAAATGCCAAAGAGCTTTTCATGTAGGACATAAGACAAAATAATATTATTCTTTTATTTTCAGTACCATTCTCTTAGCTTTTTTATGCTTTTTATATATAAGTTAGATTTTTATCCTTGAATTGATAGCCCTCTTTTGGCAAGACTAAATTCCATCAAAGATTGAGTTTTGTAACCTTTTTCAAATAAATAGGACTATTTTCAGATTCTAGAATGCTAGTATAGTGTATTTATGTTAGTGATTTGCATATGTGATAGAATTTTCTTCCTTTTCAAGTCCTAATTCTTACCTATTTACTAGTTGATTAGATTATGAAGGTCATGTTCTATGTTTGATGTCTTTTGGCTGAAGTTACAGTGGATGTAAGTGGTTGGTTAGTGCATTGAATTAGGCGTATTCCCTCATTTCCCTCAAGCTTTGATCACCAGATAGAACCTTTCATGAAATGCTGATACATAAGAGTCAATTAGAATTGAAATTTTAGTCTTTTTATTATCTAATCAGTGTTTTTATGAGCTCAAATTGAGTGGATGAACTAAAATATAGGTGTATCACCATCATTAGACATGATTTTTTCTTTCAAGTTTCTCTTTTTTCCTTTTCCCAATAATTTGTAACATAGAGTAGAGATCCTAATTGATACACCAAAGGGAGCTAGCACTTAGAATATAGAGGCTCAATTCACTAATTAGGCCACCCACAACCTAGGATTATTTTCATGTTTAAACATACTGTGAAGGCCTAAATCTATCTTCATAAGGGTGTGAGTCTAATTGACAACAATGCTCACACATACCTAAAATACTTCAATCTTCATACAATCATTAATAACTTCATCATACGAGGAGGGCTCACTCTTAAAGACCTCAAGGTGAAATTATTGCCTCAATGATTGCATGAAAATATCATAAAGCTGATCATCTGACAATCTAGTTTTGCATGTATACACGATTGGATCCCACCTATGCACAAAATCAAAGTTTGACTCACCCTTAGCTTGTGCCATGGAGGTGAGTGATTAGATGCTAAGGTTGAAAGGTCTAGAGATATCAAAGTATTAGAGGAAATCATCTAAAAGGAGATGGAAACTAGAGGTAGATTCTAAAACCAAACAAGATATTCAGCTTGTAGAGAATGAGTGAATAACTTCAACATCATGCCTTCATCCTATTCCCAATCTATACATGCCATACTATGATTCATGGGACTTGATTCTTGAGTCCCATTGAACTTAGGAATTTTAGGGACAGAAGTAGGAAGGTGAATAACACGTACCCACATGGCTAGAGGATTTTGATGGAGATCATCATAGGCATGATTAATAGTGGGCTAGGGATGAGCTTTAGGAGGTGGTTCATGATGTTAAAGATGTTGCCTATGCCCATAGACATCAAGATGACCATGATCATAGATGGGATGATATTGAGGTGGTTCTTGATAGGGAAGATGCTCATGGTGAAAAGCATCTCTACCACAAAGTGGGGAATGACCACGGGAAGGGTAACATTCTCCATGGGGATGATGGTAAGATGTAGCATACTCATGGAAGTGGTTGTGATGACCAAAGTCTCCATGATGCTAGTTATGTGCCATCAGATGAGGGTTAATCGATGGGTGTTGATGCTCATGATAGGCATCCCACAGATCTCTAATCCATAGGTGGCAATCAAAATCATCACTTTCATTAGAAAATATAAAAGAAGGGCTAGGAGGATGGGAAGAATCTTCATGATGAGTATACCTCATTGAGTGAGAATAACTATGACCCATAGTATAGATATGAGGGTATTCTTAATATAGAGTTTATTTACATGAAAGCGGCAAGGAACTTGCATGAGAACTGGTCAAGGCACTTGAAATTGAGTGGGTGAGAGATCTATCTCCAGAAGAAGCATGTTATCAAATCTTAGGGGGATAAAGATGCACTTCATTCACTTGAAGGCATCTACGACAATCATTAATGATTACATGTAGCTCATCAAGCCTTAGTCACATAAGGGGATCCTCATCACCTCGAATGGGTGAATGAGATATGGCAAGAGGATAAGAGGAAACATCCTCAAATGAATGAAGCTTGGACTAGTGGAAAATAGACTGAGTCCATTAGTTATAGTCCTACCAATCTTGTTTCCTTTCAAACATGAGAGGATGTAGACTACCATACTAGGTCAAGGGAACCTATTATATCCTATGATGTCTATGGCATTCCATCATAATTGTGTCTTGCTCATGAGTGAGCTCAGGGATGATACCCTAAATCTAATGGGATTGGCATCCCAAGGGTGGGAAACTGACCATGGATGTAATGAATCAAGATCAACATAGAAGATAAAAAAAGGTAAACCAATAGGGATCCAATAAGGAGAATAACACAAAACCAAAGAAAGATAAAATAACCAAGGTGATAGCTAAATCATAACTAAAAGTAAAGCCTAACATCTAATAGAGGGGAGTTGGTTAAGAGAGATCTGAATGGGATATAACTAACATGAGACCATATGTGAGGTCTTATCAGGCATGATAGATTGTAGTTCCAAAAATCTAAATAGAACCACTAGTGTTTGGTAGGGGGTATTAGGGTACTCAAACAAACCACTAAGAGGCTAGAAGGCTCATGGATTTTATGGGCTAGAGGAGATCTATAGTGGCTATCCAGTTTTCCATCTTGTACTGAGATATAAATAGAATTGTAGACCAAGGTAGGGATAGCATGATAAAGCACATAAAGGATGTAGGTATCTATAATGGATCTAACCATAGTAAAGTAAGTAGCTAAGACTAGATAACTGATTGCATACAAATTGTGAAAACAATAGTGTTGAGTAAAGAGATCTAACAAATGATATGTAAACTTAGAAGGAAAGGCACTTTTAGGATAAATGAAAGACATTTTAAGTAATAAAGAAATTTTCAAGAAAATTTTCAAGAGCATGCCTAATATAAGTTTGAGTTAACTTTCACTTTCAACACTATTATTTTCTAATAATGCAATTTCTAGTTTAACAAGAGAGAGATTGTTTAAGCAAGTTGTATAGATCATTTTGATCATATATAATCCTAATATGTAATGAGAAAACATTTATAATGCAAGAATAACATATAATGATATTTTTTTCAAGAAATGAAGATATATTTTAGCCACATAAAAATGTATAAACTTAAAAAATATTCTAAAACTGCCCTAAACAATCTAAATCACTAAAAAAAATCAAACCCTAACATGTATAGTACAAAAAATAAATAATCATTTCACTTTTCAAAGCAAAGTACCCTCATATCAAACTCAAGAGAGATGTGTAGAATTTATACCAAATTATTATCCAAGATAGGAATCAAGAGAGGAAGAGGATCAGGTTATGTGTGAGCCAAGTCTAAACCAAGAGCCAAAAGCTATGGAAGAGGTGAAGGAGAAGCTGCCAATTTATGAGAGAGCCAATGCAAAGAGAAAAAGAGATAGGTGAAATGGATTATTGAGGTAGTTAGGAGAAACTCACAACCTTTAGGAACATTTTAGAGAGCAATGTGAATTATCAAGATAAGCTATAGTAGAGTAGGGCATCCCTTGTCATAATGAAAACTATTATGCCAAGCAAGAACCAAGAGAGATTTAAAAAAACATCCAAGCTTTGTGTGTGATGATCAAGTGGAAATATTTGAGAAAGAATATAGGAGATAGATCAATAGATAACCTCAAATGAATAAGGAAATATGTATATATCTCAACCCTAATCCACCAAACAACCCAAAACTAGCCATTTGGGTCCAAATAGGGTAATTTTTCATGCATTATGCCTAGGATGTGGCTTAGGCCATGGATTTTGTGAAGGAAACATGTAGCATAGGCCACAAGTTTCCTCCCTAAGCTACTTCTTGGGCCTATAGGCCATCTAAGGTGGTCGAAAAGCCTCTAGAAGGGCCTTGAGGGGTCCCTAAAGAGCCTGTCTGACATGAGAAAGGACCAAGATGGACTGAGGATGTGTAGGGGATGAGAATATTATTCAAGAAAGGTCCAAGTGAGTGAAAAATGCCTCCAAGTGGGATAAATAGGTTCAATAGTCACCATGTGAGATGATGTGTATTCATAGGGAGGAGTAGGGTCATAGGAAGTATGATTACAAGATCATCAATCAAGTTGAGAAACAGATGGAGGTAGTCAATGCAATCCTAAAGGCTAAATAAGAAGATTACATTAGATATGTTGCTGAAATATAATATCTAAAATTTGAGTTGGATCAAGCATCTAGAAAGGTGAAGAGATTTATGAAATTTGAAAAGAGCACTAAGGTTCTTTATGATATCTTAAGTAGTCAAAAGTCTGCAAGTGACAAGATAGGTCTTAGATTCAAGGAAGACCAAAAGAAGGCATCTTAAGTCAAGGAGAAGACTGTCAAAGACAAGAAGGTCAACATGAAAAAACCTATCAAACAAACTAATTCTATAAGGTATGTTGGTTATTTCATTGGTTATTATTTTATATGCAGTCAGTTTGGTCATGGAGTAAGAAAATCGAGAAGAACCTCCAAGAATGAGTAGTCATGGAACTATGGAAGGAGTCAAAATTCACATCAATCAAATGGAATATATAAAGTAGCATATTATAGTTGTCATGATATAGGACACATTGCAGGATTCTATCCTAATAGAGTTAAAAGGTTATCAATTCAAGACAAGAAGTTTTGAGCTCCTAGAGTGCAAGAAAGAAGGAAAATGAATGTATAAAAACCAAAGGTAGTAAAGATAAGTCATGTTCAGTCTATAAGACTACTTAATAAGATAAATCATGCCTCAGATGTGAAATCAAGTTAGGTATGTCTATTGTCAACTCACATTGATGATTAAAAGGTTGATGATGAGATCAAGCCTATAGTGCCAATCAAGCCCAAAAGGACATTGAAGAATGTCTAATCTTGTGAAAGCATGGAGATATGGGAATATCCTGAGTTCATGATGTTTTAGTTCCCTATGAAAAGGGGTGGTCTCATTAATCTTCATGGAGACATTCTTCTATTAGTAGAATCATGATGTTACAATCAAATAATGTTTCTTTTTTAGAATATTTTAGGTTGTCTATGTTGCAAACAAGGAGATGAAGATGGATATTATCCATTCCTATGTTGATAAATCTATCGTTTGAAGTATAGTAGGCATCATGATGAGATATCTAAGGCTATTATTAGGGATCTAAAGTCAAATTGCAAAAAAATGGTATATGAGAGGTAAGATTTTGGTATCTATCTAATATCATTCTTTTAGTGTTAGTAGACGAAAGTAGACATCTCCTTTTCACCAATTCTTTGTAGAAAACTTGCAGTAGTAGGTAAGGGCCGAATGGCTACGGCTTCATTGTATTAATAAAATATGCAATTTTACAATTCCTTGTTTAATTTTTGATTCTTAGGATCCTTCGAAAAGGGCAAGAGAAGAGCATACTCTTGAAACAAGGCTACTAGATTTCTATAGAAGGCTTAGAATTTTTTTGATGAAAACTCTATGGAGGAGAGGCTTATTTATAGTATTTTGGGAGGTCCTACCTAGAATCTTTGCCAAGGTAGTGTCATGTCCCATCATACTTTACAGCATAAAATTGAGATGATGTTGGAGGCACTGGATGAAGACGTCTGGCTTTGTGGGTCCAACATTGCTTCCGCTTCAGTTAACAGGTCATTTTCACTGATCGATTGGAAAAGACACCTTATATGGAATGTGCTGGAAAGATGCCAATGGTGAGGTCCAACTTCACATGAGTGATGGTGAGGATTGATGTAGAAGTAAGATTCCCACTCCAGCTGTATGGACAACTGTATCTTGTCCATGATCTTCTTCTTCATGTATATGGTGAAGACCATATCTTGCCACCCATCTGTAAAAGTGTTCATTATGTAAGGCCCTAATTTTTACCATCCAAGTCCTTAGAGGATGCTTTAATAATTTAGTGAACTAGTGAAAAAGGAATTCACTGTTTAGTCTTTTGATTATTATCACACCAGTGTTTTGATGACGGTTTGCTTGAATGGTTGCTGTGAAAGACATTTGCAAATCCTGTCCTGCTGCATATGATATCTGGGTGTACCTTGGATGCAACCCTTCACAAAGGATTTATTATTGGACAATAAAATTTAAAGATTCAAATCCTTGATTGTAGATCCTGGTTAGATTGAAGCCAGGAATGGGCTGGTGCATTAGCGTAGCAGGTGGATTTCAATTGAGCTAATCTGCTATTATATTATCAGTACCTTTAATGTGCTCTACTAAAAAGTTAAACTGATTGAAAAAGGCTTGCCATCTACAATATTTACCATGACCATATTTTCAACCATGATCTTTTTCTCTGAAGGTCAGAAATCTAGTATAATCAATTTTTACAATAAAATGGGGCAAGTGCAACAATTTTAATATGAAATTTTCTAAACATTTTTTTATAGCATAGATTTCTTTATCAAAAGAAATCCATTTAAGCACATCAGTACTGAAAACTCCATAGGAGAATTCATAGACAAATTGTTTATTGTTATGTACACAACCAAGTACTCCTCCCCATGCAGTGTTGGAGGCATCAGTATAAACTATCATTTGATCAGATTTTGGGATATACAAATCAAGAAGTAAGCTCACTTTAGATTTGATTTTGTGGATTGCAGCTGTATGCTCTTCCTTCCATTTAAAAGCTTTCTTTTTTTGGAGAAGTTCTTAAAGAAGAAACCTATCTTCACTAGAGTTAGGATGAAAGCTATTTAGATAGTTCAATAATCCCAAAAAGGCTTGGAGTTTGGGTTTATCCAGAATGTCTAGAAAAATGATGACCTTTTCTTTGATATGTGGATAAATTTATAGTTTTGAATCTTGGATCACCATTTTAAGAAAGTTGCATTCAGTTTTGCATAACTAAATTTTTGTTTTTGATAAAACTATTTCTGCATTTTGTGCCAGTTCAAAGAATCTGGAGATATGAGTAAAATGGTCAGAAAGAGAATGACTTAAAATTAGAATGTCATCTATGTACACACACAAAAATTTAGAAGTGCCTTGAAATATTTTATCCATATGGGCCTGGTAGAATGCAGGGGCATTCATCAAGCTGAAAGGCATCACTGTCCACTGGAAATCGCTGAAAGGGTAGTTGAATGCTGTCTTTTCTTTGTTAGCTTCTTTGACCCTGATTTGATAAAAGCTAGATTTACAGTCAAATTGAGAGAAATATTTACATGTTGTGACCTTCTCTAATAAATAGGTTTTATTTGGAATGGGATATGGAAATGGCTGGGTAATGGCATTCAATGGTCTATAATTAATGACCATTCTTTTCTTCCCTCTTTTTTGCTCAGAATGTTTGTTAACCATAAATGCATAACAACAGTAAGGAGAAGTTGATTTTTCAATAAAACCATTACTTTCCAATTCTTTGATCTATAGTTCCATATCGTTATAATCCTATGCTGGTATTGAGATCCTTTTCCCAATCTTCATATGTTTACCTTTAATGATTTTAATATCCATTTCAGGCATATATTTTAACCAAAACTACTGAGGGTTATCAAAACAGATAGTGGTTTTGATCTTTTCTCCTATATCTTGGATTTTAGCAAGGATTATTATCTCAGGTATTTGAGTCATTCAACTAGGGAATTGTTTAGTGGCATAAATGAGGTGAGGAATCCTAAGCCTTTCATTTTCGATAGTAAACATGATACTCTTTATGGTTGAACCATAGGGTGAGTATCTGTCTATAAAGGCACCACCTAGTAGGATATCTATAGGCATCTTATCTAAGGCAAAGAAATCAGCATGGAAGATTTTATCTTATATCCAAAGGGTTCGCTGATGTTTGTATTTATTCCAGATGAAACTATTCCCTTTGACACCTAGGCTCTTATAAGCCATAGTATCATCCAATATCTTCTAGTCATGGATGAGTTGAGATTTAACAAAAGAGAGAGAATCTCTTGTATCAATTTGGGCATCTACTAGTCTGCCATTAACTTCTAGAGTAATAATCTCAAAAAACTTTCCATTAATTAGCTATGTTAGATAAGTTGGTTGTGGAATTTCTAAGGGAGGAATGCTTGTACATACCAGTTTTTGTCTCCTTAGATCTTAAACAAGAGGTTATTCAAGGTAGATGTCTTTTGCTTCTTATTTTGCTTCTCCTTCTTCTTGGAGATTACTGCATTCATCTGGATAGTAATCTTGATCTGAGTAGAAAGAGCTTTCTACTTCTTCATCCTCTTCCTTTTCTTCTGTGGGAAGCAATATATCCCATTGTGGCTCTATTTTTGGTGCTGGGATTTATCTTGGAGCATCTATGCTGGTGAACTTGTTCTTGATCCAAGAGGCACTTGGATTGAAAGAGCTCTGGAATCACAAAGGAGGATGATGAGGTCTTTGCAATGTTGGAGGTATTCAAGGCATTAAGGGTTGTCTCCCTCTAGTTAATCCTTCTCCTCTAGAGTATCCTTGTGTCCTTGGTCTTGTGTCTCATTTTGGTACTTCATGGTGATGTCGAGACCAAGTACCATGTGATTCATATAACAAATATGAATTATCATGGTGCTGAGGTTGGTACCATGGTCATTACATGTTGGTGAGTGGTTGTTCCAAATCATCAACTAATGATTCAAGAGCATCTACATCTTCATTGTCTTCTGAATCTTCTTCAGGGAGATCATCTAGAATTGGTTCATAGATGTCATCTTGTAGGTAGAGATCTTCATCAGAATCAATGATATCCCACCATGCTATTACATTGGAAGTAAAAACAACTTTGACTGCAAGATTTTTGCAATGGCACTGAGGAGCAATATGGCCAGGTTTGTGACAAATGTAGTAAATTGGTTATTTGGATGGAGGATAGGTAGTATGAAATTTCTTGAGGAAATGATGAGGAGGAGGATATGAGTTCTTACAAGGAAAAGAGCGATGCCGAAGAGAAAGATGCTGGTGATATTTCTTCTATTGTTTAGGAGGTTGGACAAATGGCCAAAAGCCAAAAGGGGCTATTTTAGGAAAAGCTGGAGCAATCTAGGAAGCTTGATGCTTGGTGAGCTTCTGAATGGATTTAGTCTCAAAGACTAAACACATAGCTTATTGCTTAGCAAAATCAATTACATCAGAGAGCGAGAGGTCTTCTATGGTGGGACTTTTGAGATCAATATAAGCAATTACTTTATCAATAAGATTATATGGTAAAGCATGCAAGAATTTGATCTTGATCTCTATGGAGGAAAAGCTCTTACTTTAATATGCTAATTCTCTAAATTGTTTAGCAAAAGCATTAAATTGTTTTAAGTCACAAAGCTCCATTTTGAGAAGCCATTTCTTGGATTCTATTTCACGATTTGCAATTGGAGGTGAAAACTCATTAATGAGTAAGTGAAATAAAGTGGCTAGATGATCAGGCTGATTATGAACTCTTTAAAAATTTTATGCTTCAGTCATGGAATCCCACCATCGATTGACAATGCCCCAAAATAATTTAGAGGCAAAATTAGTAGTACCTGCTGGATCTAAATGAGAATTAATGGTGATGACTCTCATGGAGTTACACCATGCTGAAATCTTATTTAAGGGATTTAAAAAATCATCTGTATTGGGGTACCAAGGCTGTAATTGGACATGTGTCCTTTGCATGAGAGTAGTATTGGGATGCCTTTTGCTTGGCTTAAAATTGGGACTGAATACTACCTTGTAAGGCAATTGGTTAATAGAGGATTCTGCCTGTTGAACCTGTTTAGAAAGCCATTCAAGACTTTCATCTAATGATACTAACTTGGAATCAATGTAAGACAATTGACTTTGTATATTTGTATAGAGGGTATTAGTATTGTATTCAAGAATAGTGAGTTTGTCTATACTATCTTTAATATACAAAACATCTCTGCAGAGATGATCAAAATTTTCTAACAGATGGGAGTTAAACCTTGAAGTATAATTTCTATGTTTAAACTCATTAGAAGGTTCAATGTATCCTTGATAAGTAGCAAAAAAATATTGTACCGTGCTTTTAGGCTACTTATGGATCCCTTTATGTGGTGGCCACCTTCCACCTTTATACAGAGTTACTTTATTTTCTGTATAAAATTCTAGACTATCTTCTCTTGGAGGATTCATCATTGTACAAGGTAATTAATCTTTTAGATCAAGTCCTTGGTTAATTTCCTCATCTTCAATTAGAATATGACCTATTTTTATAGCTCTAAGAGAGGAAGAGGTTGATGGTCTGGAAGGAGAAAGGGCAAAAGAATTTACTTTATTTTCTGTATAAAATTCTAGACTATCTTCTCTTGGAGGATTCATCATTGTACAAGGTAATTAATCTTTTAGATCAAGTCCTTGGTTAATTTCCTCATCTTCAATTAGAATATGACCTATTTTTATAGCTCTACGAGAGGAAGAGGTTGATGGTCTAGAAGGAGAAAGGGCAGAAGAATTTACAGGTAAAGATCTGGGAAGAATATTAACAATTTTGCCATCACTTTTATGTACTGTGGCTTGACCTTTCATTTTGGGAGAAAGTTTTTTCAACAAGTCAAGTTTCCAATTAGAAGGTATCTCAATAGACTCTATATGACCTTTCTAAAGTTAAACAGTACCACTAAGTCATCTAGCATATGGCAGGTTTTCAAGGATCTTTGGGTGTTTCATATTTGTCATACTGTATACGACAGAGATATTAATGGAGGCATACTTAAATTCACCAAACATATTCAAACCAAAAATGGAGGTGAACAAACCCCAACAATATAAAGAACCAAACTTAACTTCTTTACATCCTTTATCACGGACTACGATAGAGAGGTTAGGACAAAAATCAAAACAAATGACTTCGTCATTTAGATGACCAAGACTTGATAATTGACAGGCATTACAGAAGTTTACTTGGCATCTATCACATAGTGATAAATATATTACAAGTTTAAAATTTCTAGGAATCAATGGATTTATATGAACTCTTATAAGACCAAAATGTAAAAACTTTACATCTTCATGTGACATTGTATAATTGATTTCAGGTTTTGGTAATAAAGATAGTAAATTTGTTTGAAAATTTTGCTTGGGCTTATAATTAAGAATTAATTCAACAGATTTGATCTTAGGCTTTACAAATGACTACCTTATGCTGACTCCATTCATTTATGTCTACATCATAGATAGAATGTTCCTCGTTCAACCACCTTCCAAGGGTGTAGTGCTCAAACTCAAAATCTTCTTCATCAACTTTCCCTTTTATTTTAATATTTTTTTCTTGACTGGCTTGGGGAAGTTTGAACTTGTATGAAGAAATCGTGCCAATGTGTTCACATGTGAAACTCTTTCCTTTTGGAAGAACATTATGTTCAAGAGCTTCTGCTTCCTTAAGGATTTGTTCTCTGGTAATCTTTTTACTCAGAAAATCCAAAAAGCTTGAACATTGGGATATTTTTTGGAGGAATTCTATACTCAATGGTTCAGCTGAGGTAGAGGCAAAAGATAGTCTAGCAGACTTAGATGTACATAGAGGCTCTGAGGCTCTTTGGTTGAATCTGCTTGTGGATCTGACTAGTGGATGTCTGTTAGAGGTTTTTGCACTATACTAAATAATAGGCTGTCCTAAAGGGGTTAATGCAGGTATTATTTTAGTAGAAGGAATTGGGGCTGTAGCAATAATTAATTGGTTATGGGTCTCCACCATGCTTGCTGGGTTAAACTCTGTGGCCAAGGTAACAGTGCCTTGTCACCGAGCATGGAGCTTTGGTAAGGTCAGATTGAGAAAATAATTTTGAGGAAGAAGCCACCTGGGAACATAAACATCAGAGACAGATAGATCAATGATGGAATCGGATGCAATTAAGGGCTATTCGTTGGAAAAGCCATGACTGTCTATATGATGACCAAAGTCTACCAGATTTGTTGCTTAGAGAGGAAAGGTAGTTCCAACCGGCATATCTTCAGCTTCAAATAGGGTTTGAAGGAGATTAAAGGTATAACAGGTTGAAATAGTGCAATAAGTGCTACCAGGCATTAAATGGATGTCGTACAATTGCAACATGAAAACTAAGGCATGTGCTAGGTTTACATTTGATAAGCTAAGAATAAAATTAGGTTGTACTGGACAATAAACATTGTGGTTAAGAAGACCATAGTAAATACTAATTACTCCATGTAAGTAGGATGGGTTGTGGCCATCAAGAAAAGAACCAAAATACTCCACTTGAATATCATAATTAAAATGGGGCATTATTTTGAGTTCTACTAAACTAAGTTGGACATGTGTATAACCAGTAAATATCCACTTTTGTTGATCTGCAGGGGTTATAAAGAGATATACATGACACTGGCCAAATCCTTGAATAGATAATATATATTCAGATTGTTTTATAGTCTGACTACACTTTGGCTTGAAATTAATTTGAGCAAACACATCTTTAATAGTTAAATTAAGAAATTCAAACCGACCAGAGGTGCTGGCTTCCAGGGTTTGATCTACTACAAATTTATTGACTGGAATAAAAGATATTGAACTTGAGGGATCCATTATGAACTAGATATTTTATTCACACCTAGGGTTATGTGTATTAGCTTCCGTAATTAAGTTCTTGCCAACTTAATTCTGATACGGGTTAAATTTATCATGCATCCAAGATAACTAGGTTAAACATGATATCAAACCAGCTCTAATATCAAAAGAGCTTGATTTGTAAAGACAAAGGGGGAGTCCCTAAATATATTGTTGGTGTCAAGAATGGGATAGCCTTGTGTGTGGTCAAGAGTTTTATCTTTTCAATCATATCAAGGAAGGTAAGTTATTTGAGTTTCTAGTTCTTTTAAAGAATATATGTTTGGTCTAAGAGGGAGCTTGGTAGCTCTGAGTTCTTTATCAAGAAAATGATTACTTTTGATATGCATGGATTTAAGGAGAGATTATGTCTAAGATGATCATAGAATCTATTTGTTGAGTTTTTGATGGATCAACTGCGAGAGTGACCTGATTAAGAGAAGTTTTTGAGAATTTTTGTCATAGGTGGTTGCCATAATTTTTGAAGATTTTGTGCCATTTAGTGTCTTTGAGAGGTAGTATCAGCTTAGAGGGAGAAAGTATGATTCTAGTAGCTGCAGGTGACCTTGATGTCTACTATTAACAAAATTAGGGTGGATGCTTGGTTTGAGGGTAAGATATTCAGGTTGTTAACTAAGTTTGATTTTTGTTGAAGTGGTATTATAATCTGAGTTCATTCTAAAATAGATGATAGTTGTGGAAGACCTTTATAATTAATGTCAAAAGGGGAGAAAGATTAGAAAGGGTGAGAAAAGGCAAGATCAAAAAGGGTGATAAAAAGAAAGATTAGAAAGGGTGATAAAAGGAAAGAATCAAGTCTAAGAAATGATTGCCATCAAGAGTGGTTGACATAGTTTTATGAGTATGTTCACCATCAATGACAAAGGGGGAGATTATTGAGCATTGTCATTGATTGTTGAGTTTTTGTATTAATGTTTTCATTGATGTTAAAATGTTCTTATGAAGGTGCATGGTCAAGTAGTCTTTAAGGTGTGTGTATGATGAGTTCTTTTTCCAATGTAGTAAGTGTTGTTGTTGTATGAGAGCAATGATGTGAGAAGTACTTTTTGAAGAATGTTCTTATGTCAGCTTGAGTAATATCATTGAGATCATCATGAGTAAGTATAAGAAATTATATAAAGTTGTAAACATCTTGTAAAGCTTTGTTGAGACCATGTGATATGGTATGTGTAGGTAACATGATGAAATGAGTGAGATTTAAAGAAAAATTTGTATGCTTTGAAGATCTATGTAAGTAGTTCCAAAAATTCTTTGAATGAGCTATGAAGATCCTTAGTGAAGCTCTGAAGAATACTTGATAGTGTTTGAGCATGAAAGAGTTTGTACATGAGGTTTTGAGGGCCTTAAAACTTATTAGAAGGTTATATTCAAAGATCTATGTATGTAATCTGAAGATGCTCCAAATAAATTATGAAGATCCTTATTCGAGCTTTGAAGATCTATGTAAACATTTCCAAATATGCTTTGAGTGAGCCACAAAGATGATCTATTGAAATTCCAAAGAAGAGTGAGTGTATAAGGTTGATTGAGAATACACAAGAGGCATCATAATAAAGTATATTTTTAAGGTGAAGCCTATAGGGGTTAGTACTTTAGGCCAAATCTGCAACTAGACTAATTCTAGATCTTGCTTGGCCTAATGAGGCATCATGAGCTATTGACAAAATATATAAAGAATGGATGAAAGTATTTAAGGATGATAAAATATTGCATGGCATGTACATGAGGTGATAAGAGCTTGGATAGTGTCTTAAATGTCAGTTTCAAGACCTAATGGGACTTGCAGGTCAAGGCCTAGAAAGAGAAAAGAGAGATGGTGGCCAGATGGGGTATCAAGATTAGTTTTCATGACCAAAATGTTTTGAGGTCTCTCAAGTGTATAAAATAAAGAGTTATCTACCTGAGAAGGTTTTTCAAGTACTCAATGTTTACATGAGAACTTAAGATGTTCATGGTAGATAAAGAAGGGTTATATCTCAAAGTTCTAAGCATTGGTTTCTATAAATAGGATCTAAGCTTTATGAATTATTATTAAGACTGGAAGATAGTCTAAACCCTCAACCAACCCTAACAATGCCCTATTGTTGAAGATATTATTATAAAGAGATTATAATAGTTTTATATGGCCACCTAAGTGGTTATAGGTTATATTCAACTCTCTCAAGAATCTCTAGGTGTGGTTAGTTTCTCAGGTGAGTGAGCAGACCCTACATGAAAGTGCTTATTTTTTGGAGATTTGTTATAGTAGGCAGAGTTAACTAAGTCAAAGTTGATAAGTAGATGAAGGTAAAATTGTGAGACTTGTAGTTATTTTCCATGAAGGTTTTTAGATAGGTTTTATATCTCAGATGTGTAAATTTGGTGATCTAAATTGGCCAGTCACTAATAAACCTAATGATATAGATAATAAGAAAATCAGACAAAAGTGAGAAGATGATTACTGATATGTTTTCATATAAGAGTGATGGATGAAAGTGTATGATGATGTTTTTTAGGAATTTAATAATCTATCCATACTTTGTAAAAGCTTTGAATTTAGTGTAAGAGGTTGGAACATTGAATCCAAAATTACTTATCTGGCTTAGTGGAGTCTGTGAGAGAGAAGGTCAACAGTTTGGTTTGCAAGACTAATAGTTGCCATTATTACTTGTAATAATTTTGATGAAGGTTTCTATGAAGATGTTATAATATCTTGTTCATGCATTTAAATCCATTGAAACCATTAAATTAGGTGTTATAAGTTCATGTTTCCTTGGTTTTGTTTTGAAGTCAGTTGGTAGTTCTGAGTAAACATCTTACAAAGAAGAGTTTGATCCTGTATACCCTATGTTGAAGCATATGCATTTTTTTGAGATGGTCCTAAGGTCATGAGGTTTTTTAATATGTGTTTTTTTCCATGGTTGTTTGGCAAAAATGTGTTTATGCTTCAGTTGTTCAAGATAGATTCTCTATGTATGTACAAGCCTATTGTGAATAATGATTTGAGAAGGGGTTTAAATGGTGGTTGGACCTAAAAGGTGTTTTGAACCTAAAATGAAGTTGGATAAGGTATATTAGAGTGAAATATGACGTTTTCCTACCATTTGAGGTGTTTTAATATCCTTCAAGAAAGATTAAAGGGTAACATGTTGCTAAGAAGGCCTATTAGGTCTCCATAAAGCCTAAAAGAGGAGTAAGGGATAATTGAGCTTTGGATGACCTAATGTATTGGTTGATTCATGATTTAAGAATTTTATTTTAATATTCTAAGATATATTACATGGATGACATAAGATATTTGTAGTTTTTTCCTGACTAAGAAGGATATGATCAAGTGTCTTGTATAAAATCAAAGCTAATTAGGCCTATTTGTGTGTGTTTAGAAAGAGTAGAGAAAAAATGAATGATAAGATCAGTGGTAATCAAAATAAGGTATTTTATAACATCATAGGGGTGTCATGAATATCATATATGATGTCTACGCATGAGCATTAAGGTTAAATAACCTAAAAAAGTCAAGAAGAGGGCTAGTTGAGTGAATAAGGCTAGAAGCCAATTTGAAAGGGATAAAAGTGAGAGAAGAGATGAGAATGAAGTTCATCATCTATTATATAATCAATAAGGGTTTATGAATGTGATAAAGTGTATCTAGTGGTTAATTTGGTGCTAAGTCATCTAGGGGGTTGGTGCCTCCTTACAAGTGGGTGCTTGCTAAAGACTAGCTAAGCTAGTGCTTAGCTAGTTGGGGTTAGTGCTTCATGTGGAGTTGGTGCTTCACTAAATATTGGTGTTTGTCTTATATCAATGTAGTCCATTTTAAACATCACTGGACTTTTTTTCCTTTAAGGGTTTCCCACATGTATACTATTTTTATGTGTTTCATGCTCTTATGATTTGGTGCTTATGCTTACTAAGATGTACATGCTAGTAAGAATGGTTCATGTATGTTTAAGTGGAATTGAATGAAAGTTTTGAAGATTGATTCACCCCCTCCTCTTAGTCATTTTTATTATGACAAATTATGTATTATGATACACTTCTCTAACTTTAAAATAGTAAACTATCCTAAGTTAACTAAAAAATATGTGCATAGTATATCGTACTAACATCTATATGATTATAAAATATCCTAAGTAAACTATGCATATAAATTATAGGCTATACAAAAATGAGGTTCATAATCATATAAAAATGGGTCACAAAAATTAGGCCTGATGAGGTATCAATGTAGAAATATAGATAAAATATGGTTTGATATAAATTTCTTATAGATAATCAATCTCACTAGAATGCACAAATAGCCAACCACTACAACTACTGAATCAAACTAGGAATTAGTGCTCTATACAAGGCTCCCTTATAAGAAACATTAATATTAAAAAAATGGTTTGAACACACTTGAATAAATATTGCACACCCATACCCTTATAATTTTGAACTAGGTGGAAGATGATTTTATAGTAATAAATGTATCTCATAAGGTGATGGTGAAGTGTTGAAGCATGTGACAAATGACAAAAAAACTAAAATTATGAGGAGATGATAGAAATAGTCCAAAGTGACACACAAATCAACCAACTTATTTTAAATTATTCCAATAATATTTTGGTAGGGATGCCTAAGTAGTGTCACTAAAACATTATCATAAATTACTTAAGAAATGGTGGGATCCATCAGACTACAAGGTGGTATGATCCACATAGATGTGCAAAAGATGACAATGAGCACCTAGAAATGTCATCCAAAAAAAATACAAAAATCATCATATGGGTATTAAAAAAAATGTGCCTAATAAGATGCCCATGTACAAGTGATGAATAATGCATGATTGTTGTGTTAAAATTAAAATAATACTCACACAAAAAAGTGTTTATTAGGTAATAAAATATTCTACTACATAAAATGCAATAAAGTTAATAGAAACAAGCCTTGTATGTGTCAAAATGAATAACACCAATAGAAGTGGTAGATAGAACTAACCAAATACTATTTCTCAAATAAAATAAACTCAAAAAAATATATTGAGTGGTTGTAGACACCCAAATGTGACAAAAACTCTACCATTTTTGCACAACCTTGCTTATTAAGATTGTTGATGATGAACGAAGGGCTTATTTTCATGGCATGTTTTAAGTCTTAGGATTATTTCTCTTGTTGGTCATTCTAATGTATTTTGTATGTTTATTTCACCTTGTCAAATATACCTTGGGGATCCCCAATCTCATTCTATGTCTTTACCTTTCTTTTTGTGGCTTTTAGAAAAGGTTGACTTCACAAACAAGTCCTTACCATAACTCTATTTAAGTAATGTGGACTTGTATCAGCATAAATTTTAGATTTTTTTTAAGTTTGTATGTCCATAAAAGTCTCTTTTATTGCTGTTGGTTTTTTCAAGTTGGCCTCCTCATGCAGTAATAAGACCTAAAATCAAATTCAAGAGTTATATATAAGTAAGTGTCATGTTAGTAGTTAAGGATAAATCTTGATTATCACAAAACTACAAAAAAAAGTTTATATATTCTTATATATGATTAATTATTGATTTATTTAAAGGTTATAAGGCTAAATATATCATCTACAAGCTTGTGTCAAGGGTAATCATAGGTGTAAAAGCATCTAGTCTTGCATCCACTATTACACACACACACACATACACACACACACACACACACACACACACACACACACACACACACACACACACACACACACACACACACACACACACACACACACACACACACACACACACACACACACACACACACACACACACACTCACACACACACACACACACACACACACACACACACACACACACACACACACACACACACACACACTCACTCACTCACTCACTCACTCACTCACTCACTTAAGAATTAGAACTACATCGACATAAGGGCATTTTTAGATAGGTAGGTAACACTTAGATTTGTGGGGTTTTAAGTAGGTATATCATATATTCACCTTTCCTAATACCCCTCTTTTGTATTTGATATCTATTTGATTTATTTTAAAAAAATCAAGTTTTCATATTTTAGGTACTTTTACACATCAAATCAAATCCCATAATTAATCATTTAACCATATCTAATAGTTTTAGGTGATCACAAATAAAAATCAATATAATAGTAAACTAAAATGCAACCAAATTCAACAAATAAGGCCACAATGTGCCCCTATCCACCTAACATGACCTTGTCTTAGTACATCACATACTCCTATTTTTAGTTGTGACATAGTTCATAGACCTTTCCAACCAGTTTCTCATCAATAATTAGCCTACACAGTCAACATAAAATAGATCTAAGTTAGGTTTTTCACATTTAATTGAAAGTTAATATATAGTTTACTATATTTTACATTTAGATTATGTATATTTTATTGACCTAAATTAATATTCAATCATTTATTGTTTTATTACATTTTATTGGTAAATCAAAATTAAAACACAAATAAACATTATAGTGAATCTATAATCTTTTTATAACACTAGGTGTTTGCTTGATTTTTATCTTAGGATTTCATAAAAATTGTTATAAATTTTTGACATTGAAAGAAATAAAATTTAACCTTGGATATAAATCTGACACTACAAGTTAATCTTTTCAACATTGGATATTTATTTGACACAAAATATATTATCTTTTAACCTTAGATAAATATCTAACACTGAAGCATTTCTCTTCAACCTCAATTTGAAATGTGTTGATCTCTATACACAAAAATATTTTTCTTTTCTTTTCTCTTTATTTTATATTTGCTTGTTGCTTATTTTATCAATTGTTTTCTAGAAGTTGTAAAACTACATAGCGATTGTCCTTATGGGCTAAGTGGTGACCTATTCTATAGACACCATGGTGTGAAGGGTAATAAACTAATACTCAAGACATTTTACAACACTAAACATATAATTTAGTTTTTATTTATCTAATGGTATATTGGAAATTCCTATGGTCCCTTGTTTATACCATAAGAAGCCTCTTTATCCATTCAATTTTTGGTGTACTTGAGAGGATCATATCACCTATGGAAGTTACTCTCATTTAACCTTTATATATGGGATAGTGGGCTACAAGGATGATTTAGCCTCTATAGTTAGTGATCTAACATATTTGGCTGACACTAGTCTACAAATGGGTAATTATAATTAAGATCCCACATAATCATTCAAACCCTTGCTTAGATCACCCATTATACCTTCATTTTTTCTTTTATTACATTAATAATCATCTATTTTTTACATGCAAGATTACTTGATAGCAATAATAATTTTATTTGTTGTATTTAAATTCAATGTATATATCATGGATAGTCAAAGTAAATATTTTACAGATGTTCATCCTATAGATAAGTTGTTATCTACTCATGTTATGCCTTTTACTTATTATAATGAATTGAAAAACCATAAAAATAAAAAACTTATGGAAGACTAATATACTAATGATTATGATTTTGATGATATATCATGAATAGACAATTTGATTTTGATGAAACTCAGGGACAAGAGTCCATGGAAATGAATTCAACCCTATATTTTTATTTGGTTTTACCTATAGATTCTTCTCTAGAGTCACTTCTAGATTCATCTCTAAATTCACCTTTATATTCTCATTTAAGAAACCTCTATATTCCTCTCTGGATTCACATCTAGATTCCTCTTTCGAGTAACCTCTAGATTATGATTTAGAGTCACCTCTAGATTCCTCTTAAGAGTCACCTCTAAATCCCTCTCTAGAGTCATGTCTAGATTCTTCTTTAAAGTCACCTTTAGAATCCTCTTCAAATTCACTTCCAGATTCCTCTTTAGTTTCATATTTAAACCCTTATTTGGTTACACTTATTAATTCCTCTTTGGTTTCACTTCTATATTCCTCTTTGGATTCATATTAAAACCCTTCTTTGGTTACACTTATTGATTCTTATTTGGTTTCATCTTTAGATTCTTCTATTAAGGAAAATCATAATGTGAATGTATAATGTGAACATATTACTATTAATGATTTGTTAATATAAATCACATAGTGATTTGTAAAGTGCATATTTAGGGATAAGTTAGTTGTTAGAATAGGTAACTTATTATAGAGTAAATGTTTATTCAAACCATTGTTATATAATGTAATGTTACAGTTGAATAAAACAAGCTGGTTGATTGACTAGAAAAATTATGTATGAGCCTTCAGCTCTGGCCTAATAAGGGTTATTTTTAATATCTGATATTAGATCAGGCATCCTGATGGGACCTCTCTATACATTTCATTCACATGTGATTTGACACCAAAATGCTTTTTGAATAGTATTGTTGTGTAGATCACATGAAACTACTATTCATAAATTCATCCACCCTTATTGTAAATTGTCATCAATTCTTAGTGTTGACCATGTGAGAATTTGTTGGCTCCACCACCCATTTGTATTTTTATTTCTGCTTCCACCCTACTCATTCTTTCTATAATTTTTCCACCCATTATTGTTCACTATGTGCATTCTAAAATTTGAAAAATTAAAACAAAAATTGATATATATATATATATATATATATATATATATATATATATATATATAGTTTGTATTTTTTTGTAGACAGGGCTATACAATAAAGGAGATATTTGAAGCAGCTTTTTATAGATATTTACATTCAATGATCTCTATGGATTAGATTTTCACTAAACACATTTAAATCAAGTTGTACTCTTGATTGGAGTTTTTAGATCTACATTATGTATATGCATTTTCAAATCCATACATTATCTATGTGAGGATTTGATTTATTATTGCATCATAGTCTCTTTGGTGAATCGATTCAAAGTACTCTCTCTTGGATCTTGTATAAAGTATATTACAGGGATTTATTTGCATTGAGGCATCAGATCTAAGTTTTGAATCAAGCATCACTCTATTATCACTATAGTAAAAGACTCTCCATGAAGTGATCACCTTTCTCAGTTCATATCCAATGCATCAACTGCATATAGCTTGTGGCCTTCATTATGACAAACTCCCATTGGTTACATTTTTGAGTTCCTTATCGACACCCACTCCATCATGTACCTACCATAGTTTATCAACCTCCATTTCAACCTATATATATAGTGTTATGCATGTTAATGTCCTCTTAACATCGCTATTCAACTTCTCACTGCCCTTGGTCATAGCATTTCCTCTCTTCTACCACATAATCCACCTCAAATCTGCAACACATAGTTTAAATGTTTGTTTAGAGTTCATTTAGGTATTTTTAGTTTAATTTTAGGTATTATGTGGAGTTTATTTAATGTATTAAATTTTAAACATTTGGATTATTTATAGTTTATTTTATTGTTTAATTTTGGTTTTGTTTGGAAGTCTTGGTTCAACTATTTTTAAGTTATAATTATTTAAGTTCATAGTTTTTTATGTTGGTTTATTTTTATTTCATAGTATTTAATAAGTTTTTATTTATTAAAATCTTAATTTTTTTTATTAAGTCATTTTTATTGAATTTTGTTAAGAGATTTTAAGTTTTTCTTGTAGTTTAAATTATTGAGTCAAGTGTTTAATATGGTTTTATTATTTTAAGTCATGGTTTGTAATGTTTAGTATATAATTTTTTTGTATTGAGTTTAATTTTGAATTTGTTTAAAACTCATGTTAAGTATATTGGGTCATTTTGTTTGGTATTTATAGTCTTTTTGCATCTAGTTATTTTATCATCTTTTATTGATGTCTAAGTATAAATGGTCAGTCTTCATGTCAATAATATTCCATTGTCGTTTTTCATTTTCTTTGAGTCGATAGTATAGTATTAAAAAGTAATTAAATATTATTACTTTTTAAATTGTTTGAGTCAATATGGTCTTTAGTCTTGTGAGTCAAGTCCTTTTTAAATTGTGAGCCTCAAATAAGCCGTGAAAGGTGAATTTCAATAAAATGGGAAGTTTTGTAATGGACACATTATCGGTTGCAACCGACATCTGTGAGTTCACATTAGGAGAGGGAATGCTGAGGAAAATCATAATGTGAATATATAATGTGAACATATTACTATTAGTGATTTGTTAATATAAATCACATAGTGATTTGTAAGGAGTATATTTAGGGATAAGTTAGTTGTTAATATTTAGTTGTTAGAACAACTAACTTATTATAGAGTAAATGGTTATTCAAACCATTTTTATATAATGTAATGCTATAGTTGAGTAAAATTAGCTGATTAATTGACTGACAAAATTGTGTATGAGCTTTTGGCTCTGGCTTGATAAGGGCTATTTTCAATATCTTCTTTAGTTTCACCTCTAGATTCCTCTTTAAATTTATATTTAGATTATACTATAAATTTACCTTCAGATTCTACACAGGATCCTTCTTTACCTTATTCCTTAACTAATAATCTAGAGAAAAAAGAGCATTCTAAAAATGAATATATACCCTCTCTTAAATTTCCACTTACCATCAAAAAGGAAGAATCTTATCCTTGTACACATAATTTTTCTATTCATTTTTCCACTGCACTTCATTGCATTCACACTTGTAAAGTAAATACACATAACATATAAATTAAGAAGGATAATGTCATTCATGAACAAATTCTTACTTTTCCTTCTCTTGAAGTGAAAATAAGTAATACTAGTAGTGGTGCCATCTCTATTTATTATACAATTAGAGAATATTGAGCCTACATGCCATAACTCTTCCCCCTTGTAAACCAATGAGGATCAAATTCCTTATATTTCACTGAGTACATCATAAGCTACCATTGAAAGCAATGATAATTATTTTAAAAAATATTGTGATGTTATTGCTACTTCAACCTCATGTTTGTCTTAAAATGATACTAATCTTACACCATAATTCCATAATTTTAGTAAAGAGTTACTTGATTTATCTTTTTTATAATTATGTAATGTAACCCTAGGTTGATAAAGAGCTGATTAATAAATCAAGGAATACAATACTATAGTATCAACAACCACTAATTTTCATAATAATTAATTTATTTGAATATTTTATAAATAACAATGAATTAGAAAAGGTGTGCTTAGCTCTAAAATATGATTGAGATAGACAAGTGGTGGGTTGGGAAGTGATGTAGGAGAAGGGCAAAGTGTCATCAATAGAGAACATGTGTCAAAACCCTCTTTAAATAATAGCATGACCCTCTTTTCTAGTAGTGCACTGCATAATAGACCTTCCATACAATGATAATGATCCTATTCAGGTGAAAATTGAAATTCTGGGTAGACATTTACTCTATTTTGGGAATTTTGTGCCTATATGACCAAGACCTAGATCATTGTCTATTCTATGCTTTAACTGATTTCACTATGAAACCCTAAGTCTCCATGTTTACTAGGGTTTTGAAGAACACAAGTGTAAGGAATGTGGAATTAATAGGGTAGGATAAGCATGACCTCAACACCCCATGTGTTGAGCACTACCTACATACTAATACTTTGAAAGGGCATCAAGCCTAATGTATTTCTCCCAATCTAAGTGCTAATGCAAGTGAGAGTGATGATAGTATTCTTAAGTATGAATGCTAATTTAAATTCTTTTGAGTGTGAATTGAGACTGTAAACCCAAGTAAAACTGATATCTAGGATGTTGTAGATGGATGCATGCAAAAATAGGGTAAATAGGGATCAATAACCTTAATTTACATAACTATTTCTAAGCTTGTTCATGATAATTGCCATCTATCTAATAAATAAATGAGAGTGCTCTTTATATAGTGTTATGATGCTTTTTGAGACATGAAATGAGTCTAGACTGACCCTAAGATTCTTTATAAGGTATTAATATATCCATTAGAGGTAAGGGAAGCTAAAGGTCAATATCACTACCCCCTTTTCCAATAGAAAATTATGTTATAGACTAATGAGGCTATACTATTGTCTAGGTGGCTGACACATGTGAAAAAGGATTAGGGATGCCTAGGTGATGGGTCAATGTGGCTCTTGGTATATCTAGGCATGGTCTAGATGTACATAAAAGCTAGAAAAGGATCAAAATAGGCCCTAAAATAAGTCTAGGGATAAGTTAAGGATAGGGTGGTCTCAAGTGACACTCATTGCAATAAAATGAAATTTTATATGACTACATTTTCCCCTCATTTATTTTATAAATATAACAAAGTTAAATTACTAGGATAAAAGAAAGAGAAACATACCTAGACTTATTGATGAGGCAAATACCTTGAATGTAGGTCTGAGTTTATGAAATGTGCTCCATTATGTGTCCTAAAAATGAAACATATATGAATTAATAGTTAATAAATATAAAAATCAAATACAAAACTAATTAAATATATGTGAAAGAGAGGAAAAGAATAAACACACTTCACTAGGTATACAAACCAATGCAAAAACTTGGTAAAATCCTATGTAGAAGGTGATCAAATAGTGAATAGCTTAGATTGAGCTAATGGATTTCCCAATACCCATGTATTAGTGGATCAAGAAATAAATATTGCCTTGAATCCATCATTTCCCACCCCTATTCGATGGATTATAATTTGTGAATAACTTGGATTAGACAGATGAATTTTCCAAGCCTATTATGTAGGCGGATCAAGAACTCAAGTAGGTCATGGCTCCATCATTGCCTACCCATGTGTAGTATAAGAAGATGAAACTAAAATTGTGTGATGTCATGAATATGTAAAAGATGGCTCTAGGACACTCGAGAACTTTGAAATGTAAAATAGCTCATGGGCCACTCGATAACTTTAAAATGTAAAATGGCTCAAGGGCCACTCAAGAAATCAGGAACTCAAGAACTCAAGAATGCTAATCACTACATATGGAATGAGGTATTAATTTAGTGTAATCCTAATGTATATTGTGTTTGAAGTATACAACATGGAGAATGATATGGATTTGTCATTCCATCTGAGAGAATTAGTGCAAAATTGAGTATATAAAAATAATGTGCCATGCACATGCCCCAAATTCTGATATCTATACATATGGATTCTAGATTGAGTTATAGTAATCTATGTTTGTGCATATCTAAAATTAAAATGGGAATGATCATGATACCCATGATGCTCCTAATATGAGCAACACTATGTAATTATATTTAAAAATTGAATATAGACTAAACATATAATATAATCTATGATTAAGACTATGCAAACCTAAAATTTACCCACTATACCTTTCTAATAATTTCAAAAGTTTCTATTTTTAAGGATATTAGACAATAGTGTGGTGGGTGAACTATAACACACTACACTCTTGTTAATGTACTACACTATTATCAAAAAGTATTGTTTTTGATAAAAATTGAGACTAATTTATGTATGGCTATATTTAACTATATTTTCCTAAGTCTAAGCTCTATAATATATGTCTATGTGCTAAAAAAATGTTTTGAGTTCACTAAGATGGCTTGATTTCTATGACAAACCCCTATAAATTACCCATTTTTTGAGGGGAGTTGTTGAAGCTATGTAATAATTGTCCTTAAAATATAAGCTATGCATCATGTGTGTTAGACTAAAAATATATGATATCTTCATGATAAACCAATATAATGTTTATACATGACATCATAATGTAAAAGAGATTGAGCATAAGTTGGAAATGTATGATGTATGTTATATCTAGCATTCACAATGTTATCAAGATAGATATAAAAATGTAGGCATATGTATGAACATTAAATATAAATATAATCTGAGTAAACTACTTGGGGGGGAAGGGGTATGATGTCCATCAAGGCACCCAAGAAATAAGGGGAGATGCATGAGATCCCTCATGGCATTGCAAACTGTATGTGAAATTAACAAGAAAGAGATATGCGTCATGTCATGACGCATACATGAAAGTATAAATACAAACACATGAGGCACACAAAGTAGGCCAAGGGGTCATAATACAAGGGACATGGGCACATGTCACTAAGTCTAAAAAAGGCACAGATTACATGCTCAAATGTATGCATATGTTAAAAACACACAAGTTTAGCCTAGATCCAGATGGAAGGACATGTTAAAATGTACATATACACAATCAAGAAGCATACACAAGGACATGGGCACATGTCTTAAGCATAAAAGTTATAATGAACTTTCTTCAAAATTAAATTAATAAATCACAATATAACTAAAATAAAATAAAATGTGATAAGCCACTTCGAAGGGACAATCTCCAAATCCTTACAATAATATATAACTCGCATATAACTTGCTTTGAGTGAGCCACACTAATCCCTATATATTAAATGAATGGGGAGAGTCACACCCATTCATCCCACATTTACATATTGATAAGTCAACCTAAAATAATAATTAACTAATGAATGCAAATAAAAATGAAGAGTGTGTCATAGGTTAAGGGCTTAACATTCCCCCTCACTTCAAAACAACATTGCCCTCAACATTGAATAACTCTAGATAGCATTGTAAAAATGTTACTAGCCAGGCACATCTTCCTCTTTATTGCATTTTGTCACATCAAATTCATCATCATTGGCACCTATAATTGAGAATATTTTTTTCTCAGCACACTTATGACCTTTTCTCCATTTTCTATCATAATTGAAACATAATCCTTTTCCCCATTTCTTTGTAATTTGGTGAGGAGTCAATAGTGTAGGTTGAGGGAAGGTTTGTATGGGGCCAAACACTCTTCAATAATAGTGAAACCCATATGGTTGAACATATATATTTCCTTTCACCTATGAGAAAATACCATGCATTTTGATATAGTTTCTTAGATTAAACATGGAAACATCTAGTTAGATTGTATCCTTGAGACCACCCAAGAAGAGATCATTCATGTTATCACTTGAGATATCATCCACCCTTAAAGATAAGTTCTAAAATTGGTGAATATAGTCATCAATTGAAATTGATTATCATAGCTTTACTAATTAGCTAAATTAGTTTTTTGTTACAATATGATGGTAGTACATTTGTATCTCATCCATGAACATTGACCAAGTAACAATAAGACACTTCTTTTTCTTCTGAGCACAAAGCCATCAATACCAAATAAACTACTCTAGATCTAAATACAAGGATGCCATAACCACCTTTTATCCACATGAGATATTATGTATATCAAAAACATTCTCCATTTATTTTATCCAAGTAAGGGGATCATTCCAATCAAACTTACATATTTTGACTTTTGGAGTCATGTTTCTTACATGTGGTGGATTTGGATTTATTGGGGAGTGGCTCAAAGATCCATCTAGGTTAGGTTATGAAATATCTAGACCCAAAAATCCACCTTAATTAGCTTGATTATTAATAATTTATGGTTTCTTTTGAGTATGTTTAACAACATTTAGATTTGTACCAATTTTTTTTATGAGATCATCCAAGTGTTGATTTATCTGGTCTACTTTATTCATCATCTCTAATTGCAACCCTTACATGACTTGCATATCATACTCTAGCTAACTCACTTTATGATCAGTTGTAGAAAATCCCATAACCATAGATCCACCTTCTATATCCATATCTTATTTCATAGGATTTTTTCCTAGAGTGTTAGCACCCTTTCCCCTACCCCTAGTCTGTGGTCTTTCCATAAACAATCTTACCAATATCCACCCTGATTTTAAAATTTTCATCATTGACCCAAATGTTACCAATCAATATGGTACTTGTGTCGGTATTAATTTAGAAAACATAAATAATATATCTAAGCTATATTTTTTTGATCTTTCCATATATGTAAACAAATATGAAAATTTATGAAAATTTTGGACTGTAGAGCAATTTTATGTAAAATAGTGAAAATGAAATAATTCCCTCAAAATAGATATTTTGGTCTCAACATTTTACTGTAGACTCCTTATATGATCCTCAAACTCTAGAGAATAAATTGTGGAAAAAATCATATTGGTTTGATAGATATAGTGGAAATAATTTTGTTGCCTAGATCACTACTCTAGGATCACTTGTAATGAACTTTCTTCACAATTAAAGTAATAAAACAAAATATAAATGAAATATAACAATATATATATATATATATATATATATATATATATATATATATATATATATATATATATAAGCCACTTCGAGGGGGAAAACTACAAATCCTTAAAATAAGATATAACTCACATATAACCTACTTTGAGTGAGCCACACTCATCGCTATATATAGAATGAATGGGGAGAGTCACACCCATTCATCTTATCTTTACATATCGTTAAGTTAGCCTAAAGTATAATTAAATAATGAATGCAAATACAAATGAAGAGTTTATCATAGGTTAAGGGATTAACAAAAGTAATGAAAGGATAATGGCATATTCAAATTCCCTTGAATAAATGTAGAAGCAAAGAGACATAATCAAATATAAACTTGTAAAATTAGAAATGAAAGTATGCATAAACATGTGGTAAAAATTTGTATAAGATCAAAGATGTACATAAGATGAGTCTATAGTAGCAAATCTAAATTTGTGTAGAGGACCAGAGTCCTGTAGTAATCTACAAACACTTGAAGGTAAAAAGTGAAGAATGTATATATGATAAAACTGACCACATTAACATAGATAACATATGTAGTACCTAGAAAATAGAAGGGATGTAAACATGAAAATGCATACAATCTAAAACTTGTCTTTTTTGAGCAATTTTTGAATATTTTTTAAAAATTTTGAACATATTTTTGTGTGTGTTTTCTTAGTATAATCTAGGTAAAACAACATGAAAATGAAACCATGTACAAGGAGAAAGATAAAAGAAACTATGTACAAGAAAATTAAAATAATGAAACTATGTACAAGTAACAAGGAAACATACTAACCGATGAGTCTTGTAACAAACTCACTATCAAGGTGACCTATATATCGTAAAGGATGAGTGATTACATCTGATGTGCAAGAAAGTATCTAAGATCTAGGAACCATAGGTATTGAATAATATGTAACTTAAAATAACTATAGAGTGTGGCTATGAATATATGGAGATGACTAAACACACCTATAAACTGTGGGGATCTTGGGGATCCATCTGGTAGAATAAGCTATAACTAGAATGAATGATCTATGCACAATGCTTTGGGGACTCAGTAACACTGGTCTGGGTAGGAATGGGGTAGAGAGAGGCTTTCTATAATCCACAACATGTATTTGATGTAGGGTTATCTCTAATAAAGGTCTTCATGGGAGAGTATGTATAGATGGTAGTGCTTTAAAAGTAGATCTCATCTGCACTAGTGGCTCAACTAATATCTAAGGAGTGCTAATGGAATTTGTGTTTGGAGCTATTAATGGTGACTGCTATGTAACTAGCTATGGTGTAGGTAAAGGATACTCATATGAAAGGCCCTCAACCATAACAACCTGATTAGCATGTATATACTTAAGACATCTATGTACAGTGGAGGGAATGACTTTAAGCTTTGATATCTAAGGCCTACCTAATAACAGATCAAATTTTCCAACACTAAGTACAACTATGAATCTAGTGGCCACATGTGTGTGGACAACATATAATAGAAGTATGATTTCCCTAATGTAACTCTGGATATGGCCACTAAATCCATGAATATCTATATTTGTTAGAGAAATATCTTGATCTAAATATCCTAAATGATGTAAAAGTGTAATAGCATACATATTGATGCCTTAGCTATTTTAAGCAATGATACTTTGAATAGGATGATGGTCAATGTAAGCTCATATAAAGAGTGCATATAAATTTGAGTCATCATCAATGATCTCTTATTATGATAAAGTGATAAGAGGTCTAGCTAGCACTGTAGTATGATACACACCAATGATAATATGTAGAGGGTGTGTGTCCATTATATGAGTATGATAATATGCTAGTGGTGGATGTGCTTGATAAGTATAATGAACACCTAAAGTATCTACTATATCATTATCCATATGTTTTTTAAATGGATCAAAAAAAAAATTTCATTGTTTTTTCTTTAGTTGGTTATGCTTTGGGTGTTTTGTAGGGGTGCTCACATCAATGATACTAGCACTATCAAATCTTGGATCTTGTGTTGTAAGCTGATGCATCTATTCATAGTATAGCTGAGGGCCCCATGATAATAAAAAAATGCATTATAATAATAATTATTTGGTAGAGTCCTATTGATACCAACCTCTTTGATGGGAGGGAGATATATGACATTACATTCAAAAAGTTGTTGGAGAACATGAGCTAGAGTTTTAGGAAGATTCATAAAAGGTCTCCTTGGAGGAACTGATAAAACCACATGAGGAGCTAGCTCTAACGCTATCTTAAATATTGTATTTTGCTCATTCTTGTTTTCATTAGGCCTTACCTTATATGGGAGATTATTTTAACTCTTATTAGTGAAATCTTATCCGGTTGTGTACTTTAACTTTTCTATGGAAAGAATTTCAAATTCTAGTTCTTTCACTATATGGCATAGATTTATAATTGATGGAAACTTTTTGAATAATATAGATCATGTAATGTTGGTAATAAAATTTTCTTCAATATGTCTTGAAGTTCTGTATCTGCCATGGGACTAGTCATCCTTGCTAATATAGTTTTATATCGCAAGACATATTCAACTATCATCTCATTAGATTTTTATTTTAGTTGAGTGATTTGAGCATAGAAAATTATGTCACTGATGTTGATTGAAATATGTACCACAAACATATCTAAAAGTGGATTAAATGTTGTAATTAATTGATTAGGGAGATAATTTAACCATTATAATGCATAGTCATTTAAATTATGAGGGAACAACTTAATCAGGAGCTAATCATTGGACATGTATTCCAAACATGCTATGTGAAAAGTGCATAGATGATGATCTAGGTCAACTTTACCATCATATAAAGTAAGATTAGGTGACACAAATATGAATGGTAATGGATTTACCACTATATGTTATGCAAATGGTGTATGTATGAGAACATGAGAGTCCAAGGCATGAGATGGTCTAGTGGAACCCTATTCAAGATGTAACACCTTGGCCTACAAAGAATGGATCTCATGCCTAAGGGATTATACATTTAGAGAAGAGGAATGTGTACTAGCCATAAGATGTGTTGCCACTAGTGAGAGTTACCTAGTTATAGTAGGTTGTTCTAGAATATGAGTTTCCCCATAGTAAGCACAACAATTTAGCATCTATGGGGTTAGAGGATTGAACAAGTGATGTGTTCCTTATTTCCAATATAGCTTACAAAATCTATGCTTGATCATGGGGCTATTCCCAAATTCTATCTCTAAAACTTTGTAAGATATCCTTATTTATTATAATATTATCAACATCAAGGTGGGGGGGAGTGTGTCCTGAGTCTAATTCTATGTATCATTATGATCTTGATTGTATTACTCATGTTATGATGCATTATCATTGAAGTCCACATAATCAAAATTTTAAGGATTAATTATAGGAGTTATAACTAGTCCTCTATCCATGTTAGAAGCTCGAATGAAAAGAATTTGGGTATGCTAAATAGGATTATCACTAAGCCTAGAACTTCTTATTAAAGGAAGATATATGCATTTTTTAGATGGCATATAGTAAAGAAAATGAAAGGGTGTCACTAAAACATAATATATGAAATTTGAAAATCCTAACATAACATGTGTAAATAAGAAAAAGGAGGATACAAACCGTAGTAGCATCTAAGGATAGGGTTTGGGTGCTATTCAAATTAAGTCAGGTTCACCAAATTATTTATATTTTTTAGGATTATGGAATGTAACCTTAAATTGATAAAGAGCTAAGTAATAAATCAGGGAATAAAATAATATAATATCAACAATCACTAATTTTTTACAATAATTGATTTATTTGAATATTCTATGAATAACAATGAATTATAAAAGGTGTACTTAGCTTGAAAATGTGAATGAGATGGACAAGTGGAAGGATGGGAAGTGATGTAGGAGTAGGGTAGAGTGTCATAAATGGATAATTGGTGTTAAAACCCTCTTTAGACAATAGCATGACCCTCTTTACCAGTAGCACATTGTGTTATAGACCTTATGTGTAACTGCATTGACCTTATGTAGGTGAAGTAGTGAATTTATAAGTAGATATTTGTTATATTTTTGGAAGCTTATGCCTATATGACTGAGACCTAGATCATTATAAGTTTTGCACTTTGAATGAATTCACTATGAAACCCTAAGCCTCCATGATTTTTAGGGTTTTGATGAACACAAGTTGAAGGAGAGTAGCATTAGTAGGATAGGCTTGACATGACCTCAACACCCCATGTTTTGAGTGTTTCCTACATAAAAATACCTTGAAAAGGGATCAAACTCAATGTATTTATCTCAATCTAAGTAGTGCAAGTGAGAGTGATGCTAGTATGTCTGAGTATGAATGCCAATTTTAATGCTTTTGAATGTGAATTGAGACTTGAAACCTGAGTAAAACTAAACTATGGGATAATTTAGATGGATGTATGTAAAAATAGGGTAAATAGGGATCAATAACCTTAATTTACACAATTATTTTTGAGCTTGTTCATGAGAATTGCCATCTATATGATAAATGAATGATATTTGGTATTTATATAGTGTTTTGATGCTTATTAAGACATGAAATGAGTTTAAGCCAACCCTAAGATGCTTTAGGAAGTCAAAATATATCTGTTAGGGAAAAGAGAATCTAAGGGTCAATAACGCTTCCCACTTTGCCAATAATACACTACACTATAGACTAATGGGGTTGCATTATTCTCTAGGTGGATGGCACATGTGAAAAAAGATTGGGGATGCCTAGGTGATGGCTTAATACATCTCTTTGTATATTTAGGCAAGGGATAGACATGCATAAAAGATATAAAAGGATCAAAATAACCCCTAATATATGTCTATGGCTAAGCTAAGGATAGGATGGTCTCAAGTGACACTCATTGCATTAAAATGACATTTTATATGACTACATTACCACATGATAACAATGCATCTCTTTATAGTGATAATTATTTCAATGATATCAATCACCAAGAATTAAGTGACCCATATATATCCAATGAATCTCCCAAACCACAAGAAAATCTTTTACTTCTACCTTATTCTCCTATCAACGATAGTGTTCCAATGGCTCAAATTAACAATATAATTTAATCCTTCAATGAACCACTCAAGGAACTCAACATGCATTCCCAATAATTCATATCCTTAATACATGTTGTAGGTGATTTTCAAGATAAAGTACATCACTTATCTCTAGAGAGTAAAGTGTATCATGTGTGGGTTGGCTCCAATCTAGTCTATGGTAATCATATTGTAGGTAACATTTTGTATGCACAATTTCTCCCTAACTTCTAAATGCCTAAATTTTCTATATTTGATGGAAGTGAATATCCTTATCTACATCTTATAGAATTTTTAGAAACCATGAAGAGTTACAATGGTAGTTGAATGTTATTACATTCAATCCCTAAGAGTATAGAAGGATGTGCACTTGCTTGGTTTCATTCTCTCCCTATTGGATCCTTAAATACCTATCTATACTTAGAATAAAATTTCTTGATATAAAAAATTTAAAATAAGGGACCTAGGGTCACTTATGAGAGATTACCTTCTTTGAATCAAGGCAAATCCAAGAAAGTTTACAATTACATTCTAAGGTTTAAGAATGTTATGTGTCAATAAATTTATCAACCAACTAATTTGGAAGTTTAATATATTTTTATAGAGTTCTTATATATCCATTAGAAAATAAGTTACTCTATTATATTTATGAGTCATTTTTATCTCTTTGTTATGAAGCCTTAGCATTAGAGGAAGCATCAGGTCTTATTTAGGTATCAAACAATATGGAGGGGAAAATTGAATTACATATAAATGATACACATAATGAAGTCCAATCATCTCATATTGACAAAAATATTTTAAATATAGTAAAAGTGTTAAATCATAAATTATATTCTAAAGATGTACATGTTAAAGAGCTCCCCTAAAATAAGGCACACCTTGATGTTCATAATTCAGTGAATAGGGTTGAATGCACCTTGGAACAAGTCAAAGTATTACATAAGGGAAAGGTTTCTCTTTGTAAAGTGAATAATCATACTCATTCATTTACATCAAAGAAAGTCCACCTACTTAAATTTGATTTCAATGATCTCCCACATGATATTTTAAATAAATTATTGGACAAAAGGTTAATCAAAATACTCCCTAATTACTATCATCCTCCTTATTATTTGGAAAAAACTAAAAGAAAACAATTTTTTACTTATCATGGCATTAATAGACATCATGATAACAATTGTTATTCGCTATAATATAATTTATAAAAACTTGCAAATAAATAAATTATGACATTTAAAAAATTCATAAAAAGTTAAACATGTCTTCATCTTTGTATTAAAAATCTCCAAATATTAAACACAATATAAATCAATATTATCCAACACAAGATACAATGTATTTAGCATATTTTAGTAATCATCATGCTAAAAATATCTTTTGGATTATTGTGTGCACCAGCCTGAGCTTTTCTCAAGAGTTCAAGAGATCCAACAATGCATTTAAGAGATCAGAATCCCTCTCTTTCCCTAGGAGGATGAAAAATACTAGTGGCCAAATAAGAATGGATTGTTCTCTGTCAAATTTTCTTACCATCTGCTCATTTCTGAAGCTTAGAATAAAGATGTATGGAAAAAGGTTTGGAATTAGAACTTATTCCAAAAATTAATATGTTTTGATGGGCTGCTGCTCATAACAAAATCCTTACTCAGGATAACCTTCAAAAGAGAGGGTTTACTTTGGTTAATAGATGTTTCATGTGTGGTTCAAAAGAGGAATTAGTTTCACACCTCCTTATCCACTGTGAGTTTGCCCAGGAATTATGGGGCATAATACTCAACAACTTTGGTATTGAATGGGTCTACAATTCTGACCTTAAAGAAGTAATTCTCAGCTAGAACCCAACCTTCACACATCCTTGGCTTATGGAATTATGGAAACAATCTCTGCCATGTTTGAGTTGGACTTTATGGAAAGAGCGCAATCACAAAATTTTTAGGGACACTGCTAGAAATGCTTCTCAAGTGTTTAACTCCTTTGCTAAGACCATTATGGAAAGTGTTACAACAACTCATATTCATGTTGTGAAGAAACCCCTATCTCAAATTGAAATCCAAATTGTAGCCAAATGGAAGGTTTTAAACCAGATCCCTAGGTATAATAACTCCAAAATACTATAGAAACTTAATACTAAATGGATCCCCCCTAAACCTAACTGGATGAAACTCAACTTTGATGGGGCATCCAAGTTGGATGGTAAATCTAGTGGAGGAGGAATTATAAGGAATGATAAAGGATGGATGTCTGCTATCTATGCCAGTGGAATTGGATGCCAGAGCAACAACTATGCTGAAGTAATGGTTTTACTATGGGGATTAAAGTTAGCTATATCCCTAGGAATAAGGAAATTGAATATACAAGGAGACTCTAAGATGGTCATAGATGCCATTAATAAAGCTTCAAATGTGGGAATCAAGCTAAAAGACATCATTACTAATATCCAATTTATTTTACAAAAGTTTTCTAAAGTTGAGATTTCCCATACCTACAGAGAAGGCAATAGGGTCACTAATGCTTGTGCCAACCTTGGGCATCAATTTTCAGGTTGGAGGGTGTGGCGACAAGGTGTTCATATTCCCTTAAACATTAGGGAGATCATTCAAAAGGAGATGACTTGTCAGGAATGAGGCATATTGATGACCCTGAAAAGACCCTTGTTGATACCCTTGGCTCCTTTGTGAGCAAGAAGGGAAAGAAGAGAAAGGTTGATGAAGAGGAAGAAAATATTAAAGAGACTATGGAAGGGACCCACAGGAATCTGGGCAGGGCCATGGGGGGCCAAGGTGGCAAATCTCACAAGCCTTCCAAAATTAATAAGGAAGGATTCCCCTCTAAAATGTGAAGGTTAGGGTGGATTCATGGTAAACTAGCCTTGAAGGCCAAACTGATTGATTATTTAGAAAGTGCTTCAGAAGAAGCAACCCAAGAGGAAGAGTCTGAGGAGCTGGAAATCCAAGAAATTTTGGAGGACATTGGAGGGAAGCAGGCTACTAGGGATTTTGAGGTTACTGAGTTGTAGGGTGCTGACACTATGGGAACTACTAACAATAAGGGGAAAATGTATGTCAAGAAAGCTGGTGAGGGCACTGAGAATGAGATTGATTGGAAAACTACAATTGGGGCCTTAAAGGACCGCATTCAAAAGTTGGAGAAGGTCTATGCCAAAGGGCTTCATAATACAATTCTGCTGAACATGTCTATGCTAGAAGTGGTGGGTAATACTGGGTATGCTGACAATGCAGAGAATGAGAAACTCAATGTTCTTATCAAATCAATATTTATGCAAGGGGAGACCTCTCTGACTCTGGTCTTCCCATGGCTTGTGTTTTGTTTTTGTCTGTTGTTCTCGGCTATGCCATCATCTCTCTGAAGGCATTTTTTGTTTGTTTGCCTTCTTGTCTTTTTTGACTGTATAGGGTTCGGCCCCTAGTTTGCCACCTTACTTAATCAAAAATAACATAAGCAATAATAAATCATTAATGCAAGAATTCCCTAATGAACATAATTTCTAAATTTTAAAATTACCACCTAAGCTACCTACAAAAGTATAGATTCCTATGCTAAAAAAATAATAAAATGAGCATAATCAAATATATTTACATAATGAGTCAACTCATAGAAATGTAAGCAATAATATAGCAAATGATTATTCTGCATTTTTATTCCCTTCAATTTGGAAATTCTTTTAATCTTTAAATGCTAAAATTATAACAAAAAGATGAAATCAACTAGTTCTAACTCTTTTAATTCACAAAAATAACCATGAGTCATACATAAAATTATCATGTGTATGTGTGTGTGTAATATATATATATATACACACACACACATACACAAACACACACACACACACACACACACACACACACACACACACACACACACACACACACACACACACACACACACACACACACACACACACACACACACACACACACACACACACACACACACACACACACACACAGACATACATACATACATACATAAATAAATAAATAGATAAATAAATAAATATGTGTGTGTGTGTGTGTGTGTGTGTGTGTGTGTGTGTGTGTGTGTGTGTGTGTGTGTGTGTGTGTGTGTGTGTGTGTGTGTGTGTGTGTGTGTGTGTGTGAAAATATCAAAGTATCCACATATAACTTAATTGACTACATGTTGCAATAATTGGCCCCTGGCCATAAACGATCAATGCATAATCCATATCAAAATCCTAATATATATATATATATATATATATATATATATAATCTATTAATGGTTCCTATGAGGTTGAATCACCTCCAACATATAGTGACCTTGATCTCACTTAACTCCTCACATAAGCCTTATAGGCTGCTAAGTGCTTTCTCACTATTCCATGCTCTCCCTGAAGACAAACATATTCGATAAAAATACTCATACTCAACTCATATGACATAGTGGTTAGGGGTATATACTATCCAAATGACTTAGCTAAATATGATCTTATTCAACCACTAGTGCATCTCTTTCCACTCTTAGTTCCTTTAGGGTTGTAGTCACCTCCAACCTGGTTTTTACTCACATGTATGTCACTGTAGCAATAGCAACTCTTTGAAACAATGGGGAATGTGGCCATGTCATGTTAGATCTTTCCATGAGGCTCTCAGTAAAAAAACTATCTAGCATATGTCTTATCAACACATGAAGTATTTACTCTATAATCAATGACCAATGTTCATCATCTCCTACATCAACAAAATTAAGACCATCAATATACAATAAATTATTACAAAATGTACTAACAATGTGATAATAAATAACATATATACATAATAATTTCTTCCCTAGGATCCTTTGATTGCACTATTGTAGGTGATTCCACCACTAAAAATAATTATGCCCATCTATATTATGCCCACCATTATACATACTATTTGGTAGAACTTACATTATCCACATCAAGGGCCTCTAGAGTGATATCCATTTCATTTTTAGGTGGTGGAGCTAGCTCACATATTGTAGGATAAGACCACACCCCCTCTTGTGTAGTAATCCTAAATAATCTTAGCCATGTAACTAGTGATAGGGACACTACCTAGATTATACCAAACTATCAGGGCACTCGCTCCATCTAAAATATCTCATATACACTTAGAAAATTATTATTCACCCAAAAAATAACTTGTATCCACTTTAGCTCCATAATATCCTCTCTCCAACCTTAAAACCAATGGTAAAGCCTCCATATAACATCGATTTCTAATAATAAATCCTACATATGTTGATAATCCATTATGCTTGTGTGTGTCACATGCCTTGTACTAGTCCATTTCTATGCAAACATTTACATATGGGCCAATCTAGTTAGCAAAATCCCCACTGATTGAATCACTATTATATGCTCATACACATAAAAGTGAAGCAATGCCATAAAACTAAGTTCACCACCATACCCATACCATGTAACTATATGCAAATATCTATAAAATTGGGCCAACATCATTCAGCCCTAGGAGTATCTCATACAATGCTCCTTAATGATGCAAAAAATGTCTACCATCCTGTATGAAATAGAAACTCTTCCATCATCCACAATGATATAGGTAGCTAATACTACATATTTTTTTGTAACCATAGAACACCTAAAACTACTATATTTGACAACAAAATCATGCTATCTCTAGTTAAACCCTATCTAACTCTTATGCCCTATCATATATATAGACATCACCAACACTAATTATCGTCTCTACCACTATGCAGATGCCCACTATTGACAGTCATAGTATACACCATAGTCCTTCAATGTGACCATCATCTCTCCTATAGCTAACCAAAATGTACACATGTTTGAGTCCCATTATTCAATCGAGGTTATCATCATGTGCATGTCACACACAATTAAATCCAACCAAACCACATATCTTAAACCCATAACATCAATAAAAACCATATCATATGTCATCAAACGTATCACACACATAGTCTACATAGTATTCCCATGATGAAACTTACATGCTCTAAGATATCCCTATAAACAGAAATACAATCACATCATAATGTGAACAATTGTCCTCAATAATCATTAAAAATTATACTAGGTCATTCAAGTTTTCATTTACACACTACCATGCTTTGTAGGGCCCAGGATTGGGATATAAATTTGGACAAGATTGTGTCCATCAATACGAGACTGAAAAACTCCAAAAAAAAAAAAAAATTAAAATTTTGTATGAATTTAAATTCAATAAAATTGAAGAATTTGTTACTCACTAGATTAGATTCCTCATTGGCCTCGATAAAGGCCCATACTCACTCAAAGCGTGTGGGTCAAAGTGGCCTCTTTTACATTTTTTTCTCTTTTATTTAAAAAATCTCAAATTTTCACTATTGAATTAGTGAGAATGAATAGTTAAAAAACATTTCAACAAAAAAATTTATATGATTTACCTTCCCTAAGGTAAAAGTCTATACTCCTATTCTACTCATTCATTTCACTATTTATAAAATGGAAACAACAATATCTCGAGCACTACTTATCCAGTTTTATCCTCACCAAATTCCTTAGAATCTTGATGATATCTCCTTTCGAATGATATAATTTATAGTAATTACCATTATATTATAAAAATATCAATATTTTATAACATAATTGTCAAACATTCTTTATTCATACTATTACTAAAATCAAAGCAAGCTATTCACTCCTATCTTCTTCACATTCTAATGCAAATGATTCATTTCTCTCATATCTAGCCTAGAAAGGTGGAGAAAACATAAATGAATATATGCTCAAATAATTCCAATCTTCACACATTAGGTGATACACACTAAATTAGGCATACACTCAATAAATGATTAAAATTTCAAAATTGAAAATTCAAACTATATTAAAAAACATGGGGGCACATAATGCCTTCATGCACTCCATTTTTTTAGATATCTTAATACAATATCAACTTATATGAAAAATGTGGGGGGAATGATACTATTTAATGTTTTACCCTTTACTATGTTACAACTTTAAAAATGATACTACCTCAAACTTCAATAAGACATTCTAAGTTTCAAAATAAATTACAAGGTCAATTGACACATATATACAGGGTTCATGTTACTACATTGTAAATTATAAATTTAAATTTTTTAATTCATGTCTAGATCAATATGTATTGGTTTGATTTGTAAAGTGATAAGTGGGCCACATTGAGTCTAGTGACACTCAATGTCTATGGTGGTAATTTTACTCGATCACTCTAGTGACACTCAAAAATATTGAAAATGAAATGTTGTTAAATATTTATATTTAAATCTCTATTGTAAGATTATTTCTCTTTTTTGTCACTCTAATATCTTTTATATGTCTATTTCACCCTTTTAAACCTACCTTGGGGATTATCAATCCCATTCTATGTATTTGTATTATTGTTTTGTGTCTTTTGGACATGGTTGCACTTCATAGATAAGGCCACACTTCACAAATAAGGCCCCATTGTAGCTTTATCTGGGTAATATAGACTTGTCCTTACATAAATTTTTTTAAAAAATGAGTTTTTACGTCCATAATAATATATTCTAGTACCATTGGTATTTTCAAGTTAGCCTCTTCATGTGATAATAATCCTCAAAATTCAAATTTAAGAGTTCTTTATAAGAAAGTGTTTAGTTAGTAGTTAAGAATGGATCTCTATTATCAAAAAAGCTATAAAAAAGCTCATATCTACTTATGAACCTAGGTTATTGGTCTACCACCTTCCACACTCACCCCTTTAGCTACAACCTAAGGAGGAGACATGGGGACCACTACACCGAATAGACACCCCAACAACTTGGTTTCTAAAATCACCCTACTTAACTGTTAAAGGTTAAGAAAAACTACTAAATAAGCCAAAAGGGATTTGCATATCTAAATATATAAAAATGATATAAATTCCCCCACCCCCTATGGGATATGGATATTATATCACTCTTTGAACCCACTCAATAATGTCTAACATTATCATATAACACTCCTCAATCCCCCAAAAGGTATATAGAAGAACCAGACCTAAGCACTCATTTATCAAGAACATCAAGGGCACAAGAGCATTCATCCACCACTCTTTCTATCCACACTAAAAACTACAACCATACCATTCTATTTATACTCTTTTAAAACTAGAGTTTATCCTCTAGGGCCAATAAGATATTCCAAACTAACATGGATGCCATTTTTGAGTTCACCTTTACTCGATGCACCATCTCCAAATACACCATACCAATAATCTCCTACACCACCCCAAAATCTATGAGGAAGGCCTTCTTCAATAAAAAACCTATCACCCACCCGATGAATACCATCTTCCATTATGGATGTCAATTTTAATAAGGAAGTACTCGAGACACATTGTAACATCTCTTCCATATTGAAAATGACCACATAAAATTTTCCTTGTTCACCACATGCCACACATGAATTGTCCCCCAATTTTAATCATACTATTTTGACCCAATATAAAATGAATATTTACATCCTCATCACACTTTAATCTTCCTTCACACATGTGAGCCACCCCATAAAAAATATATGACTTTACAAACCATCCCTCAACCAACCCATACCTCAAATGAGAAATATAATCAAAATTTAAATTTCAATATAATATCTCCCTAAGGTTAGCATTAAGATAGGCCTTTCATGTATTATCCATGATCAAATCATACAAATGATCTATCCCCTATTGGATAGGAATTCCATAACACCATTAACCTCTCTAAAGTAATGGGAGGCTTCCCAACCAAAGAGAGTTAAGAATCTCCTAGCATTGTGGAAAAATATTCTCAATATTCCAAGATCCTTCCTTCTATTTTAATAGTGCATAGATCATTACCATTGAATAACCCTTGATGACCAACTTTTCAATTCTACACTAGACTACTAAACCCATTCTAAGCATAAGATCCTATGTTTATGCCTCACTATTAATCCCATCCATAAGCGTAAGAAAGGCTGATCTAATTAAGGACCTTATACAATATCTAATTAATCACTTGACCCCTAAGACCCATGGATTCCCTCTCACCTTCCCATCAAAATTTAGTTTGAGAATACTTGGCCGTGGAGGACATCATTCCAAATTATCTTCCTGCCTATAGGCCTTAATAGGAATGAATAACCCATTAATAGGATAAAGTTCATATCTGCTTATCTCTACTAAATTACTTATTTATTTATAAGTTGTAAGACTAAATACATAATTTTTATGCTTATGTCAAGGGTAATAATAGGCAAAATATCATATAACCTTGTAACCACTTCTACACACATACACCTAGGTAAGATAAACACATCTATATGAGGCCCTTTTAGGATATATAGGCAACACTTAGATTACATAATATTATCTAAGGATAGATAAACTATTCCTCTTACCTAATTTTCCCCTTTTATATTTGACATATATTTGGTTTATTATGTAAGAGATAGGGTTTCATATCATATGTACTTATGCACATCAAATCAACTCTTGTAATCAATCAATCAATCCACCATATTAAATAGTTATAAGTTCTCACATAGAAAAATAATTGCATAATGAACCAGGATGTGGTAGTAGTGTGCCCTTGTCACCACAAAATAATCTTGTCCTAGTATAACACAAACTCCTATTTTTAAGTTATGATACAGTTCACATACCTTTATAACTAGTTTCTCATAAGCAATCAACACAAAATAGATCCAAGTTAGATTTTTCCCATTTCATTGTAATTTACTATTTATATCCCATTTAAGTTTTGGTATTTTTTCATTTATATTATATATATATTTAGATCTAAATCAATATTCAATCATTTTTTTTGTTTTATTACATTTCACTGGTAAATCAAAATTAAAACACACATAAAAAGTGGTCTAAATTGATTACTAGACAACATGTCCAAAGGTATATAGAGAGATCTAACCAAAAGGTTCCACATGAAAATAGATAAAGTTTACTTGATAGGGTCCTAATAACTAAGCCATGTGTGTGTTAGCAAAGGTTCTTGGAAAACATATCAGAACATGATAATGTGTGTTTATGTGCAAAGTAAGCTATAGGTTCAAAATGTAGGAAAAATTGTGTAGAGATCGAATATTTATTCAATTCAAGTTTACATGTTTGTTCAGAGAACACAAACTTAAATTATACAGAGTGGTAGTTCATGTTAATTAATTAAACAAATGTAAGCAAAATAAAGTATACATTGTGCATGAAATAAATATAAAAATATATTTAGGTAATTTATCATTAGATCTCTATACTAATCTTTATATTTTAGAACTCTTTTATTTTAAAATTGATCACTATATATAACCTTCTAAAGCTCTATCGTTTCACATTCTATATTTTCATTTCTATCTCAAAGGAGTATTTTAAATTTTTAGTATTTTGGGATACGTAAATAGGCCAAATACATATAAATAATATGTTATATAAATTTATAAACATCACACACTTTAATACATCTATAATATGCGATTTTACAATCCAAAGTCTACTACCAACACTTTCCCAGACTTAAACATTTGTCTCACCCCAAGATAAATTTGAAACAAGTACACCTTGTGCTAGAACTTGTATAATTTCTTGCACTAAGGGGTTATTCTAAAAATATTACTTACAGTAATCACTAAAGGTGTCATTTACTAGTTTTTACCTCTTATGCACTACTTAGCCTCCTTTATAGGTTTTAAACTAAGCAACATACCAATCTACTACCCTTATAGGGTTCAATAGGTTAGCATATATAGGAGGCTACCCTTTATGGGTTTTAAGCATCTTGGTCCCACTCATAATGTTTAAGGTCTTCCTTAAAAAAACAAATTACAAAATATTAAAAAATATTCAAAATTTTGACCTTAAAATACTTAGAAATAAGGTGGAGGCATAGATTATGCTACTAGAACTAAAGGAGGATACACATATGGTGTTGCTAGAGTTGTTGATGAAATTTAACCAAAATAATCTAACTACAGAGGAATTTTATATGAATGGATGGTTGGTTATGTGACTTTAGTAGCTTTCCTTTATTGGAGTTGTTCCTAGAGTTGTTTCGGTGGGATGAATTTGGGATCCTTGATGATTTATGTGAAATTATTATGCAGATGAGATCAATCTCTATTGAACATCTTCTAATGATGAGATATTTTTGCACCAAACTAATCATAGTGTGCACAAGATCTTGGTGTATAATTATATTATGGATATCATCATCCTTGATTATCAAGAGGGTGGCCCTATTATGCAACACTTTCTAATGAATTTATAATACCAAATATTCCAATCTATCTGCATGCCTCTATGTCTAAATTCCATCAAATATATTGTTAAACATCTCATTTTTTTATTTTTGCATATTTTCTATCACATTATCTCTTGAAGTAAGAGATAACTTTAGTGTGTTATCTAGTTGTTCATAGTAGTTGAATGGTTTTCATTATTATTTTGGCTTTATCAGCCTTGGAAAACTCTAGGTTGGCTTCAATCCATGTGTTTTTTTAGTTTTTGATTTTATTCAAGCATGATTCTATCCATGTGTTGAATTTGGATCATAGATGTGTTTGACAATTTCTCATATTCCTCAAAGAGCTTAAAGATACCCTCTATTTATGTCTTCAATTTCTGACCTTGTGTTTGAAGTTGTTACAACTTTTATGGAGTGAGCCAGTATTTTGTAAGATGGGACAAAATAACTATGAGTTACTTCGGATATGACTTGGTCCACCCATAACTTAAATTATCAATGTAAGGCATGTATCATCAATGATTTTTTTCGATTTGATAATGTGATGATCAAGTTTTATGTTGTCTAGTTTAAGCTAGGTTGTGTTTTGTTCTAATTTATATGCCCTTTTTGGGATTGATTCATGGATTGACAAAACTCCCTCAATCTAATTTTAAAAAGGACAATTTGGTTACATCAAGTGATGTTTTCTACAAGATTATGGCCATAGTGAGTGAAGAAGTTGTAGCTATTTCTAATGCTAGATTATGTCAGATTTACAACATAGGGAGTGTGAATGTTATCCTCTACACTGATGGTGTTAGAATATCCCAAAGCTATTGATTGGATATCAACCTATGTTATGGGGCCTCTTATTATGCACCTACTTGGGTTGATATAGAGCCTTGTGATGTGTTAGATGGTTATCAAGATTTAGTTTTTTACACTTATTTGGTTTATTCTATTTATAATTGGGATAAAAATATAAACTTCTTATTTTTCTCTTTATGCTCCATGTATGTGGTAGCTACCGTCTTCATTTACCATAGCTTTTTCCTCTACCTTCTAGACAATTTCCTTAACATCTTGCTCCTTAGTCCTTTTTTATTCTCTTCTTCTTGATTTTACATGGCCTCTTTATTTTTATCTTCCTCTACCTTAGCTATTGTGTTAGCCTCAACCTTTTTCTATTGTACCTCTTATGCTTCCTTATTTACTTGTTCTTTATTATTTTTCACATTTTCTTCTTGTTGGTTCTTATTCTTGTTTCTTATATTTCTCTTCTTCTACCTCCTTCTCCTTTTTCTGAATAACAACTTATTCTTTATTCTTATTATTCTCATCCTTACTTATCTTCTTTTTTGATTCCTTTTATGCCTTATCTTGAAGTATTTTGGCATGTGTAACTTCTTGTTCTATTATGGTATTTTCATGTGTCTTTGGTTGCTCTGGTTGTTAGTGTTTGATTGATTGAGATTTCCTATACATGAGTGAGGGAATATGAAGATGGATATGGGGATGATTAAACATGTGAATCATGAGGGGAAGGAGAGGGATAAGATATCTCCATGGTGTGCCTGCTTACTCATGCCTTTATGCAGGTAGGTGGAATAATAACCTTCTTCAAACACTTTTAGCTACAGACTATCACAATAGACTATTGCTTTGCATATTATTATTCCTTAGAATCAATATCCTCTATTATTTTTAGTGTGATAAATGATCTTATGCATTTTGAAATGGAGGGAAAGGTACTCAACATTGTGTGTAATATGGGTCTATACACAAATTATTATTAAGGGTTTGCTTTTTACTTTGTGCCTTGTGTTACCTCTAGTTTTGGCTATGCAAATAGTCTTACAAATGATAATTCTCCCATTATGTAGTGTAATATGGTTACATTAAACATTTTATCTATTCTTCCTCAGTGATAATATTGACTATGATTAAAGTCAGAGGTGTGGGGGATATCAACCTTTATAATTCTTGGGATGTTTTGGTGCATTTGACAAGTGAAAACTTCTTTCTAGAAGAAAAATTTATTTTCCTCTTCCTCCTCATATAAATCCCTACCTATGTCTTCCTAAAATATATTTGTAAATTTATTCCTTAGTGATGCTAGGTTGTGTAAGATCATATTTTGTAATAATCATGGGCACATTTGTGTCACTGAGCCAAGGGTTGGTTATGTGAATCTTACTATTTATTGGAGGAAATGGTATTGTCTTTTGCAATAGTGCCTTTATTTTCCCCTTGGTCATTTCTGATGGAGCCACTATTTTATGTTGAGATTCCTATGATTCAACCTTTGAGTTGTGTTATAGGATATTATAGAAATGGTTATTATGTTCCTAGAGGAAAATATCATAGCAGTTAAATAGTTTTGGTAGCTAGGAATTTGTATTATAGGATATCTTCCTATGCATATAAAATGGTGATGAAAAATGGAAACTAAGTGACTATTTCCTTAGGCAACTCATGGAATCTAATTTGAATGCCATCATGTAGTTTTTTAATGGTTTTATGATTCCATAGGTATTACATGACATATTTTAGCACATGAGGGTGCATAATGATGAGATATTACACATACACCCACTAAGAATTGAATCAAGCCAACTGCTCATAATACTAACCTATTTTGGTATATGCCATATTTATTAAATTGGTCACAAGATAGAAATTGGCCTCAGGTGATATAGGGTTGTTAGGAGACTTCCATTATGTGAAACATAGGAGTAATTCTAGGAAATAGTATGGCAAATCCTACAATGTGTTGTTGATGACCTTCTCAATTTTAGTGAGGATTTTGAAGACTAAAAACTTAGGTTAGTTTAAGCTCTAATTCTAATGGACCATTCAATATGTAATATTGATGACCCCCTTGGTATCCTTCCTTGCACTTTTTTTTTTTCCAAAAGCACTTGGTAATACATTTAGACAATACATGTATTTCAACATTATTAATTGAGTCAATATGGATACCTCTAGATGCTCTAGCATACTTTTCTTTAGATTTTGATTTAATGGGAGGGGCCTTGGTTTTATAATGTAAGAGGGATTTGCCTCATGTTATAAGTCATGTTTCCCTTGCCATTGTTGTTGTGTTGATGAAGATAGTCACATCCTTAAACAAATGGAATGCATTGTCATTATAATAACATGAAAATGTTATCATTAATTCATCTAATTAGATAAATGTGGGGAGATTAATGATTCACTCTACATTTATTACTCATAGACGGTGTTAAAGGGATAAATATATTGGTTCTGTTATTGTAGATTAGTCTATGGTAAAGATATTGGATTCTAGCACATCAATAAAATCAAATAGTTTGGCTTAGTGTGAGAATGATCCCCATTTCTTATTTTTATGTATATGTCAATGGAATATTTTTTTAAAATCAATCCATAGTTGTTATTTTATATTCTATTGATAGATGTATGTAACTCAAATTTGTTTAGCTGACAATTCTACACTCTCGTGAATAGATCAAGCTTAAATAGTAGAAAGAACTTGTTCAAAAAAGGTTATAATGGTGGTTTTCTCTATATGCCCTTTCTTATATAAGTTTACTTTACTCCACTTATCTACCACTTCACATTGAATGGTCCTGAGTTGTCTTCACACAATTATACACTTGATTTAAATGGTATCATTTTTTGTGATGTGAACTTGGTGATTCACTAGTTAGGTTCAATGGTTTATCTTCTAATATTGTTTGATGTGATGTGTCACATTTATTATTTTAAAACTTCACTTTATTATATATACCCTGAGTTTGACATTTTGATCTCCCTTGGAAAATATTAAATCTTTAAAATACTTTGTCATTAACCACTTTGTGAATGACTATTTATTAACTATCCTTCATACCCATTTTTATCACTGCTTTATTCTTAGACTTAGTTTATTGATCCCATGTTGACTTATCTTCATATTATTTCTTCATTTTTGTGTTTTTTTCCTTTAATAATTTATGATGTTGAATTTTAAAACTATGATTTGATAGCCTATGATATAGATATTTCACTATACATGACTACACTATAAACCTACAAAAAGATAAGAAAATAGTAAATGAAACAAAAACCCTAACTACATGGTGCTACTTAGCACCCACTCAATTTTAATTTTGAGATTAATATAGATCATTGATAGTAAGGATTAATCCTACAACCATTTACATACCCCATAAGAATGGTTCTTTTAAGGTACCTTAGTACTATCATTCCCTATTGTGATACTTCATGGATGATGTATGGTGCTTTCCAATGAATATGCAGTTAACTTGGATGCTTGAAATATGTTATCATACAATAACACCATTTTATCTAGGTAAAATTCTTTAGATATTAGATTGTGATCATGCCATGCTTTTTGACTCTGCTTATTTATTTATTAGATCCAACTCGATCTCTATCTAATTTTTTCCATGAAACTTATATATAACAACCTTGCCTGACGTGAATCTTAATATTATAGCCACATTATCAATGTAATTTGTAGAATTGAAACTTTATATTCCATAGGCATAACTAATTTTATTCCATAGAACAATTAGAAAGGAATGAACCCCATCACACACTTATAATTATTCCTAAATGCCCATAGGATCATAGGAATTGGATCCTCCTAATTGTCTCATTATATATTTCATATTTTTGTAAACATCTTCTCAAGTATTTTTTGGATGCTTCTACTCATCCATTGGCTTGAGGATGATATGTTGTGTTTTTATGGTGTGATATCATAAATTATTTTGTGAAGGATTTGATAGTATTATTTAGGAAGTGTGTGCCTCTATTACTGACCAACATCACCAAACATCCAAACTTAGTAATAATGTTCTCATACAAAAACTTGGATGCATCTATTGCACAAAAACTAGGTTTTTCAATAGCTTATATCCATTTGGTGAAGTAATCCATTATATTAATTATATACCTTTCATGATTGAGTTTTATTTATGGATTAATGAATCCTAAGAAGTCAATGCCTATTGCTCAAGATGTGGCATTATTAACATTAGATTCAAAGGCATTTCATCCATTTTATTTGGCCTTCTTATTCTTTGAAAAACATTACAGTGATTTTTGATTATATTCCCATCCAATAATAAGTTAGGCCACCATAGGCCACTCTATAATATATTTTTCATAGTTGATTCACCTATGAAGTCTACTCCTATAATTTATTGATGTGCTTCTTCTAGAAATTGTAATCTCTTGATCTCCAAGGTTACTCTACATAGCACATCATCCTTACCCATTTTTTAGAGAAATCCATTAATAATATTGAAAGGTATGAATCATGCAATCAGATATTTTTTTATATTTTTCAAGATAATATGTAGGAAAAAACATTATTCTAAGAAATGGGTTATGTCCTCCACATTCTCAAGAATTATATTGACTATGAATAAGTGTGCATCTGGTGCATCATCTTACATACAACGAGTCATCTTGTAATTATTAAGGTTCCTCACCATTCCTTATTAAATTAAAATGATCTAGTCACACATTTTCCCTTCTAGGTTGCACATTGATCTTAGATTTAAATTCCTAGAATAACATCAACCACCTAGATATCTTTTCACCTAGCATAAACTTATTCACCAGGTATTACAGAGCTTGGTAGTCATAAATAATTAAAATGGTGTTAAAAGAGATAATGGCTGAATTTATAAATTAAAAATCCCATAGCCAGGGCCTCTCACTCTGTTGTAGTGTAATTTTTCTCCATTTCTAATAATTTTCTACTTGCAAAATGAATGGGGTGATCTAAACCCACTTATCCTGGCTAGGCCAAGACAACTCCTACTATTTTTATTGAAGTGTCATCATTAACATGAAATGACTTCCTATAATAAGTGAAAATGAATATTGGAGATATTTACAACCTCTATTTCAAATCCACAAAATATGTCTAACATTCATTATTCTACTCAAACATTATATCTTCACTTAATAATATCTTTATTGGTGCACATATAACTACATAAACCTTTATTAACTTGTGATAATAACTTATATTTCCTAGGAAGAATGTCAATCTGACAAAGTTTGTATAAGGTCGCATACTCACAGTGAATGCAATTTTATCTTGATCGACTAAACTCCCATCACTGCACTCACTGTGGCCCAAAAGAACACCAAATAATGTAAAGAATAATCATTTTTTAAAATTCAATGCAATGAACAAATATTTACATTGTTATAACATGATTTGAAACTTGGATAAGTGTTATTTGAATAGATAAAATACATCCCAATCATCTAGATAGACTTATAGGAAGTCATGGATGAAATCTTTAAAAGTAATGACCATAACCCTAGAGAAAACAAGAGGAGCATTCTTGAGACCAAAATGCATTACCTTGTATTTAAAGGAGTCCCAGTCCATTAAAAATGTGGTTTTGGCCTAATTTTGGACTGTGATTTCTATATAATGATATCCATTTAAGAAATCAATGAAGGAATAAAATTTGTGCCCTTTGAGTAACTCCAAAACTTCATCTATAAAGGGAATTAGAAAGGGGTCATTAACATAGGAAACATTCAAAACCTTATAGTCCCCATAGTCTTTGATCTCTCCTTTTTTTTTAGGTTGCACCACCATTGGACTTACCCATTTAACCTTCTCAATGAGATAGGTAATCTCTTCTTCTTGCATGTGATCAATTTCAGCCTTCACATTAATCTTCATATTAGGATTTATCCTATATGAATTTTTTTTAATAGGGCATGTGCACTCCTTGAGCTCTATGTGCATCTCTCTAAATGAAGGGTATACACCCTTCACTTATAATTTTTTTTAGGAACACATCTTGATAGTCTCACAATAATTATTTGCCTTTTTAAATCTCTTATTGTGTCCAATAGTAACCTGAATTCACAATATTTTATGCATCCTTGGTACCAATGTTCCGTATTGATTATTTAATGGTTATTGATATATCTTGTTGGACCTATTTGGAATAGAGTCTCAGAGTGTCCTCTTCCCTTATTGTTCTTGAATTTTTAAATTTCATAGTTGTGAATCTTTAATATGCTCTACAAGTTTGGATTTGATTCTTCTACTTTTGATCAACTTTGAATAAACTCTTTAAGTCTTAGTTCTCATTACTATCACTTTATTCTATCTATTCTCGATCATCCATGATTCTATTATAGGGTTACACTAAAAACTACTCTTTATAATCACTGCCCTTGTAATTTTTGATAGCTATATTCAAATGTCTAGTTGATTCTTCCTAAAATGTGGAGTTCATCATAATTCTTAGATCCTCTTCTCTCCCATGACATATAAATATTTTAAAATTATGGAGTGCATTCTACACTAGGGGATTATCATCCTCAAAAACAAAGGTTAGAATAAGATCTTACTAAACTTATGGCCAATTTTTATTTTATTACATAGATTCTTGGTGCATATATAATGATGTTTGAAGAGGTGTTAGAGTATGATTTAATACATATAAATAGTATTTGGGTTATACACCATGTAAAGGCCATATATCTGTTGGTGTAGGTTTTTTAATCCATTATATTGTTTTCCTACACACATATATATTAATATTGATTAATTAGAATAATTAGGTCACTTAGGTATAATAATGAGGTCATTAACTACACATACACATACTTATTTTTAGCCAACATGGTTGCACTATTCATTTGGCAACCAATGTTGACATGTGGGGATTGGCATGTTGCACATGGGTTTACTATTCACTTGAAAATTAAGCTATGTTCTAAGGACCTCTCCTCCAAGGAATTCATGGTGGATTATGTGGAGTATTACAATATAACATTTTGTCTAGTGTAGAATTCAATAAGTTGTTTAGCTTGTAGGTCATCTATTGTTGTGTCAGAGAACACATTAAGCCATTGAGTTTGGGTGTGTACCAACATGTTTTTTTAATATTTGTATATCAACCTTCTTCACGAATACATGCTATTATAGTTTCTACTCTCGTTGTGATTTATTGCTTCAATAAATTTATGTGTACAAGCTTGTTTACACAAATTGCTTGTGGACACATTTTTGACTGAGTCCAACATCTAGTATTCAAGCATGCATTGCAATTAAAAACTTAGGGGGTTATTTATGATAATTATGGAGGGGATACATATGTTTACTAATACATATGGGGAGGGTACATCGCTATGTTTATATATAATATTTAAATGTATTTGGATACGCTTAAGGTGGGTGTTGGTATAGTTTTTTTTATAATCAATTATATGGTTTTCCTACACATATATTAAATCAATTATATGGTTTGAATAATTAGATCAATTAAATATAATAATAATGTCATTAGTTACACATCACATGCTTATTTGTAGCCAATATGGTTTCACTATTCATTTGGCAACTGATGTTGACATGTGGGGCTTGGCATGTTGCACATGGGTTTGTTATTCACATGGAAACTAAGTTATGTTCTCATTGCCAAATGGATGTGGATATATGCCTATTATCTAACTATATAATTACCTCTTCTCCAAGGCATTCATGGTGGATTTTAAGGAGTATTAAAATATAATAGTTTGTTTAGTGTAGAGTTTAGTAGGTTGTTTAACTTTTAGGCCACCTATTGTTACACTAGAGAGACTATTAAGCCTTTGATATTGGGTGTGTGCCAATATGTTTTTTGTCAGATTTGTATAGAAATATTATTCACTAATACATTTTATTATAGTTTCTACTCTCATTTTGATTTATTACTTCAACAAAGTTGTGTGTTTGATCTTCCAGTATTTGATCTTAGACGTCTCATATATAGAAAATTTTAAAAATATCAATACATTTATGAATATGCATTTTGGGATACCATCCCTATAGGAAATATGGCCATTGATTCATGATCATATTTTCTATTTGAAATCAAAATCACAAAAATTCACAAGCATATTCTTAGTACAATATATTTGACTTGTGTACTACTCACCATGTCACAATAATGCCATTTGTTTTATTATTTTTGGGAAACTAGTGTTTAGTTCCTAAACAATAAAGGGTTTGGAATAAGTAGGAAAGTTATATTTAATATGATAAAATACAATTATTTTAGAATTAATTACATAGGAGAAGGAAATAACTTATTTGGAAAAATACATTGATATGACTATTACAAAAGTTAAAAACTGAGGTGCAGGGCTAGGAAGATGTCTGAAACCTGAATCTAATTTTTTTTTAGTGTAAGGATAAGAGCACTGAAAATAGGACACCTTAGTGTTTGACATTATAGTCCAGTTCCTACTACTATTGTCTAAATTGGTCATAGAGGTCCAATCTTTTTGGGTTTTTTTTACTATCGCCATATTGATTTGGTTGTGAAATTTCATATCTTAACTATTGATGGAGCTCCTTATAGAGCTGAGTGAATATTCAAACCCTAATTCTATCTACACACATGAAGAGATAAATACATTAAAAAAAGTTGGGGGGGGGGGGGGAAATTGGGTTAGCAAAAGAATGATTGCATGATCTAGAACCCCTACTATCTTCATCACTACCTACATTAAACCCCAAGCTAGGGTCTCAGATCAAATGTAGTTCTCCCTTAGGGAATGTGCATAATCAACACACATGGTAGATACAAGAATGAAAATTTGCCTAGGCCCTTCCTTGATCAAGCATGCAAACCTATGTGTGATGCAGAATACTAAGCTATACTATTGACTAATTTTTAATTATCTAAAGTGCCAAAGTAGTAAGTGATAGATATAAAATGCCTTGTGTAGTCCTTTATGTAAGAGACTCTTAAATTCAAATTTCAGAGATTTAATTACATTTGACTAACATTGGAAAACTTAAGGATGAAGGTAAGAAAGAGGATATGACTCATTAAGTAAGGGAAATTGATTGTTAGAGGTTAAAATGACCTTGGATTGGAGCACTAAAAATGGGACACCTTAGTGTCCAACACTATAGTCCAATCCTATCACTCTTGTTCTATAGGCTAGGGACCTAGGGGGATGAAATAAGCATGGGAAATTTGAACTAACTAAGGTGGAATTACTATTTGAAAGGCTCAGGATGACTAGAAATAAGCAAAAAGGTGACTCAAGCATGAAATAAGACCAAGATGAGTAAAATGAAAGACATGGATAAATGTAAACAAAAGCTCATATTCTCTAGTCAGAGTCTCATATGAAAGGAACTTAAAAAGATAAGATATGTGTGGTTTCTTGACCAATTTAGGGTGTATACATTTGCCCCATTTTTAATACAGTGATGTAATAAGATGAAGTACTAGAGTAAAAGAAAAAAAATGTGTACCTGAACCTACCGGTGTAGAAATGAATGTGTTACAAAAGAGTCCAACTCACTTCCTAGCCAGAGAAGTGGATGGAGAGATGAATATTGCTTAGAGAAAGAAGGAATCCTTAAAATAGATGTCCCCTATACTAAATCTAGAAGTGGAATCTGTATAACATGGAGAAGGGCAATGCTTGTACCCTATGTTGAATCTAACTAGAATGAGAAATGCTTGGAGGACCAAAATCAATGTCTACCCTTTATCCCACATAAACTCATGTAATCTAGAATGTGAGTATAGAATTTATATGCTGTGAAGAGCAAAATATGTCATGCCCCCATTTTGAATAACTAAATTGGAATTGAGAAATGCTTAAAGGTCTAAAACTAATGTCTATCCTTTGTCTTGCAAAAACTCATGTAATCTAGGTCTGGGTAATGCTATGGACTAACCACTATATATGACTGTATGATCCAACCTAGTGACATATTGGGTATAATTAGGTGTAATCTAAAACTCTGGTAAATGTGCAAGAAGAGAATGACATGTCTTTGCCATTCCAATTTGTATAATCTTAGATGATGAAAAACATAAACATCTATGCCATTCCCCCAAACCTGGTATGTGAATGATGTGTATGTATAGTCTAGTAATCTATATAACCACATGTGATATGATTTATCATGCCATGGCTCATGTGTAAAATTAAATATCAACACACTGTGTTCTACACTATGCCTATAATCTGCTATTTGGTCCTATAACTATGTCATACTATATGAAGTTGTATGTGTGAGACATGTAGTAATGTTCATGCCCCCAAATATAGTATCTAAGTCTTAATCTATATAAAAGTCACTATGAATCCATATAGTTTGAACCACTATATCTAACTAGTTTGTGTATCTGTAAGTTGAAATCATTGTGGAGCCATATGAACTGAACCACTATATTTGAATAGTCTATGTATCTATAAAATGAAAGTATATCCCCCTAAATGTCTTGAGTAATGCTAAGTGGCCCATATAATTTTATCATTGTATATTTTGACTGGTCTAACCTAAATCTGATAGTCTGAACATTGGAGGTGTAATAACCATGGTGTATCCACCTGTGAGAGTGAATAGGGATATTGGGTAAGTATAGGAATAGGAATAATAGGAATGATGCCACCCTTTTGGGGAGAGGGATGATATATATGATAGAGGAGGTTAAGCCAAACGTGATGACTAGTGATAGAATGCTAGAAACAAGGTTGGTATAGTTTGAACTGATTAGAAGTTGTTTGATTGATTACACTGAGTTGTTAAAATTGGAACAAGTTTTGATTGGTTAGGACCAAGTTGTATGTCTAGATATAAAAGAGATATAGATATGTGTGTTTCATAGTAGGAAGATGATGTAGTAAGAGAACAAGGTTTGTGTGATGTCGAAGGTATCATTATCACAATTTCATGGAACAAAATAATTTATAAGATGGAGCTACAAGGTTCAAGTTATAGGCAAAATGATATTTTACTTTGGATGAAAAAAGTTGTTTGATATAGGAAAATTGGATTGATTCTTGATTCATTTGCGCATTGACTAGTTTGAGACTTAGAGCTCTAGGGTAGGAGATATGATAAGGAGATGAGCACCTATCATGACCTAATTTGAGTAGTTGGTAGCCCAAGTTGAGGTTGGTGGGGAGATTACCCTAGTAAGTAGCTAAAATGCATGATTTTTTCCTATTTAAAATCCTATTTTTGATGTTTTTAAGCCTCTTTGAGTAGTCTAGAATAATTTCCACTAGTTTCAGTGATCTTATCTAGGATTCACCACTCCTATCCAATGTTCAACATTGCTATTTAGGTTTTATTACTATTCTCCAATGCTAGTGTCCTTTCTATAATGATATTGTCCATTAGGGCTATTTTTTGAGTTTTTGATTTGTAACCTATTTGTTTTATAGCTTGGCTATTGATTTATCATGGTTGACTAATATATATGCTATTTTTGGTGTTTTGTAGGGAAAGGTATAGAGGAGGGAGTTATATAGAGGCCAGGTGATGAAGACACTAAGATTGTTGCCTTTGTTAGTTGATGAGAGAGATGTGATGGATAGGGTAGGGTTGGGTCATGTGTGTGACCTAGGCACTATGTAGTTGGATAGATATTTGATTAACACCTTATGTGAGAGGTAAAATATAGATACTTTTTATTTATAGCTTCTTACAAGGGAAATTACTATTACTCTAGAGGATGTGTACCATATTTTACATTTATCAATTAGTGGATGGTGTGTGACATTGTAAGATGACATGGGTGCTGATGCTATTGATCATGCATCCTTGTATTTTATTGGTGTTCCCTTATGAATACATTGGAGAGGAAGTGATAGTGATGTATTGTTATCTATTATTGTGCAATCAAGTGTTCCACATCTAAGAAAGTGGTTAGCTAAGTTGTTGTCTTTGTTCATTTCTATGGATGGGAGTGGGGTGTTGATTGCATATAGGATGTATAGGATCATGCACAACATAGTGGTGTATGGCACTATGTTCTCATGGGGTAGGACTATGCTTTCCCACTTATACAAGTACCTTTATTGATTTACTCAAGAGGTATTTAATGGTGGTGTGAGTTTAGCTACCTTATTACATTGTTGGGCTTATGAGCATATAGTGGTTGTGCAGCTCATAAGATTACTGAGGGAGAGGTGTGTACCTCCATAGCCATATGGGGAGTGGTGGATGAGTTCATTGGAGATGGACCATTATAGGTGGGTGATAGATAGATTGGTAGATTGTGACATCATATGGAGACCTTATAGAGGTTATTTGGGTGGCTCAAGGATGGAGTGCAATTGTTGTATATGAGGGTCAGTTATTGGTTATATGATTGTTGGGCTAGAGTATATGAGTACTTTCAGTATGAGTGCATGACTAGATAGTTTGGGGCACTAGAGGATGTGCCCCCAATATCATGGGTGTTGGTGAAGAGTGCATGGGCACCAATGAGGGTAGGAGCTCATGGGAGGCTTATTAAGGCTAAGTTAACATCATTACCCTTGGATGCACAAGATGCAACTATATATATTACTAATGTAGATGATGTTAGATTCATAGAGGCATATACCACATGGTGGGCAAGGTATTAGTGGGATTTATTGTATCTTTTTGATGGAGGGGATACCCTCGAGGATGAGGATCCTACTTTGATTTAGATGATGGGAGGTAAGAAGCAATTATATTTGAATTATGTGCAAGTTTTTACTTATTTAATTTGATTTGAAAGTGTACATATAATGTAGTGTTGTACTTTGTGTGTAGGTAGAGTGGGAGGTGCACAAGATGAAGCACAAGCTGGGTTATGAGGTGGAGATGATGGGTTTTAGGAGACCATCATTAAATGTACACTCTAAGAGCTCACACAACATGTTATTGATGATGCTTTGGAGGAGGGTTTGATAGAGTGAGTGATAGTTATAATTGGTGTTTAGGTTCATTTATTTGATAGAGTTACCATAGCTATAGCTACATATGTCAGGGAAACTAGAGAGAGATGAGCTAAGGACTGAGCCAGATAGGCATAAGATACCTCCACCTCAGTATGGATTGGTGAGTATGTAGATTATGGATGAGTATACAGATATTTAGTGGTGATACGTGGACATGTGTGAAGAGCATGGTCAGTTTTTAGAGTGACATAATTGGCATAAGAGTCATTTAGGATCTTGAAGAGGTACAGGGCCATCTAGTGTTAGGTTGGATTATGAAACTAGTACTGGAGGAGAGAGTGAAACTAAGAGTAAGTGCATGATGCCCATTCATGATTGAATGTATTTTGATATGATGTATATGTTTTAAAAAATTCATTATATATATATATATATATATATATATATATATATATACTTGGATGATTTTGGATTCAGACGTATTGTGTTATAGATTTTGGAATGGATTGGTATATTTCTTGTAATTTGTTGATTTGGGAGTAGTTGATCTGGTATTGATGTTGAGGTTTTGCATATATTTGGTAAAATGGTAATTGGGATATGTGATTTGAATTATGTTGATAAGTTTAGGTATGATGTTAGAATTGATTTTTAATCATATATAAGAAAAAATTTGTTGGTTTTTATAATTGGTAAATTGTTTAGATAAATTGAGTTGGTTTAATGTTTGTAAATAGGATTTGGTAGGATCTAGATTTTGATAAGTTGGTTTTGGCTATGGATAGTTATTGGGAATTAGGAATGTTAGTTGTTAGTATATGAGGATGTAAGATAACATGATATGTGTATTACTTACTCAAGAGTGGATCAAGAATACAAAGTCTAGTTAGACCTTTGGATCCATAATTACCTTGCTAAGTGAAGCTATGAACTGATGTTGGTATGAATATGTGTCATATCACTCCATGTTGTATCACTATCTAAAACTTGATGGCCAATTGAATAAGTGTGCATACTACTCATGCTATGTAGGAATATGTTATGTATCTGATACTATTTATTGTGTACTAACTATAACTATACGTGGAGATTCTATAAAATGTAACTTTATTAGACATGCCATAAAAACTATTTGCTATGAATAAGGCTCATATATCCATAATTATATACTCTATGGCCTCTACTATGATGTGTATGACTAAGAAATATATCGATATGGAATTGGAACCTATGATGGGGGTTCATTTAATCTCAATCATAGTGGGGTACTGCAAGAAATAGGTCCCTAAAAATTTGACTGAAGTGAATATCTCTCTGGATTAGTACTTTGTGATGTGGGTTCATTTGATATTAACCATAGTGGATTGTGACATGAGATAGGACCTAAAAAATATGGTCATAGTGAATATTTATCTTTAATGGTACTGTGCTATGATGCCTATGATTCTATTGGATATGTATATATAACTACACTATGTACACCTTAGACTACAATGCTATATGTAAGCTATTCCAAACCTTCTGAATAGGTGGAATAAGAGATCTCCTATGAGGCTCTATCTTAGAACCTGCATTACTCTCATGATGAGTGACCGATGATTCTTGTAAAGGAATGTCTTGGGATGACTTATTCATGGATGAATGAGGTCTATGGTTCCATGATGGAGGAGATATTAGTGCCCCTTGTGTGAATTCTATGATGCCATTATCAACACATCTAGTAATGCAATCTCATTTTCTCTATGTCCACATATACAATGATAGTTACAAAAGGGATGATGTGCTTGTCTATGTAATAAATGTGGATCTTATCGATGAGTAGAAGGTAATGTGATTAACCTCCTATCTATTAGTGCTGATATATGATAAATGGACTATCCTAATCTGAATCAAACTGTAATAGTGCCTTCATGTTATTCTGTATGGTGCATACTATAGGTTGTACTCTAGAGACTGGCTCTTTGTTCTTAACTAGTTTTTTATAGTTGTGGTCTCCTATATTATTTAGGACATGGTGGGTGTTGTGTGTTAGGAACTATAAATGTAGATACTACTATGAAATTTAGAGTAATCTGATCAACTGAATCTATCTCAATCAATCCCAATTTAGTTTCCAAAGCTAGAACTATATAGCATAAGTGCTTTTAAGAATAATCTATCTGATATAGTAGATGATTGAGGAGAGGTTGATGGATCCCCTTAATAAAGATATGCTAAATCTTTAAATATGCTAGTTTGTATATCAATCTTAGCATATGATTCTTGAATCTTAAGATATACTCACTAATTGGATCTAAAGTATTTTGATGTAATGTGGTAAGTTTCTCATATGTAACATGAAGACCTATGTTTTCTATGTAATATCTAAGAAATGCCTCTTCTAAGTCATCATAAATGTGGAAGGAGCCAATGGGTAGTAGATGAAATAACCAATTCCATGCTTCCCCCACTAATGTCTATTGGAATAACTTTAGTAGAATCAAAGGACTGACATGAGATGGCAAAGCCTTTCGAAAGGCTTTAAGGTATATGAGTAGATTTCTAGTTACATCAAAGTGAGGCAATGATGGTATTTGGAAATGATTAGGCATTGAAGTTTTTATGAATATCTTCAAAATGGGATTTCCATGTAAATAATTGGCATCCACCCCAGACTTATAAGCCTTGTTTTTCTAGGTAAGGAGATGTACTTGGTGTTATAATTCACCAACTACATGTATTAAAGAGATAATTTTTTGGTACATCAGTATCTTGAAGTGGTTCATTTAATCATTGAATTTGATTATTAATTTTAGCCATGGGAATGCTACAATTAGAAATTGGATCATAAAAAGGGGGTGCACTCACTTGAACCTTAGGAGTAATGGTAACTTGGACCTTACTAGAGGGATGTAGGCTACCATTCTCTTTAGGTGAAGAGTGAGAACTGGGTTTCACTGTAGTGAGGGGTGGCTTGGGGGATTCATTGGTATCTTTATGTTTTAGTGAATCATATTCTAGTTGAGTAGAGGATGTAATGTTATTATTGACATGTGCATTATTTTAAATAGAATCTTACATAGAAGTAGAAACATCATTTGGTAGTGCATTATGTTTGAGAGGAGAAATAAAAGATGAGTTAGAGGCATGTGATGCATTTTCTTATTCACTATGTGCATAATAATGATCATTGTTCCATGCATTATCATAATTGTAATATTGTTCATTATTGCTCTCATTTTCAAATTCATTTGCATGTTCACTATCATACTCATTATCACTTCCATCATTGTTAGGGAGAGGTGTAAGAGAAGAATTTAATTCTTTTATAATATGCAATAATTCATCATGTGAAATTGGAATATTATGTGCATCTATGTTATCCATGGATGGAGTGTATGCATTATTTTTGTTTTAAACGTGAGAAGTAAGAGTAAGAGAGTTATCATTTGGAGATTATTTTGATAAACTAGAGTTGAGAGCATGAGGTGCATCATTTGAACTATGAATTGACAATTTGATTTTATCACATTTATATTGTTGTATTTTGAACATAGAAGTAACAAGAGAGAGAGATTATATTCACATGTGATTTTATTATTTTTGGGGAAATTAGTGTTTAATTCCTAAATAATAAAAGGGTCTGAGGAGGAGAAAATTAGTAAATAATATTACAAATTAAAGCTACTAATTTTTGAAATTTAATTACAATTTGACCTTTTCTAAAAATAGTAGTGAGAGATATAAATTTAAAATTATCTTATTATCTATCGATACAACTAGGAAAGGGTATAGAAATTTATGTGTAGGCCTAGGACATTGTCATAGATAGGATCCTAAAATTCATTTATTGATCAGATAGGAGTGTTGAAACTGAACACTTTGTGCACTAATGCTATAATCCTTCCATGGCACTATTATCTTGAGGATCTAAGCTTTCTGGGTTTTGTTTGCCTATTTAGTATGATCTTGTGTACCAAATTTTAGAGCCTTGATTTCAATAGAGATCTTTGTATATCTGATTTTCTATGTCTATATCTTCTATGCACTTGAATAAAAACTTTTACAAGTATGGAAAAGGGGTTAGTGTGTGTAAGATGCACTAGATGTGCTTCACAACCCATGTGTGGGAATGATACATATCAATACTCCAAAGAGGGATCAATCCATATTTAGTTCTCTCTTTAAGAGTGCTTGGTGCAATAGTGAGTGAAAATCCAAGAAATGTTAAAACTAGGTTTGTTTGAGATGATTAGAGGATGGTGTAAGGACCTAAATTGGCTTGAAAGTGTATAGGCTAGCTATATGTAGATAATAGGGAGGATTTATTGAGTGGTATTTCTTGTATTCTTTCTTTCTTGAGTGATATGTACCAACAATTTTGAAATAATGTTTGAATGGGCTTTTATATGGATCTATTGTTCATGGGTAAGATGAAATCGGACTAGGATGACATAATGAATAAGAAGAATCAAGGGAAAATGGTAATTTGGGCTCAAATTATGATTGGATAGGAGAATTAAAAATGGGACACCCTAGGGTCTAACATTATAATCCAACTTTGGTGCTATTGTCTTGAGTAGATGTGACCTAGGGGGATGGATTAGTCATGAAGAGAGCGTTCTAGCTCAATTGGGATCAAGTCTGAAATGCTACAGATGACTAGGAATCAGTGAAAACAAGCCTGAGAAGGCTATGAGAGGAAACAAGAGGGACCTAAGGATTAGGTGTCATTATCCATGCTCAAGTTACCAATTTTATTTTATGTGCCTACGTTTACCCCCCCTTTATTCTAGTGATGTATCGAAGCAAAATACTAGGATAAAGGAAAATAATAAGCATACCTAAAATTACCTATAAAGGTGAAGCCTATGAAGCTATGTGATGCTGAGTAATATTGGATAGTGTATATAGATCACATTATGCAAGTGTGAATATAAAAAATGAAAATAAAGAGTACATAAATTTTTATTATATTTAATATAAAATAAGAATGTACAAAGCTAGGTAAAAGAGAGAGAGAAAGAGGAAGAGAAAGGAATGAATATAGCTCACCAAGCACGTAGACCAATACAAAACTTATTATGATGCTGATTAATGCTGAGTAAAGGTGGATGATGCTATACCAAAATTGATATCGTGAAGAGAGCTAAGTGCTTAATTCCCTAGAAAGTGGCTTAAGAATACAAAGGCTAGTATGTCTAAATAATACCTTGATCATGTAGTTTATCAATCTCTACTATAAATTTATACATGAGTTTTTATCATGGCCTATAATCCTATGAAAAGTATAAAATGGGTGACCATCCTACTATGATAATCAATTGATAGATTTGTGTCATATTGTGGGTAATGTGATCAATCCATGATCAAGTGATATATGTAACATAAAATATGGCTGATGTTGTGTGCTACCTACCTAAATCTAAATAATTAGCTCTATATCCATAAAGGTAACCATGTCAACTATATGTGCCAAGTGATCTATCTATGGCTATGAGTGTGGAATATATCTTGAGAGTGTAGTGTGGTATTCTAAAAGTGATGTAGGATGTGGAATGAGAGCTTAGATTCATCTTGGTACTCTCTTAGGCCAATTGGTGTAAAGCTAAATCCACATAAATATCCATCTATTGGTTTGGGTATTGTATCATCATCTGAAGAAGCTTAGGAATCTATATCAACATCATGTACATATGGTAACTCAAAATTTACCACAAGGGGTAACTATGATATAGGAGTCTCATTATTTATAGTAGTAGAAGATAGTACTACTACAAAAATATTTGTAATTGATGGAGTATCTATGGAATTGATTAGAACTGATGGTACTACTATTAGTGATTGTGTATATGTAATAGGTGTTAGAACTGAGACTGGATGGAGTAGCTAGAATATCTAGAGATAAAGGTACGAATGTAAGTGGAGAAGTGTAAGAAGTGATAGTCTCTCCGACCTCATATGCATGTATCTGATCAAGAGAAATGCAATGAGGTGGTGGCTATACTATGAGATAAGGTGTCCCATCTGGTGAAATAGTCAAAGATGTCTCTATAGTTCAACAATATTCAAATAGATAGTTGTCTGCTAGACATGTGTATAGATATCCTTTGTGGAGAAACTTAATACATCGATGGAGAGTAGAAGGAATGGCCCCCATAGTATGTATCTAGGGTCATCTAAGTAAAATATTATAGTTGAGAGGATCCATCATGACCTAGAATTGTGTAGAGAGGGTTTTGGGTCCTACCATGATATCCAAAGTAATCGTGCCCAATGTCTATCATGGTATATAATCAAACCCTTGAATGTTCATATATCATTTTTGCATTGATGCCATATCTATGCCCATGGTCTATAAGTATGTGATATGATATATATTAAGTCCATAACCACTATTAACAAGAACTCTCTTGACTAATTGGTTTTGACTTGAAATTATATGAATAATGGTAAATTTTGATTAATAACTATCTAAGAAGGCATATCGTCATTGTCAAAAGAAATTACATCTTCTATAGTTTTTTAAGTGTTGACCATTGATGTAAAATAGAAAGGTTCTAAATTAATGGGCACAAAAGTTTGAGTGAGTGATTGATGAAGAATGTCCTTAAAGACATTAGATTTTTGAATAAGTTCTAATATGGAAATCTTAGCTAGATTATTTCTCAACTGATAAAAAATATCATATGCCTTGTGCAAATCTACCTATGCAGGTGGGTTGGGCATGGGATGGGAATGAATAGAAGGGTGATAGGGATCCTAGTTAGGTGGAGGAGGCATGGTGTTACATCAAGTAATATATCTAGTATTCATATAGGAGTATTAGTGTCTATGGGAGGATAACAAAGATAATCGATGGGTCAAGGTACTGGATGGACAAATGGTATCAAATGTGCTCTCTAGAGATGGGTAGTAACCTAGAGAAGAGTGAAATAGACCATGCAACATGACTCAACATAGGGTAGAGGCTCCAAGGGAGGTGATACAAGAGATGTATTAACATGTTTAAGAATAAATTTCTTAACATCATTCTGTATAATGAAAAATAAGCATGAAATGCAAAGAATGAAGCTTTGTACTAACATATGATAGACTTCATCATTCATGTACATGATAAGTCCCATTATGGTTTCTTTGTTAGTTATAACAAATGTAATAAAAGTTTGTACATAAGTGAGAATCATTTTTGTAATTTGATTATGGATGTAAGGTGATACCTCAAGAAGCAAATAAGTGCTAGTATATGCAACTAGGGATTTGACAATAATATTTTTGCAAAATACTAAGAATTTTTGAAATTGAAATTGAATTTTTGAGTTAAGTATGCAAGTAAAAAATCATAAATTTATGGGAAAGTGTTTGATTTAATGGGACCTAGTAGATGTAACTATCATTTTGAGGATTATTTTTTTGAAATTACTATGAATTTTCAAAATTTGAAGTGATTTTTTGATTTTAATATGCAACTAAAAATTTAAAAAATGTTTGGAAAATTACTGGGATCTAGTTGATGCAACTATGGTTTGAAATAAAATTATTTTTGAAATTACTATTGAATTTTAGAATTTGAATCAAAATTTTGATTTAGATATGAAATAAAAAAAGAGGAAATTATTGGATTAATATTGGAAAATTAATGGGCTAGTTGATGCAACTAGGGTTTGAAATAAAATTATTTTAAAATTTACTAATAAATTTTAAAATTTTTGATGAATTTTTGTTTTAAATATTCAAGAAAAAATTCAAAAATTTATGGAAAAAATCAGCTAGGAATTTATAGAGTTTTTATGTGTAATTCAAAGTAAGTCAGATTCACCAAATGATTTATTATTTTTTAGGAAATTAGTGTTTGAGTCCTAAATAATAAAAGGGTCTGAAGAGGAGAAAATTAGTAAATAATATTCCAAATTAAACTTGCTAATTTGTGAAATTTAATTACAATTTTACCTTTTCTAAAAATAGTAGTGAGAGAGAGAAAATTAAACTTATCTTAGTTTGTATTGATCTGATAGACAAGGTCTAGAAATTTGTGTGCAGGTCTGGGACACTATCACAAATAAGATCTTGAACTTTGTTTCTTGATTAGATAGAAGCGTTGAAACTAGACACCTTGGGATCCAGTGCTATTGTAATTTTCTAGCACTATTGTCATGAGGATCTAAGATTTTTGGGTTTGATTTGCTTAGTTAGTGTGAAATTTTGTACTAAATTTTAGAGCCTCACTCTTAATAGAGATCCTTATAGAGCTAATTTTATATGCCTTGGTCTTCTATACACTTGAATATAAATGTTTGTAAATAGGGAAAAGGGGTTAGTGTGTGTAAGATGCACTAGACATACTTCACATCCCATGTGTGGGCATGATATTTACATACCAATACTCCAAGGAGGGATCAAGCCATATGTAGTTCTCCCTTTAAGAGTGCTTGGTGCAATAGTGAATGAAAATGCAAGAAATACAAAAACTAGGTGTGCTTGAGATGACTAGGGATTGGTGTAAGGACTTGAATTAGCTTGAAAGTGATAGGTTGGCTATATGCAGAGAATAGGAAAGATTTCTTGATTGGTCTTACTTTTATTCTTGCTTGCTTGAGCGATATTTGCCAACCCTTTCCAAATGATCTTTTAATGGGATTTTATATGGATCTATTGGTCATGGGTTAGATGAAACTAGACTAGGTTGACACAATGAATAAGAGGAATCAGGGGAAAATGGTAATTTGGGCTCAAATTGTGAATGTATAGGAGAAATGGAAAGGGGACACCCTAGGGTCTAGGGCTATAGTCCAAATTTAGAACTATTATCTTGAGTAGATGGGACCTGGGGGGATGGATTAGTCATGAAGAGAGGGTCCTAGTTTAGCTAGGATCAAGTCTAGAAGGACACAAATGATTGAGAATTAGTGAAAACAATCCTAAGAGGGTTATAAGAGCAAGCAAGAGGGAGCTAAAGATTGGGTGTCATTAGCCATGCTCAAATTGCAAATTTTTGCATTTTATATGACTAAGAAATGGAAGCAAATTATCATCAATAAGAGGTTAACTTGGAAGTGTCTAGCTAATTTGATCATTTGGTGCATTATTCCTACGAGAATGAGGTGAAAAATACATTTCCCATTTATCAAAATTATTTTCTTTAGGAGTTAAAGAGATAGGCTTGAGAGAAGAAGATGGATCTACTTTTTCTTCACTATCACTTTCACATGTGTCATCATATTCCTCATTAAAACAATAGTAATTATCTTCATTGTAAATGAAATCATTTTCCACATTTTTAGCTAATGTGCATTTTTAAAAATTTATCCTTTCATTGTCATAATTATGAGAAAATTTTAGAAATTGATCTATGGGATGAGAGATAAGAAGTTCCTTAGTGGCCATTTTATTTCTTTCACCAAAGAGAATATGAAGAAGTAATATTAAGAAAATAAATACAATAATAATTACTAACATAGAGATTTTGAAAATATTTTTGACAATCTAAACAATTTTCAAAATTTTTAAAATATTCTAAAAATTGCAAATGAATCAGGCTTGGGGTTGGACGACCTATTTTGAAAATCTAGGGTTTTTGGTTAGGGTTTTAGAATTTTTGAAAATTATGATAATAATTTAAATTCTAAAAATAATTTTGAATAGAATTAATGCACAAAAAATTATACAAAAAATAGAATTTCAAAATTTAATTTTTGCAAAAAATAACTACTAATTCTAAGATTTTGAAAATATTTTTGACACTCTAAACAATTTTCAAAAATTCCAAAATATTTTTCTAAAAATTGTAAAGGAGGTAGGCTTAGGGTTTGAGGACCTAGTTTGGAGATCTAGGGTTTTAAGTCAGGGTTTTAGAATTTATGAAAATTATGTAATAATTTAATTTCTAGAAATAATTTTGAATAGAATTAATGTACAAAAATTTATACAAAAATAAAAAATTTGAAATTAAATTTGTCCACAAAATTTGAAGTAAAAACCCTAAGAGTACCTAAGGTTTTATATTTTATTCAAAGTAAGTTGGGTTCACCAAATATTTTATTATTTATGGAAAAATAGTGTTTAGTTTCTAAATAATAAAGGGTCTAAAATAAGTAGTAAAGTCTGATTTAATATGATAAAATATAAATTTTGTAACATTAATTACATAGGAGAAGGAAATAACTTATCTAGAAAAACAAGTTGATACGATTGTTGTTTAAGTTAAAAACTATGGTGCAGGGCTAGGAAGATGTCTAAAAATTGAATATGGATTTCATTCAATGAAAAGATAGGATCGTTGAAAATAGGACACCCTGGTGTCTGGTACTATAGTCCAGTTCCACTCACTATTGTCCAAACTAGTCACATAATTTTGAGCTTTTTAGGTTTTCTTCATTATCCCTATATTGATCTGCTTGTAAAATTTCATATCTTAACTATTGATGGAGCTGCTTGTAGCACCAATTCAATCTTCAAACCTTGAGTCTATCTACACACATGAAGAAATGAATACATTAAAAGCAAAAGGGGGAAAAAATAGGTTAGGGGAAGAATGATTGCATGATCCAAAACCCTTGTTGTCCTAATCACTACCTGCATTAACCTTCAAGCTAGTGTCTCATATCAAATGTAGTTATCCCTTAGGGAATGTGCATAATCAATGCATAGGGTAACTACAAGAATGAACTTTCTCCTAGGCCCTTCCTTTAACAATGATGAAAGTCTATGTGTGATGCAGAATGTTGAAGTATACTATTGACTAATTTTTAATTATCTTATGTGCTAAAGATGTAAGTTATAGATATAAAATTCCTTATGTAGTCCTTTATATAGGATAATATTCATTTCAAATTTTGGAAATTTAATCACATTTGGTCGACATTGGAAAACTTAAAGATGAAGATAAGAAAAGGGTTTGGACTCATTAAGTGAGGGAAACTAACCATTAGAATTCAAAATGACCTTAGACATGAGCATTGGAAATAAGACACACTAAGGTCCAACATTATAGTCAAATCCTAGTGCTCTTGTCTTATAGGCTAGGGGCCTAGGGGATGGAATAAGGATGGGAAATATGACTTGACTGAGGTGGAATGACCATTTGAAAGGCTTGAGATGACTAGGAATAGGAAAAAAGGTGACTCAAGCATGAAATAAGACCAAGATGAGTAAAACAAAAGACATAGCTAAATGTGACCAAAATCTCATATTCTCTAGTTAGAGTCTCCTATGAAAGGACTATGAAAAGATAAGATATGTGTGGTTGCTTGACAAATTTAGGGTGTATAGACCATTAAAATAATAATTCAAGGGATCAACTCATTGATCTATACCTAAAACATGTTACTATAATGTAGAATAATTTAACTCAAATCCTTAGTTGCAAAATATTGAGGTAATTGTCACTATGTAGCAAAAACCATTCTAATTGGTCTCACCTCATGGTCTCCTTTTACCTAATTCAACACATGGGTCTTTGAATCCCCACTCAAAGAAGACAAAATCTCCCACATTAGAACACCTTCTTGAGTTAGTTTAATGTAATCCATGTCTCTCACACCCACTTGATTTATAAAGTCTATTTTAGACATTATTGGTGATCACATAAATGGAGATGAATACTCCCCTATATGAAACTATAGAACTTGTTCTTTTATTCTCATAGGTCTGAATGAAGGTTGCCTTATTTTTGGAAACTTATGAATTGGTTCTATCTCTAGATGGAAAAATTTGAACACTACAACTCTCAGTGCATTGTGTTTAGGCTATGTATCAACTTTAAACCAATTATTGGCCCCATAGATATAGTGTTAGTTAGGTTATTTAAGAATGATAAAGGGTTTATTTTAGATTTATTTATAGGTATGATAATATTATTATCATTTTAGTGTGCAGCCAACTAATTGCACATTGTGTTGATGGTCATTTGCCCATTGCATGCCCACTTCTTTTTGATAAATATAAGGTAGTAAATTTCATTAGTATTCATATCTTATACTTTAAAATCACCTCACAGACTTAGATCAACAACTTTGATTTCTACATCTTCTAGTCGCCAAATGGGTTATACCATTCCATACTCTATAAAACATAATGTAATTAGGTTTTAACTAAGGGAAGGTTATCTAATGAAATCCCATGTTTATTGAGGGATCATATTCATTGTAATTCCAAAGTCAAATAAAAAAATTATAACCTCACATCATACCAATTTTATATCCATTTGAGTGTCAACATTACAGGGTTTCTTAATCTTTACATACCATACCATCTTATTAGTGCACTACTACCCTCTTTGTGTGCAATATAAAAAATCATATCTGAGATTTGTGATTTTCTATGAGATATTCTCATTTCTCAAAGTGATTACCAACTTGAGGAGATCTATAAAAGTAGTAACTACTCCATCTTGCCTCATAATACACATGATTTGACCATACATATGTGCATTAGTGACTATAACATCACTCTTGAATAGATTTTGGTATTGTATATTATAAAGTATCTAAGCTACTTGATATATTAGACCCCTTTTCTATTGTATGATTAGGATATTTATCCCAATGTACCCTTATTATTTGTTAATCATGTGGCATCTCCAAGGGTGGTAATATGTTTTTTTGCATGTTAGTGCAGAGTAACTACTTATATGTATACAAGATACCTTGGGTGAAAATTCAACATTTTTAAATTTCACACCATTTTTTCTCTTATTTTTTAACACATGAAAATATTATGAATGATTCTATCTTATAACTCTAAAATATATGCAATAGATTTATCTTTTCATATTGATTGAGTAATTTATTTTAGTGTGGTTATATTCTACATACAGATAAAAGATAATCAAATTTTGACCCTATCTCTCATATGGTCTACAATTATCTCATTAGTATCTCTATTGGTATCCAACTCTATATCCCCTTTATCTCTACTAAAAACCCCCAACATTTTTATTTTTGACCATCATATCCTCCATGTTGTTTTGATGAACCCACCCCTATTCTTGTTGACTATCATATCCTTGATATGTACCTTAAGGAGAAGATGGAGCCCATCCCATCATATATTTTTAGTACAACACAATGTTCCATGACTAATAATATTAAAGAGATGATAAATTCCATCCTGTCTCATACTATGGATACTGCAATGCCTATTTTCTAAGCCCTAAGGTTGATACCAAGTTGTAGTGGTAATTTCTATATCTAGGCTTGCAATTCCTGGTTTTACAATAGGGATATGCTATGTAGCTAATGTAAATACTTGTTAGTGATGTCTTTAATTTTTGGAGAGATCTATAATTTTTATCATCATTATTATGTGACTTTAGAAATTACAACATAGACTTTATGGTTTTTGGGTATATTATTGTAATAAATGACATTTCAAAATCACATTTCCTACTATTGATAGATCTCACAAACCTCTATTTTGAATTTTAGGTAGTCATTCTTGTGGTGCCCCTCTTTTTCACACTTCATACACCACAATCCTAGTTTGGGCCTATTAATTTCATACAGCTCATCCATATTTCATAAAACAACTCTAACCTTGCACTAGCTTTCATAATAGACTGTAGACTTTTCCCATAGTCTTCCATCTACTCCACCCAAAGCACATCTACTTTAGCATCTACCTTGAAAGTGATCTAGGTTTGTATAATGGAAAACCTAATTTGAGGTCACATACCTTAGACAAACCATACAACCTTATATGTATCTTGAACTGAAAATACACTATGTTCATTACATTAGAGAACCTACAATCATATTCCCACACTAACTCCTAATTTTTGAATATTTTTTTTCATATCTTGTATTATCTAACTCGTACATTTATTCATTTTAAATTATCCTATCAACTTTTTTTTGACATCTTGAAAGCTCAGTTTGGTAGCATTTATTTTGTATATGAACTATATATCCCTTCTTATTAATGAACCTATGAGCTCACACTTCTTTGCATCATACATAGTTATATTTTTAAATTTTTATTTCATTTTTTAGGTTAACAAGTACTACTCAAGATCATATAATGATCATAAGGCGACAAAGTGATAAAAAATCCTGTATTGAGAGCCATGTTTCCTTAGTTTTCACCTAAAAACATTGCCTCATGTAGTCTAGAATTTGCTAACATTTTAATATTTTCTATGAACATGGATACAAACTTAATCAATTTCTTCTTATCTAATACTCTCTTAGTGTCTTCACTATATTTTCCAAATTTATTTATAAAAAAATCAAACCACATACTATCTTTTCCAAATTCTATAGTTTTTCTTCAACTTTATGTTGATAAATTATGCACAAGGGATGTGTACATTTGAAATAAATGATCCTTGTATATGAATCCTACTTCATTTTAACTTGAACCTACTTTAATCCTACAACTTAACATAAATTATTAAAAATGTTGTTCCTTTTCTTCTCCAAAAAAATATTCTCCCTTGTAATTGTGATCTAAAACTACCTTATAATTGATCTAACTAATCCTCTTATCTCTTTCCACTCTCTTCCATCTCTTCCAAATCCTTTTTCTAATCTCTATCCATGTATACACTCTCATCTATGCTTTCTCTTCTTTTGGGCCCTCTCATTTCCTTATCTTACTCATCACCATAATTTATAGATTTTAATTGAGTGCCCATTCCTTGTTTATATTCTAAGCTTTCTACTTTACTCCTATTCAAAGCTACATTAAGATTATTATGTTTATTCCATCTTCTCTATTATTCTAGGTCTTGCTCTAGTCCCATAATTCACTTTTCATTATCCTATTATGTGTCCTCCAGATTCTAGATTGAGGTTTATATTTTTAGTCTCACTTATTTATAATTTACTTCATTATTTCACACACCCCCTAATTACCAAAGTGAATAATCCATGTTAGCCAGAAGAGGCACCATTGCATTTTCTACAACCAACATTCTAAGCATGATAGGTAGTTGCTATAAAAAAATTCCCCGGATACCTCTTATAAATTGTTTTTATGCACCTTCAAACACAATGAAAAATTTCATGGAAAACTTAATAAATATCCATCAATGGTAGTATTTATCCAATGATATATTATGCAGATCCAATTGGTGTCCATATTTTATATCTTTTCTATCTTTTCCTCAGTCCTCTAAAGTGTTCCATTCCTCTCAGCTTGAAGGAGTAATACTCAATTCTTGACAAACATATAGCTAGCAACCCAAAAATCCATCCCAAAATATTTTTTATATCTTGCCATGTATATTATTACTTATAAATTCTTTCACAAAGCTTCCCATCCTCTTTACCTCTTCTTTTACAAAATTGTGAATTCTCTCATCCAATCATCACTCTAAATCTCTCTATCTAGGTAACCATCTTAGCCTATTTCTAAGGTCCATGCTCACTACACCATTGTTAGCAGAGGTTCCTAGAAAACCCATTAGAACATGCTAATGTGTATTTATGTGAAAAATAGGCTACAGGTTCAAAATGCAAGCAAAATTATAGAAAGATTGAGTATTCATTTAGTTTAGTATTACATGTTCATCCATAAAACACATACTTGAATGATAAGTGATAGTTCATGTTAATTAATTAAATAAATGTAAGTAAAATAGAGTATACCCTATGCATGGAAAAAGTAAAAAAATACTCACATGTAACTCATCAAAAAATATCTATATTAATCTCTATACTTTAGAACTATTTTCCTTTATAATTGATTAATATATATATATATATATATATATATATATATATATATATATATATATATATATATATATATATATATATATTCTAAAGCTTTATCACTGCACATTCTATCTTTCCATTTTTATCTCAAAGGATTCTTTTTTGTATTTTTTAGTTTTTTAAGATACATATATAGGATGAATACATACATAAATATATATGTTATATAAATTTATATACATTGCACACTTGTCATGCATCTACACTCTATGGTTTTACAATTCAAAGTCTAATACCAATAGTGTGGTACCTTGTACAAAGTAAGGATAGTTTTTTTTCAATTACATGAGAAAATATCAAATAATGAACATGTCACCCATTACAATCAAGGATCTATTATATGCATCTAATTGGTGTCTAGATTTCATATCTTTTCTATCTTTACCTTAGTCCACTAGAAGTTCTCTATTTATCTCAACTCAAATCAATAATAATCAATTCTTGAAAACCATGTAGATAGAAACCTAATAAATTCACACCCAAATATTCCATATATCACTCCATGTATATGTCCACTTATAACTTATTTCATATAGATTCCTATCCTATTTACCTCCATTTATAATAAATTGTGAATTCTCTCATCCATCACTCCCAATCTCTATGTCTAGGTAACCATCTCAACATGTTTCAAAGGTCCACACTCACTGCACCATTGTTAGTGTAGTTCATGGAAAACCCATCAAAATATGTTAATGTGCATTTCTATGTGAAGTGGGCTACAAGTTCAAAATTGTTGGCATAATTATAGAAATATTAAGTATTCATTTGGTTCAAGATAACATGTTCATTAAGAAAAATCAAGCTCAAATTATACAAAGTGGTATTTCATATCAAGTAATTAAAAAATTTAAGCAAAATAGATTATACATTATGCAAAAAACAAATACAAAAATACATTTATGAAAATAATTATTGGATCTTTATTTTAATCTCTATACTTTGGAACTCTTTTCCTTTATGATTGATCATTGTATATAAAACTTTCAAAGCTCTATTGCTTTGGATTATGTATTTCCGTTTCTATCTCAAAGGAGTCTTTTTGTATTCAGTAGTATTTTAAGATACATACATAGGATGAATACATAAACAAAATATGTTATATAAATTGATATACATATCACACTTGTGATGCATCTACATTATGTGATTTTACAATCCAAAGTCTATTACCAATAATGTCATACTTTGTACAAATTAAGTACAAAAAAGCATTTCCATTACATGATAAAAAGATAAAAGAATGAAAATGAAACCCATTAAAATCTAATGATTTATTGCATGCATCTAATTGGTGTCCATATTTTATAGTTTTTAAATATTTTCCTAAGCCCACTGGTAGTGCTTTATTTCTATCAGCGTGAAACACAATACTCAATTCTCAACAACCATGTTGATAGAAAACCAATAAATTCACACCAAAATATTTTGTATATCTCTCCATGTATATTCCATCTTATAACTTCTCTCATAGATATTCCTATCCTCTTTACCTCATATTTTGTGAAATTATGAATTCTCTCATCCAACCATCACTATAAATCTCTCTATCTAGGTAACCATCTCAACATGTTTCAAAGGTATACACTCACTACACCATTTTCTAAAGAGGTTACTGAAAAACCCATCAAAACATGATAATGCATGTTTCTATGCAAAGAAAGCTATAGGTTCAAAACTTAGGCAAAATTATATAAATATAAAGTATTTAGTCAATTCAGGATTACATGTTCATTTATAAATGTAAACTTGAAATATATAAAGTGGTAGTTCATGCTAAGTAACTAATCAAATAAAAGAAAAAAATATACACTATAAATGGAATAAGTAAAAAAATACATTCAGGTAACCCATCATCAGATCTCTATATTCCATAATTCTTTTCCTTTATAATAGATCACTATATATAGAACTTTCAAATCTTTATCGTTGTAAATTATATATTTTTGTTTCTATCTCAAATGAGTCTTTTGTATTTTTTAGTCTTTTGGGATACATAAGTAGGCCCAATACATACAAAAATATATTTATTATGTAATTGACATCATTGCACATTTATCATGCATCTACACTTTATGATTTTATAATCTAATGTTTGCTATCAACAATGTGGTACCTTGTACAAAGTAAGGACAAAAAATCATTTCCATACATGAGAAAAATATCAAATAATGAGCATGACATCCAACATAAGAGTGTAAAAAATAGTTACATAAAATAGTCCAAATATGGTACAAAATAAGTATGAAAATAATTGCGAACAAGAAATATCTCCCCCCTCCAAAAAAAGAGGAATAGATGGATATGTATGAGATTAAAAACCAAATATAGAATCTATCACAACTACTTATAATTTTTTCAATGTGATCCAAAAATAGTATTTTTTGAGAAAAATAAATGACAAACACATTAATTTAAAATTTTGTATATCAAAAATAAAATCTAAGCATATATCTATATTTTATATGAAAAATATGCACTTTCAAAAAAGATGTGAGAAAAACTTCCTTATAGTTTAAAATATATGAGGTCAAGAAGATCCAAGAATGAGATTTCTTAGAGTAATGCTTAGCATGATTTTTTTATTATAAATTAGTAATGTCAGAAAAAAATAGGGGGTCTAGTAATTGATAAAGATAAAAAAACTGTTTGGGGTAATGGAAAAAGGAGAGAAATTGCATAGAGGGTATGAGAATACAAAGACTCTTTAGATGAGATAGGACAATGTAGTTGAGTGTTGATGTGAAATTTATAGGGTTTAGAATAATGAGAAGGCACATAATTGGAGTAGCAAAAAAATAGAGGAAGAATATGTGTAGGAGGAAGGTGGGATGGGCTCAATCATTTTGATAGTGATTCAAGCAAGTTGTGGGTTAGGAAAGGATTCCCTATAAGGATTTGGGAAGATACACGTGAAGATAAGGTTCCCATGAAATTAGGGCTTGGGAGTTTACTATCCTGATATAAAGAATATTAGGGCTTCTATAATTTTGACCTTGAATACTCTCCCAAAGCTTAAACTGTTAGCATAAAATCCTCCCTTTGAATAAAGTGTTAAGGATCTTGGGGAAAAAGGACTAATTTTTAGAGTGGAAGGCAAGTGGCTGACAATCGAGGAGCTATAATCATGGGTTTAAAAAGAATGGGGATTATATTATGAGCTAAAATTCATGCCTAAAGTTTTTTTTATGGTTGTTCTCCATAGTGTGGGAAAAAAATTAAATTAACAATAATTTATCATGGATGAATGAGGTGGGGATTCAAATCTAGGGTTGGTTAACTAATTTTGATGCTTTAACATGAAAATTTGGTTGTGTCCTCTATTGGGTAAGGCCTTACACCCTCCCTCTTGAATAATAATCAGTGGATTTCTCGTATTCCATTAGAAACCTATCAAAGGACCTTATTTTCATCTATCCTAACACCAAAGAGGGGGGTTTAACCTCTTATGTTAGATGATTTAATTATTTTGGGAATATTAGTGTATTATTCCTAATTTAGTTAAGGGTTTGAGTTTAAAAAATTAGTAAATAAATATGCAATAACTAAGTTACTAGTTTGTATAAATTAACCATATTTTTAATCTTTCTAAAAATATTAATAGATGTGGAGGAAATAAGACAGATAGAAACTAAATGAGATGGTTGAGATAGGGTCTAAAATTCATTATGTAGGACTGGGACAGTGTCACAAATCAAACTCTAACCTTCATTTTATGAAAGGATAGGAGCATCAAAATTAGACACCCTAGGTTCTAATGCTATAGTCTTCTTTTGCCATTGTTATCTAAGAGACCTAAGCTTTTTGGATTTTATTCGTTGTGTTTGTGTGAGCTTGCCTATGAAATTTTGACTATTGGATGCCCATATAATTCCTTGTAGAGCTGATTTAGTCTTCAAACCCTAGACTCCTTTGTGCTTTGAAAAAATTTGGGAAAGAGGAAGGGGTTAGTGTGTGTAAGATTCACTAAACATGTATCCACACCCCTTGTGTGGGCATGCAACCTACATAAAAATAATTCAAAGAGGTATCAAGCCATATTTAGTTCTCCCACTTGATGTGATTTATGTAATAATGTGTATGAAGATACAAAATGCTAAAACTAGGGACTGGTGTAAGGATTTGAATAAGTTTATGGTTATATGCAAAGAATAGGGAAATATGCTTGAGTAGTCTTGCTTGTATTCTTATTTACTTTGTGATATTTTGCAGCCCCTTCTAAATGAAATTTGGATGGGATTTTATAGGGATTTTTTGGTCATGGTTTGAATGTATTTACATTAGGATGCCAAGAAGGAGGATAGGAAATAGAAGTAAATAACCATAGGAGCTAAAAATTCACTAGGTTAGGAGTGCCAAAAATAGACACCCTAGGGTCTGGTGCTATAGTCCAAGTTGGGTGCTATTGTCTTGAAGGAATGGGACCCAAGGGGATGCAATCATCACTAGAAATGCTACCTAAAAAAGCTAGAATCATGATCTAGAAGGCTATGGATGACTAAGAATCAATGAAAAGATGCCTATGAGTGTCATGAGAGAAATAAAGAGGGACCTATGGGTTGGGTGTCATAAGCCACACTCAAGCTACCAATTTTCACATTTTATATGACTACATTTGTCCCCCCACTTTATTCTAGTGACGCAACAAAGTGAAATAATAGAATAAAGGAAAAATAGAAATCATACCTAAACTTACCTACAAGGGTGAAGCTCATAAAGCTATGTGATGCTAGGTGTACGTAGAGAGAGCATGTTGTGAATTGTAAATTTTTAAAAGAAAATAAAGAGTAGATCAGTTCTTACTAGATATGCTATATCTAATATAAGAACATACAAAGTTGGGTAAGAGATAGAGGAAGATAAAGGAATGAATACACCTCATTAGGTATGTGAAATAATATAAAATATTTTGTGGTGCTGAATAATGCTAGATGATGTTGAGTAATGCTGGGTATGTGCTATACAAAGAGTAATATTGTGAATGGAGCTGAGTGCTTGATTCCTTGAAAGTGGTTAATGAATGAAAAGGCTATCCCTTTGGATCCATCATCACCCACTGATTGAAGCTATGTGATTTTTCATGTGTTAATCAATGTTTGGACTATGTGTTTAATCCCTCTGAGTAGGTGGCTCAAGAATACAAAGGCTAACTAGTCCTTTGGCTCCATTGTTACCTTGTGAAGTGAAGCTATGAATTGATATTGGTATGAAATGTGTGTCATATGAGATGGATCTTGAAGCCCATGAATGCTCTATAATTTGATAATGTGGTGTGGATAGATAAATTTATGTTGGAAACTAGGCTACTCTTGGCCACTCTAAAAGGTGGAGATTAGGATTGTATGAAAGCCACCCTAAAACTAGGCACTAGACTTATATGAAAGCCATTTTGAAATATGGAGGTTAAGCTTTTATGAAGGCCACTCCAAATGATACAAACCACTTGTAGATGGAATAATGCATAAAACTATTGAGAATGCTTGGGTAATGTACTGAACTCAAAAAGAAATGAAGACAAATGTACCATGCACATTGGCCCCAATCATTAGTTTCTATAACATGGATTTTTATTGGAAGTTATATAAATTGATTTATCTAAAATTAGAAGCAAGATCCATCATGCTGTGTATGATGTCCCTTATATATGGATTCTCTAGAAAAACTATATTGAAACTACTGTGTCTGAACTAGTCTAAATGTGCAAAATTGTAGCTAAACCTACTTTTCTACTTATTTCTAAAAAAAATGATTTTTTTTTCTATTTGGATAGGACCACAACAAATTGACACCCTACTATTAGATGTTGTAGTCTAATCTTAGCACTATTGTATTGGGCTAGTTCTAATGACTATTCTATCATTTTCACTATTTGCTTTGTCTGTTTTGCCTGGTTTGAAGTTTGGTTTCTATTTTAGGTGTTCTAAAAACTAATTTTTTGACTGGTAGGAGCTTTAATCTCTGTGACAAAACCCCTATTTATTTCCCCCTCTTTTTAGGGTAGGAATGAAGACCCTACAATGATTTCCCTTAGAATAAAGAGCCCTACATGTGTGTTACTCTATAAATATACATGTTATAGCAATGATAATCAACAAGATATCTCAAGATACAACATGGTTTGTAAAGGAGATTGTTAGATCAAAATGGGTATGCCTAGATAGATATAACAATGTAATAGCATGTGCAATATCGTAAGCTAGAACTAAAAGTCTAGTTAGTTGTTAGTTTCTAGTTGTCATGGAGGGATGGAGCATGATGTTCATCATGGCATCCAAGAAAGTAAGATAATGCATGATGCGGATCATATAATTTCAAACAATTGAAAAACAATCAAGAAAAAAAAATACAAGGCAAGAAGAAAGAAGCATACTAGAGTGGCCAAGGGGCCAAAAAAATAAGGGATATGGGCACATGTCACCAAAATTAGAAAGCAAGCATACAAGGCATGTTCAAATGTCACATACACATACAACTGAAATAAGCAAGGTTGGCACAAGGGCCATATGCACATAAAAGAGTATAAGAAAAAGACATCAACAAATGTCCTAAAACACACACAAGAGTAGAATCAAAGGACATTGGCAAATGTCAAAAGGAACATGCATGAGATAAAAAGGAATTGAGAAATGTAGTCACATCTATTTACACAAAGAAATAAAGGAAAGCATGTAAATACTTGAAATACGATCGCATCTAACTAATCAAAAAAAGAAGTGAAAGTATGCAAGACATGTAGTACAAGACTAGGTATATGTTGAGAAATACGCAAGTGCTATATACTAATAGAATGTTGATAGAGTAATATATGTAATATAGTAGGTAATGTACATCAACATGATAAATGGAGTGTGTGGTGTAGTAATGACATAACCTAGATGGTGTAGTCATGTAGAAGATGCCCGTAATAGGTATGTATATCAATGTATGTTTTATATTTAAAAGTAGGGTGCCCCCTCAATGGGTAGAGTGAAGTGATCAAGGATATGGATGTCATTGCACACACTCAAATAATATCAAATGAAGTATGGTAATGTAGATAAATTGACAAATAATAGCATAGAGTAGAAAATGTAAGTTTAGCATGGTAGTATAAATGTAAAGCATGGATAATGCATACAATCAAAATGTTTTTGTATTGTTTTGACATATTTGAATGTTTTTGTATTTTGAAAATTTTTATTATTTTTGTATTTTTGGAATATTTGAATGTTTCTAGATTTTTGATATAAGCTATGAACAATAAATCATAATAAGACTATTTATAATAAATACTAAGAAACTATGTACAAGTAATTGAAAAGAGGCTATATACAAGCATATAAATACAACAATATGTACATAATGACATAAAAGACTAGGCTGGAGGGGGTAAAGGGTTCAAGGATGGAGCCCACTAGGGACAAAGATGGAGGAAGGGATCATGACCATCATCAAATGCCTCATGATCATCATCATAAGTATTATCATATGTCTTAAACTCTGTATACATGATGTCATCCTACTGGAGTCAAACTGAAGATGGCTCTACTGGTGAAAATGGTGATTCTTCTCTAGGATGTTTAACTCTGGTAATAGATGGCTTCAATGGAAGTGGTGAAACTAGTGCTAGTGGTGATACAATCTGAACAATACCCTAAACTTATAATTTATCCAATCTTTGTTGTAAATTTGTACATGAGTTTGTATCATGGCCTATAATCCTATGAAAAATATAAAATGGGTGACTATCCTACTATGATAATATGCTAATGGATCTATGTCATACTATAGGTAATGTGATTAATCCATGATCAAGTAACATTTGTAGCATAATATATGGTTAATGCTATGTACTACTTGACTGAATCTAAATGATTGGCTCTTATCCATTGAGGTAACCATGTGAACTATATGTGGCCATGAATGTGGAGTATATCCTAAGAGTGTAGTGTGAGATGCTGAGTGATGTAGGATATGTAATGAGAGCTCTAGAGTCATCTTGATACTCTCCTAGGCCAACTAGTGTAAATCTCAATCCACACAAATAGTCATCTATGAGTGTGGGTGTCGTATCATCATTTGAAGTAGCCTAGAAATCTGTATCAACATCATGTACATATGGTAACTCAAAATTTACCAAAAGGGGTAACTGTGATATGGGAGTCTCTTTAACTGTAGTAGTAGAAGACAACAATGTTGTGAGAGTATTTGTAACTAATGGAGTAATTGTATCTATAGAATTAATTGGTATTGATAGAACTACCATCATGGAATGTATAATTGTAACAAGTGTATGAACTATGACTAATGGAGTAGATGGAATGGCTGAAGCTGCTATGATTGGTTGAATATTTGGAGCTAAGGATACAACTATAAGTGGAGTGAAAGTGTGCTAGTCTCTCCTACCTCATATGTATGTATCTAATCAAGATAAATGAAACAAGGTGGTGACTAAACTATGATATGAGGTGTCCCATCTGGAGAAATAGTCAAAGATGACTCTATAATTTGATAATATCTGAATGGCTAGATATCTATTGGGCATGTGTATAGGTATCCATCATGGATAAACTTAACACATTGATGAAGAGTAGAAGGAACTACCTCCATGGCATGTATCCAAGGTCATCCAAGTAAAATATTATAATGAAAAGGACCTGGCATGACCTAGAACTATGTAGAGAGGGTTTTGGGCCCTACCATAATATCCAAAGAAATTGTGCCCAATGTCTATCATGGTATATCATAAACCCTCTAATATTATTATATGATTTTTACATAGATGACATATATACACCCATGGTCTATAAGAATTTAATATTACATATAATAAGTTCAAAACTACTATCAACTAGAACTCTCTTAACTGCACTCATTTTGACTTAAAATTATATGAACAATGGTAAGTTTTGATCAATAACTATCTGATATGGCATGTTTTCATGATCAAAAGAAATATAATCTTCTATAATTTTTATCATGTTTACCATTGATGGAAAATAATAAGGATATAAATCAATGGGCATAGAAGTTTGAGTGAGTGCCTAATAAAGAATGTCCTTGAACACATTGGCTTTTTGAAGTAGTTCTAACATGGAAATCTTAGCTGGTGTGTTTCTCAACCGATCAAAAATATCATATGAATTGTGTGGATCTACTTGTGTGGGTGTGTTTGGCCTAGTAAGAGAAGAAATAGGAAGATGGTGGGGCTCTTAACTAGGCAGGGGAGGCATGGTAAGATATCAAGTAACAACTCTAATTGCATTATCTACTATCTATATAGGAATAGGAATAGCTATAGGAGGAGAGTGAAGATAATCAACAAGTCAAGGTGGTGGAGGGATAAAGGGTGTAAATTGGGCTCTTTGGCAATGGGTAGTGACCTAGGGAAGAGTAAAATGGACCATGCAACATAACTCAGAATGGGATAGAGGCTCTAAGGGAGGTGAGGCAAGAGTTATCTTAACATGTTTAACAATAACTCTCTTAATATCATCCCATATTATGAAAAATAAGCATGAAATACAAGGAATGAAGCTTTGTATTAACATATGGTAGAGTTCATCATTCATGTACAAGATAGGACCAAGTATGGTCTCCTTATTATTTGCTAAAAATGCAAGAAATATTTAAAAATAAGTGAGATCCATTCTTTAAATATCATTTTAGATGTAAGGTAATACCTCAAGTAGAAAATAGCATCTAGTACATGCAACTAGGGTTTTAAATTAAATTATTTTTAAAATTACTAAAGAATTTTAAAATTTGATGCAAATTTTTGATTTAAATATGTAAGTAAAAAAATCAGAAAAATATACGAAAAATATTGGGAAAATACAGGGACCTAGTATGGGCAAGTAGGGTTTAAAAGAAAATTATTTTAAAATTACTACAAAATTTTAAAATTTAATGATAATTTATGATTTTATTATTTAGGTAAAAAATCAAAAAAATATAGGAAAAATAAGTAGGAAATTTACCCTAGGGTTTTTAGGATTTTTATGCATAAATGAAGTAAGTCAGGTTCACCAAATGATTTAACTATTTTTGGAATATTGGTGTATTATTCCTAATTTAGTTAAGGGTCTGAGTTAATAAAATTAGTAAATAAATATGCAATAATTAAGCTACTTATTTGTATAATTTAACTGTATCTTAATCTTTGTAAAAATAGTAATAGATGTGGAGAAAATAAGACTTAATGGAAACTGACTGAGATGGCTGAGACAGGGTCTATAATTCACTGTGCAAGACTGGGATAGTGTTGTAAATCAAACTATAGCATTCATTTTATGAAAGGATAGGAATTACAAAATAGGACACCCTGAGGTCAAGTACTATAGTCCTCTTCTATCGCTATTATCCAAGAGACCTAAGCTTTTTGGGTTTTGTTTACTGTATTTGTGTAAGCCTACCTATGAAATTTTGACTATTGGATGTCTGTAGAACTCCCTATAGAGCTGATTTAGTATTCAAACCCTAGACTCCATTATGATTTGAAAAAAATTGGGAAAGAGGGGGAGTTAGTATGTGTAAGATGCACTGAATGTGTATCCACACCCCTTATGTGGGCATGCTACCTACATACCAATACTCTGAAAAGGGATAAAACCATATGTAGTTTTCTCACTTGATGTGCTTTGTGTAATTGTGTGTATGAAGATGCAAAATACTAAAACTAGGTGTGATTGAGGTGGCTAGGGACTGGTGTAAGGATTTGAATAAGCTTATGGCTGTATTGGATGGTTGTATGTAAACAATAAGGAATTATTCCTTAGTAGTCTTAATTGATTTGTGATATTTGCCAACCCTTTCTAAAAGAACTTTGAATGGGATTTTATAGGAAGGGTCGAATGTATTTGCATTAGGATGACAAGAAAGAGGATAGGAAATAGAAGGAAATGACTATTAGAACTAAAAATACACTTAGATAGGACTACTGGAAATAGACACCCTAGGGTCTAATGCTATAGTCCAAGTTGGGAACTATTGTCCTGAAGGAATGGGACCTATGGGATGGAATCATCACTAGAAATGTTGCCTATAGGAGGTGAAATCATTGTTTGGAACGTTACAAATGAATTGGAATTAGTGAAAAGATGCCTATGAGGGTCATGAGAGAAAATAAGAGGGACCTATGGGTTGGGTGTCACAATCCACACTCAAGCTACCAATTTTCAGATTTTATATGACTACACTAGAATTTTTATGTCTTTTGATATTGATAATGGGATTACTAAAGTTATTGTATCAAAATCACATGGTAGAAGATGGGTTCAAAAAAGAGATATGGATATGTTACCCTTAAAATTCCATAAGTGCCATATAGTTTGATATGTTTAATTTTTTTCTTTATAGGGCCTTCCCATCAACCTTGATAGATATTCAAAAAGGTATGGAGAGAAAAATTTGGTTCTCATTCAAATACCTTTTTTATGAGGAATGAGGGAAATCTAAATGTTTATAGGTAATGGCAGAAATACTTAACATCCAAGCTTGAGGCTTGAGTTCTCTTGAGACAAGGAATAATTCATCTTCAATAATAGATATGTTAATAATATATACAAATTTGGTTATTAAATCTTTGAATATAACCACACTTCTCTGCTCCTCAGGGGATCTAAATAAGGTGTTATGTGAAGTAGAAGAGAGTGTTCAAACAATGCAATACTTAGTTGAATAAGTTATGGGTAGTGATTCATAAGAGGATCTCAAATATAAGGAAATACTGACCATATCATAGAGGAAGAGATTCATTTCTCAACCCAATTGTGGCTTAAATTAGAGGTGATGGAAAAAATCTAATGCTTAAATTTTGGAGAAAGTGGGGATTGATGGAAAGTAAGACTCAATTATGGAATTTTAAGGATCTGAATCATGAGGGGTGGAACTCCCCTCATGATATAAATAAGGATCATATCCTAAAATTCTAGGGGCCTTAATTCCCCTAACAAAATATGCTTAGTAAAGCATCAAATGATAACCCTTGAGCCATAAATTCTATTTCTGCAAGAAACCAAACTAGGTGAGGCAAAGGCATATCTACTTATGGACAAGAGTTGGAGTCATTGGAAGGGTTATATTATGGATTTAGATGGTGCCTCCAATAGACTATCAATAACTTAGTCTCCATAAAAAGTGGTAGTTGTGTTGGGGATCTAGAACAACAAACATGCTCTGATACCACTTGTTGGGAGGGTGTACACCAGAAGCATGCAATTTGATTACAAATACCAAGCAACTTAATATGCGGAAATTAACCAGATTCACCAAGTAACTAGAATTCAGAATAACACAGCATATGAGAGACAATACCAAATTGTATTAACACTTTATACAGAAAAGAATACAATAAAGAAGATGCCACTTCTTCTCCACCACCTTACAGAGGTTTCCCACGCCTCAAGTGAACAGTAATTCTTCTCCCCAAAGCTCTCCCTCTCACAGGTCCCAACACCCAACTCAAATACAGAGTTGGTGTTCACCTCCCCGTGCTCCACGCACACCACAAGTGCTCCACGCACTCCACAAGTACTCAAGGTACTTCAAGTAGATCTCCCATGAATCTGCAACAACCTGCAATTCAACAGACCATACTTATGGAAGGAACTCCCTTGCCTTCCTCTTGCTCTATCCGAGTACACACCTGTACTCCAAGTAGATCCTGCCTGATACTGCTCCCTGTTGTGTTGCTGTCTGTATGACCTTGCACACCTGCAAATCAAGCAATGGTTCCAATCACCTGTGAACCTCGACCTTGCACACACATACACCTGCAGATCAATGATCTTACTTATTGAAGAACCCAGCTGGCTCTCCAATCCAGCACCAACACACCTGGTACTGTGGCACTAGGAGGAACGCACCATAGCTCTACCTCACACACAGAAGGAGCTTATAATTATGCTCTCTTACTCCCTAGCACACTTTTCCAATACAACCATGAGTCTATTATATAGATCTCATCCAAACAATGATTAGACATCTAATTACAATAATTAGATCCGCAGCTATGAGTCTAAAATTAGCACTCATCATGCAAACTCTTGGTTCGTTAGCTAACTACCCGTAAATAACTCGCAGTCGAACCACACAGGCGACCGACGCCGGTCCCTGTCCGCCTGGAGGTGATCGACGTCGGCCGATATATGACCGACGTCGGTTGCTTCACTGTGCTATCCCGCTGACGTCGGCTGATCAGACCGACCCCAACTTCTTCTGCAACTTAGCAACCTTCAGCAACCTCCTCTCCTGTTTGCATCAGTGAAGCTTTTAGCTCCACAATCCTAACAATCTCCCACTTGGAGATAAACAGCTGCACTGTACCTGTACCTGTACTCCGTCTAATCTGTTTCCTGGTTTGTATCCCTCTTCAAGCTCCCACCTGAAGACGACCCACCACACATCCCGTGGTGTACCACCTGTCATCCGAGTAACCTGCCACATCCGAACCTACAAATACATGTAGTGAAGTCCTGACCCTGCATAGCAACACCTGCTGTCGGTCCCTCTCAGAAAACCTGAGAATCCACTTCCACGAATTGGCTCCTAACTCTCTGACAGCTCCCACTGCATGGGAATACTCAGGTCTATACCAGACCTCATGTGATTTCGGACACTGTACCTGTCCAGCCCTTAGTGTGCTCCGGCTCTGTATCCCGAACCTCGCCAACACCTGATTCACATCAGCTCCCACTCGAGACAAAATCAACCTGTGATCTCCATGCCTCCCATGTCAAAGAATTCCGCTGCTCCAAACTCCTCCTGACATGCCACTGAACTAATCTTACCCTTAGCTCAGCAAAAAACCCTATATGTACACCCCTGCTAGCTAGCATACTATCCACATACAGCAACAGAATGATGTTGCAATCACCATCCCCCTAGTAAGTCAAATCACAGTAGATACCCTGACATTGACTGAAGCCATGCTTCGTCCTCCACCTGTCAAAACCTGTACCACTGTCCTGCAGCTCCACAAGACCATATACCTGGTCTTTCGTCTCACGTATCCGTTCTCTCCATTCTTATACTAAGGTATCCATTCGTCTCTGTGCTTTCATACCTGCTGGCATCTCCACCAAGACACACCTGTCTGGTTCTCCTCCAAGGAATCACATCCTCATCCACGCCAAGCTCACACCTGTATCCTGGATCCTTCCTGCTCTACAATCAACAACATGTATGAAGAAGAGGAACAACGAATTTGAGGGCCTACTTACGCCTTCAGTCCTCCGTATGGGTGTTTGAGACTCCTTGACAGCTTGCTGTCCACCCAAAATTCGTTACAGTGACCGACCTCGGTCACTCCACAGTCTGCATCCGACCGACGTCGGTTTCATGCGTCTGTACCTGACTACCGAGCTGCCTGCACTGGTGTCCCTTCTGCCGACATCGGTCTTGATAACCGACATCGGTCTTACATACTGCCGACGTCGGTCCCATGACTGACATCGGTCTTACCCTGCCCGACATCGCCGGCTTCGGTCTGCACATGACCGACATCGGCACCTGTCTGTTCGACACCAGTTCCTCCTGACTGACATCGGTACCTGTGTTCGCCTGTGAGTGATGACTTTTTACCCGCGAGCTTCTTTGGATCAAAACACATGTCCAAACTGCCCTGCTCAGAAGTATCCAGCCACATCCACTGGGTTCTGTCCGCCATCTCCTCCATAAACACCAAGGCTTTCCAGTTCTTAAGCCTGTCAAATATATCTGTCTTCCGCTTAAGAACATGCATCTCCTTCCTACTCATGTGACCAAGCCTACGAAGCCACGTCTCCGCAACAAAAGAAGAATCAGTAATACAAACAAGTAGATAAAGGATACCTATTTTCTTACCACCAGCTAATTCAAGTGCATCCGCTGTGAGAGTTCTTGTGCATCTCTCATCACCCAATCTTTCTGAAGAAATTAGCCATATCTCCAAACCTGGGACCTGCATGACCTTCATCAACACCTGTGTGTTGGCCGCCTGCAATTTCAGCTTCACTTTGCCTTTGCCAACAATCTGACAAGGCTTACCAGCTCCTCTACCTGGAACTGCATGGAAAGAGGCAACCGAATCTTTTATCCAAGATTCAACTTTATCCAAGAAACCTGCAAACACATCCTGTGCAACAACACCTGCTACATCTGTATCTTCAGTTTCTTCATGCTGATCTGTTACCAACCAACAATAATCTTTTACCTGCTCTTTCTTTCCATAGGACCGTGAGTGACCATCTGTGCTTTTCAACTCCTCCATTCTTAGCTTACTTTGATCTGCTGTTGCTCTACTCCCACTCGATCAGAAACCCCTGAGAGTGACCTGTAACCAAACACAAAACCTGCTTCCTCCAACCTCAGCTCAGATACCACCTGTTGGTATCAAGCTCAAGAACCTACAACCTGGCTCTGATACCACTTGTTGGGGATCTAGAACAACAAACATGCTCTGATACCACTTGTTGGGAGGGTGTACACCGGAAGCATGCAATTTGATTACAAATACCAAGCAACTTAATATGCGGAAATTAACCAGATTCACCAAGTAACTAGAATTCAGAATAACACAGCATATGAGAGACAATACCAAATTGTATTAACACTTTATACAGAAAAGAATACAATAAAGAAGATGCCACTTCTTCTCCACCACCTTACAAAGGTTTCCCACGCCTCAAGTGAACAGTAATTCTTCTCCCCAAAGCTCTCCCTCTCACAGGTCCCAACACCCAACTCAAATACAGAGTTGGTGTTCACCTCCCCGTGCTCCACGCACACCACAAGTGCTCCACGCACTCCACAAGTACTCAAGGTACTTCAAGTAGATCTCCCATGAATCTGCAACAACCTGCAATTCAACAGACCATACTTATGGAAGGAACTCCCTTGCCTTCCTCTTGCTCTATCTGAGTACACACCTGTACTCCAAGTAGATCCTGCCTGATACTGCTCCCTGTTGTGTTGCTGTCTGTATGACCTTGCACACCTGCAAATCAAGCAATGGTTCCAATCACCTGTGAACCTCGACCTTGCACACACATACACCTACAGATCAACGATCTTACTTATTGAAGAACCCAGCTGGCTCTCTAATCCAGCACCAACACACCTGGTACTCTGGCACTAGGAGGAACGCACCATAGCTCTACCTCACACACAGAAGGAGCTTATAATTATGCTCTCTTACTCCCTAGCACACTTTTCCAATACAACCATGAGTCTATTATATAGATCTCATCCAAACAATGATTAGACATCTAATTACAATAATTAGATCCGCAGCTATGAGTCTAAAATTAGCACTCATCATGCAAACTCTTGGTTCATTAGCTAACTGCCCGTAAATAGCTCGTAGTCGAACCACACAGGTGACCGACGCCGGTCCCTGTCCGCCTGGAGGTGACCGACGTCGGTCGATATATGACCGACGTCGGTTGCTTCACTGTGCTATCCCGCCGACGTCGGCTGATCAGACCGACCCCAACTTCTTCTGCAACTCAGCAACCTTCAGCAACCTCCTCTCCTGTTTGCATCAGTGAAGCTTTTAGCTCCACAATCCTAACAAGTTGAACCTTGGGTCAAAGGATTTGGATGGAAATCATGTAATATTTCTAATTTTTCATTTGATCTCTTTTCTTGTCTTTAATGCTTATGGTATAAATATTCCAACAGCAAAGAGAATGTGTTGGGGGAAAATTTATCAAATTATGGCCCTACACCCAAATAAAATATTTTTCCTAGGTGGCAATTATAATGTTGTTTTTTTTGGTACTAACAAAAGGGGAGGGGTAGGGCACCCATTACAATCTCAAGTGGGTTTACAAATTTTTTTATACTAATGGTCTAATTGATATTGTCCTTAAGAGTGGAATCTATACCTAGAACAACCATAGACTTGGATTAAAAAACATCATAGAAAGATTTAAACTATTCATGATTTCCCCTTCTTGGTTAGATATGGATTAGATCTAGGAGAGTAATATCATGCTTGTTCCTGGTTCTAATCATGCTATCTTCAAATGGATTCTTAACAATGATGGGGCCCCTTTACAATTTCCATTCAAATTTGAGATAATTTGGTTTAGAGACCCCTCATTCTTGGAACATCTACAAAAATTGTGGTTTAATGATCCGAAGGTAGAAGGAATAAAAAAGTTCATTATAGTGAAAAAACTCATTTATCTAAATACTACATTCAAAAGTGGAATTAGGAACACTTCAAAAATAAGATCATGGAGATGCATAAACTAGAAGACTATTTTTTGAATTAAGTGAAGTTATGATGAGTGTAGGGATGAAAAATTCTTCATTTGTAATGGACAATCAGTTACTAATTAAACAAGAATAAATACATGCTAGAGAATAATTTTATTAGAAATAGAAATAACATGAAATATGACTCAAAGAGGGGGAGCAAAACACTTTTTTTCACAACTCTACTAGAGATAGACATTATTCTAAGAAAATTATTCTATCAAAATAGGTAATGGAGAAGTTATCTATCAACTCTCTAAGATTATAAAGAAGGTAGTAAATTTATTTTAGTTCTTTTTATCTTGATTTGATGCATAAAATTTGAATGATCAAACTAAAATGATTCAATTGATCTCAAGACTTATTTTAGATGATTAGGATTAGATGCTTCTTGCACCATTTAGAGGAATAAGTAAGAAGTGTGGTATTATCAATGTAGAAGGACAAGGTTATGAGCCTTTACGAATCCCATATAGCCTTTTTCTAGATATATTGGCTAATTTTTAGACTTGAGGTGGTTGGTTTCATGGAAAAATCAAGGGAAAAAGGAAATATGTGCTCAAATCTAAATTGCACTTTTATCTCCATTATTCCAAAATTAGAAATCCAATTATCTTTTGGAGTCTATAGGTTGATATACTTGTGTACTAGTATATATAAATTTATGTCCAAGGCCACATTCTTCTATCTAAAATAATTCATTTCTAGTTGCATATCTTGTGAGTAGGGAGATTTTGTGCCTAGAAAAAACATTTAAATAGTAGTAATTATTGCCCATGAAATCATTCACTCCTTAAAAGTGAATCAATAAAAATGTAAGTTTAAAACTTGATATTTTTAAAGCATATGACATGGAAAATTGGAAGTTATTAATGAAGGTTTTGGAAAACTTTGGTTTTGATTAGAGGTGGTGCAACTGGATTTTTAGCTACATATCTAGTCCCAAATTATTAGTATTACTATGTTATAGGCCTGAAGGCTTATTCAAAGATTCAAGGGTCTATGATAAGGGGATCCCATTTCCCCTTTTATTTTAATTTTAATGGTTTCATCCTTAGAGAGAGTGATAAGGGAAGATCATGTTGAGGGGTCAATTAGGGGAATTTATGTCATGAAGGGCCTCAATAATTTTATGATGATACCTTTTTGTTTAGGAGATCTACAGTTAGAGAAGCAAGACAATTCCAAATAATTATGGAAAATTACTTCTCTTCCTTTGGGAAAAGTTTAAATGAACATAAGTTTTGTACCTTATTTATCAACTCCCCCCTTTAGGATCAAGATATAATTCTAGGATGCCTTGATTTCGAAGATGGTAAGCTTCCTGGTAAGTACCTTTGGATACCTTTATTTTAAGGTGCAAGAAAATATTTGATGTGTAACAACCACATTTGACATTTCACTCCATATTGAACATGTGGAGAGGAAAGTGGATTTCACTAGTGGCCCATTTAACCTTAATAAAAGTTGTTTTGAGTGATCTAACTATTTATCTAATGTCTACATTGTGACCTCTAGTGAAAGTTTTGATGATCCTTATTTAGATAATGAAAAAAATTCTTTGGCAATGGTGTGATGATAAAAATAATAATTTTTTGTTAAAATAGGAATGGGTATGCCTTCCAAGGAATGTTGGTGGGGCTAGAGTAAGGAATATTAACTACCTTAATCAATCCTTGGGAGCTAAGTTAGTATGGGGTATATATTCACAACCACAAGCAATGTGGAACATGTTACTCTATTTCAAATATTTTTTCTCTTTAAACCCATGAAAAATTATTTTAATCGAGACCCCCTATGAGGTTCCCACTTTTTTTTGCATTGTTATGCTATAATCAAAAATCATGTTTCATGGGAAGTAAAATAAGGGGAGACTTAAATATTTTTGGATGATTCCTGGAAAAACATCAAGCCTCTACGAGAGGTAAGGGATTTAGAGATTGATAGAGTTATTATTTCTATTTTATAAGGGAGAAAGGTGAAATATAACATGGAACCTTAATTATTTGGAGGATTTAGGATTTGGAAGTATAACATCCTAATTCATTTCCATATTTAATAAGATAAAAAGAACATGTCTAGTTAGCTTATTTCCAAATTGAAAGTTTATGTCAACTTTGAGGAGAATAGATATAGTGGGTTGTGTAGACATCCAATTCTTATCACTATTAAGTTGTAATTGTCAATCTAAAAATATTCTATGACAATGCACAATCTGGGCCAAAATCACTAAAATACACTAAATATATTGAACTTGTCATGTACATGTGCTGATTTAGGCTAATGTATCCTTGAATGAGGTAATGCATTTTATGTGATTATTGTATTTTCTTAAATCACTTTGATTCAAATTAAAACAATGAAAAATGACATTCTGGACCATTGAATTCTTCTAATTTGATAAAACACACCATGTGCATGTGTTATTTTGAATCCATAATACCCTAACTAGGGTATTATCCCATATGTAATTGACACCTTTTGATTATACTCCAGTCAAATTATGACTCAGTAAAATGACATTTCTGACTAGGTTGTTTAAGCATGCAATAGATTTAAAAATAATTGTATAAAATTAATCAAAACCACTTAATCAAATTAAACCAAATCAAGAGCCTAAGTGGAAATTTCATAAAAGTTGTTGAAAATATATTTATTAGAAATTTATTGTTAAAATATACATCATCCCATGACATCGTCAATGGGGTGGCATCCATAGGACATTAATGGAACAAATATTAGGATTAAGCTCTCTCATGCCTTACTAATGCCCCATTATTCCAAATATTAATTGGCATATTTATGGCTTGTCCCTCCAAAATTAAATTGTTTCATGGCCACACATATTGATATCAAGATGAAAAATTATGGTTGATTCTGAACAATCTTGAAAATCTATAAATAAGCGAGTCAAGACCACCATTTATTTAATTATGTAATGTTATTATGTAGAATTATCTTCATAAAGCTACACCTATTTACAAAAATTGAACAATCTTGTGACCCTAATCCATTGATGCACTAGGAAATGATGTAGGAGTATGATAATCTTCATTGATATAGACTTGGAGCACTAAATCCAAGTAAAAACATGATTTATGGCTAATCATGGAAGGAGGGATATTATTAAAAGGTTTGTTAGTATTCCTTTCTTAAATAGCTATTAGAATTCACTAACAACACTCCATGAGGGAGTATGATTGATGTTTTAGTGTCTATATGCTTCTTTATAGATGTTTTATTAATTAACACATGTACTAACACATCTTGTAATCCTAATCTATATTTTGGCATGTCCAGTGGGGCTCGCAACTCATGCCAAGCCTCTATACCTTATAATTTTGCATTCAAGCTCTCTTTGGAGGCTATTTTACACTTCTTTTTCTTACATTTTATGTTTCTATAGCTTCTAAGAAAAATGGTGGGATTGGCCTATAAAATGGCAAAAACACTTTAGAAGTCATCAAAATTGACCTAAACATCAGTGAGAATGCCCTGTGAAGTGACATAAATGCATCTATGAATGGAAGAATCACTTTATTTATTTTCTATCTACTTATGTGTTTTACAAGATGAATGAGATCGTATAGTAGATGAGTGAGATTACATTGTGGATCAATGAGATTGCATTGTGTATCAATGGGATCACATTGTGGATCAATGGGATTGTAATAGGAAATGAAAAGAATGTCCTAGACTAGAAAATGATAGGTAACTATTATTTATTTTTATCTTTTTTTTCATTTTAGTGGAAATGCCTTATATTTTGGCAAAAATGCCTTGCTAATAATTGATATCACCCTATCAATCAGTGATATCATGAACCATTATCTTTTTTATCTCTATCTTTTAGTGAGATTGATCTATGGAATAATGAGACCACTTTGTGGAATCAAGAAATTGGCCTCCATAATAAAATAGGGATTTAAAATAGCAAGCTATAACTTTTTCTAACAATTTCACACCCTAGTTTTAGACTTTTAACACGTTGTTTATAGAATTTAAGTCACTTAGTATCCATTTCACAACAAATAAAATTAAATATTCATTACATACTTCATTTTGGTGTAATTAAATTAACTTTCACATTAGCTAGATACTCCTAAGAGTTCTATTTTTAGGCTTTTTTATTGAAGTGTTTATTTTTAGCAAGATGAGAGTTGCATGTATGCTCTCTCCCCATCCCCTTTAGGGAACTTGGGTGACTAAAAATGATCATTATTTGCACTTTTTTCCTTTACCAAAGGTGTGAAAATAAAGTTGCTAAGGCCCTCCCCAAATCTTTATGATTTGGGTGACCCTAAAATGACCATAACGTCTATTCACTTGTCTTTATTTTTATGCACTTTAGCTTGTGAGTGGGAGTTCATCACCTCCTCATGGGTTATATAGGGAAGTGTTGACCTAGGAATTAATTTCCCAACATCATTTCAACCCCACTCCATGGTGGGGTATATAAATTGAGGGTAACTTAATGGGACACTTGTTTTGAGTAGTCAAAACAATCTCTATTAGTGGTACTTGGCCTCACACTGTAGGCTTAACTCAAACATTATTATACACTAAGAAATTGATAAATGTAGTGGTTATGAAAGGACAAGACCTTTTCAAAACAATCTAGTTGATGCAGATGCAATTGATGTGAGCATCTCTATTGTTAGCCACACTTACGACCATCTATACATGCAAAAATTTAAGTTTAGATAAACCCACTTGCCATGGATATACTATTTATGTAGGGAAATAATTTTAAGATAAGAAAGTGTGTAAAAACCCTACGTTTAATGCATTTTACTTTTTGGATTAACAATTAAAATCCTATCAAGAGAACATATATTGACATAATTTAATAGTACCATGCAAACTTGTCATTTTTAGGATTTAGGACGTTACACTTAGGTGTGTTTATCATTTTATCCTTGCTTGGTATTTTTGATTCTAAAACTATTTATGTGAAATATAAAACATGTAAAAAAACCAAACACTACTATACACCATTCTATTTAAACAAAGAGGCATTACATTGACCAAATTGAAATTATTTATTGCCTTGTTCAAATCTTCATTCCAAACATTATGTTTATATTTCCAAAATAAATTTTTTATGTTTTCCATTTGGGTCTAGACCATTTATCCACTTTGAAAATACCTAAAATTCCTCCATTTTTGTCTAAATTTGAAAATTTGCCTTTCTAAATTATAATCCAAGGTACTATTAGTTTACCTTTTGAACTTGGTTTGAATAACTTGGGTATGATTTTCCAATTTGGACTATACACCATTACCTAGACTCATCATAATTTTATTATCATTATGGGCTTAGATTATCTTGTGTTCACTCATGCTCTAAGTTCTTGGACCTTTCTACATCTTGTTACCATGTGGCACCATTATGCTACCCATCTAGTTTTGGATTTAAACTTAGAAGTTCTTGTGTTAATTCATGATTTGAGTTTCTTCATTCACATTTTTATCTTCCTAATCAGAAAAAACTTCTAATTTTATAGTCCCAAATCCCCATAGTTGTATCTGAATTTTTACGGTATTGACATATTTTTGACCTAAGTTTATTGTGTTAGCTTGCACTTAAGGTTATAAAATTGTCTTACCCTCTTCTCAATTGATTATTACAACCCACCAAGGTTCAATAAATTCATAACTAATTTATTCTAATTATGTGGTTTGAATAAATCCAATCACCCTTTTCAAAATTTTTGTAAAACACATTTCACATCTTAGCAAACATAGCCAATAAAACATCTTCAAATATGACACAAAGGTATAATCTTAGTGTGGTATCTTATGGCCCTAGTCACAAGGAAGATTTTTATTATGGTAGATAGGAAAAATCCATTGTGTTAAAAGATATCCCAATAACCATAGGGTCTAAATAATATTATCATGAACATCAACCCTTAGAAGTGAAAGATAAATCTCTTTTAAGGTTGATAGAATTAGGCGCTAGGTTACCACCAGATTTCCTTATAGAAATATTACACACACTTGCTAGGGTAGAAGAGAAATAGAAAGAATAATCTCTCGATCATATAAAAAAATACAATATTGTGTCTTCTAGTAAGGGAAAAGAAACACTTATAGAGTCTACTCCCAATAATCAAGATCTTTTTACCAAGATCAAGAAAATTAGTCAATGATATTTTGAGCAACTTATTATAGTCTTAATAGATTGTTTAGCTAAAACTTTGATCAATAATAATGATTTTAAAGATCAATAAAATGTGATAGATCAAGCACAACATACCATATTAGAACCTACATCTATAATATAACCTAGGATTTTGTCTAAAAAAAATAAACCTAGAGATGATTCATAACATGTTTCATTAGATATGGAGCATACATTTTTCAATCACTAGGATACTCTTATCCCTTCATAGAACCAAGGAATGAAAAACTTAATTCATATTTGGGGTATTGTTAGAAACACTTTGGTAAGCTCATCCCAACCATCATGTCCTTAGTAAACTGACTACAGAATCATCAAAACTAATAGTATAATTATAGTTCACAGTGGTAGATTTTAGGAAATGTTTATCAACCACATAAGAATAAATAGCTGACCTACTTGAATCAAGGAGTAAACTATAAAAAAAATTTAGATCATAGGGTTTATATCCCTAAAAAAAATGTAACAGGAGCACATACCACCCCAATAAAATTATATTCCACTTACAAATACACCAATTATGTAGGAGTGGAATTTGCTGAAGCAAATAGTGTCAAGACTTGAAATGGGAAATCGAGGTAGGAAATATAAGTTTGGAAAGATATGTCCATATCCATTCAACTTACGTATTCTCCAAGGCTCCTTTCCACCTCATTTTGAGGCACCCAAATTTGATAAATACAAAGGGAAGGGTGACCCTCGAGAAAATATCTAAGCCTTTTTGGTATTATTCCAAGAGGTAGCTTATAGTAGTGTTTATTTGCTTCACTTATTTCCACATAGTTTATATGGACAAGCTTTAGGTTGTCTCCTCAAATTACCTAAGGGATCAATGGCTGTTTAGAATGATTTATCTAAGAAATTTGTCAACCATTTCTCATTTAACATTGAGCATGAATTAGTAGTGGTTGATTTGTTTCAAGTAAAATAATGGGAAGAACCTAAAATGATGGAGAGAATTACCTATACATTTTCAACACAACTTTCCAAATAAACAACTACCTGATATTTTTGGATAAAACCTATACCCTAAGGTGGCTCATAATCTATAATTTGCTTGTGTAAACACATTCAAGGAAATCATAGACAAGGGTGTATAGATTGAGAAGGCACTCATTACTAAGGGCCTTGTAAATATTTATTCATAGTTTAAAACATCTAATCAAACCCAATCAATTTTTTAAGCTATTACTTCAAAAAAATCTAAAGGGTTTAACAAAAACAAGGATATGGTGGGAAACAAAGTGACATAATCTTGACATGTGAAAATAGTGCCATCTCTAACAGATTTAAATGTGAAAATATCCCCACCTAATCCATCAACCACATTGAAAAGCTATCCTCCATAAGGGCATTCAATAAATATAAGGTATTCAACAAACTGGGAGAGCCTATTAAGGCCATGTTCTAAAAGATAGTGCAATTAATCTGATTATGTGGCCTATACCAAGGTCATTACCTAAAGATCAACCTAAAATTGATTGCTATCATGAAGATGTATTTTGTAATTTCCATCATGTTAATGGCCATGCCATTTATTGATGTGTTCAATTAAGGCATCTTATAGAGGATTTTATTGAAAGTGGTGAAATTGAAGTAAAACACACGTTGTGAAACACTAATCAGGACATGGCCATTTACAAAGACCCATTTCCTAAAAACAATAAAAAACCACCAAGAAACAATCAAAATAAAAGGTAGAACCAATGTCAACAAGCACAAGGCTAGAATCATAATCAACATGATCATAATCAGGATCATAACACCCATGCTAATAACCTAGGTTACAATAACATGCCATATTATTATAATAACACCATGGGATTTGTTTCTAAAAATCATGTTATCACCATCACCATTAAATCTCATGAACCATCCAATTCTTCTTGAAGTACTGGACCCCCCATTATAGGGTCAACACCCTCCTCTTTAAGTAACACCGTATCAGGTTCAAACAATTCTATTGCACCTCAATTTTGATGGGTTACTATCTATAGACCACCATCCATTTATTATAATTATAATGGATCCTTTCCAACTTAAAATTATGAAAATGCAACTAGATAATCATGAGTCACCATCCAAGGCCCTTTGCCTCCTAATTATCATGGCTCCTTGCCAACTATAGATTATACACTCACAACTAGATACCCATGAGTCACCCTTTAGGGCCCTTTGCCTTCTTCCAATACTATACCAAACCTAAAAACTATTCCTTTGGATCACTAAACATGTACTAGTCAAGGCTAACCCTCTCGTGCTTCCCTTGAAATTTTGTAGAGTATCTCATACCAACTTAGTAAAACTCCTACATAAATTTCTATCCTAGACCTCTTGTGTACATTATCGTTCCACTGAACTATTTTGAATGACTTCCTTAAAAATTCCACTATTCCCCAAGACATTGACCATGAAAAATTTTAGACACTTTTTGGGCATTTATCTCTTTCATATAAATTACATTTGATTAGAGAGATATGTCTTCTCTTGGTCCTATCCATAATAACCCCTATATATTGAGGTCATTATAGAAAATCATACAATAAAGTGGGTTATTATTGGATAATGGTTTAAGGTTAAACATAATGTTGCTCAAGTTAATATAATGATATCATTATATGGAGAATAACATTCAACTTGAGACAATCACAATCAATGCATACAACAATGCCAAAATGGATCTTCTAGAATTATTTGTTTGCCAATCATTGTTGGGTCTATATCCCATAATACCCTATGCCTTGTTATGGACATTTAATTTACATATATTTTAACTATTTGTCATCCTTGGATCCATAAAGTAAAATATGTCCTATCCACATTACACTGGTGCCTCAAGTTCCCCTACGTTAGAAGTGAGGTTATCATTCATGTTGATTTTTATCCCTATCAATATTATAAATACCTAGAGTTTGATATTTGCAATTATAACTATTGACCTAGTTCTAAATTCATAGTAAATAAGAACAAAGAAATAGATTTTAATTCACCCAAGTTGAATTATATCAACCCAAGTGACCTTGCTTGCACTTTGGCTAATCCATTCCCTACAACACTTGTACAACATGTCACTATTGCGGATGTAGGAATTTCTAGGTAGCCTCTGAAAGATGCCTTCCACATTACTAAGTTTCCCAAATCTCCTAAGTATTTTGGTAAACTCAATCCTTATCAAAGCCCTTGGAGACCCAACATGATTTGGAAAAAGAAAAAAGACATGCAAAAACCACCAATGGTATTTGTATCGATAACTTCACCAAATTAGGATCAAGAAGGCTTTATTAAAGGAGACTAGTTATATTTTGATGGATTTGTTGATTGTTTTAAAAATCCTAAGTACCCTATCCCTAATTAGAGCATGGAAAAGTTTTAATATAAAGGTAAAGGCCTCAAGCTATGAGAGCAAGGAATAATGGAACCAGTATTAGCTGATAAGCCTAATATGAGTCAAGGTCTTGGATTTATAGCACTTGGGGGTGACCTCATGTATTTTGATAGTGATTATTCTAAATTGAATAACAACAAAACTATTGGAAATGATGTAGTTTCCCATTATAATGTTTATGATGAGTTTATAAACACTAACCTATTTGAATCTAACTCTATTATGACTATCATAACCCATTATCCCCTTCGCCTTTGCCATCTTGACCTCATTGATTATGACCATTAAGATTCCTTTATACCACTCAAAGAGTTTTAGAATGAGGAATCTATTGTTGAGTACGAGGGCCTCAAAGATAGATTTCCAATTGTCTATCATAAACAATGCTTTAACTTTTCTTTGGACTCTACCACCTACTTTGGAGAGTAGACAAACTTTCTTGGTCACGAAAAAGATAAAACATTGAGATATTTAGGTGAAAACCTCTTTTAAGTCACTCATTTATCAAGGAAATAGTAAATATAAGGATAATACCTTAAGTGAAAACCTATTTTAGGTGCTCTTAGATGGGGAAGTTTGCTCATCTCCAAAAGAAGTGAAATGTCCACCAAGTCCTAGCTCTATAGCCAGTGCTAGTATCACATCTGAATAACATAAAGTCTTTGAGCATCTTGCTCTTAAATTTATAGATATATTTTTTAGTTAGACACTACCTGAAAAAATAGATTCAAATTCATCTCATTACCTAGAGCTTTTGGAGGAACAACTAGAATTTGAAGAAGAAGAAGAGGATTAGGATCAAACATTACCCACTATTTTAGAAGATGGTTCTATGTTCCTCATATGAAACACCACTGAAGTAAACTTATGATGATCATCAAATTATTTATCTTGGATCCTCCCTCAAAAATGAATAAAATGACTACATTGTCACCATTATAAGGTATTTTATTGATATATTTTCATGGTCTTACTCTAACATGCTAGGCCTAAACCTTGACTTGGTTGTGCATCACCTTGTTATACATCTAGATGCTAAACCAGTCAAGTAGAAGTTAATAAATATGCATCCAAGCATCACTTTTTTGGTAAAATTGGATATGGAGAAAATATTAGCAGTTGGATTCATCAGAGCATTGGACTATTCAAAATGGATATCAAATTTTTTCCTAGTAAGCAAAAAGCCACATGGAATACGAATTTATACTGATTTAAGAGATATCAATAAGGTGTGTCTCAAATATGATTTTACTCTACCCAATGTCAACATGATTGTCAATTATACTAATGGGTATGAGATGTTATCCCTCATGAATGGATTCTCAGAACATAATTAGATTAAGATAGCTTTAGAGGACTAGTATAAAATTGTGTTTACCATGCCATGGGGAACATTTTGTTACTAAGTCATGCCTTTTAGCTTGAAGAATGTTGGATCCACCTATAAATGTGTTATGACTATCATCTTCCATGAAATGATGCATGATATTTTTGAGGACTATGTTGATGACATCTTAGTGAAATCAAAAACATGTGTTGAACATCCTAATGTTCTACATAGAATCTTTGAGAGACCTCACGAGTACAAGGTTCATCTAAATTCTAATAAGTGTGTATTTGACATCACTTAGGTAAATTTTATAGGGTTAATTATGTCAAAAATAGGGATTGAAGTGGATCCAACTAAGGTTAAGGCCATTATAGAAATACCTCCACCTTCTAATATCAAATATCTCAATATCCTGCAAGGAAAGATTCAATCCATTCACAGATTTATTTCACAATCGATAGATAAATGCCATCCATTTATACCCCTCTTGAACAAAGGGGTCACATTTCAATGGGATACTAAATGTAAATTAGCATTTGTGACTCTCATAACATACTTGGGCAGCTTGCCAATTTTGAGACCACCAATACCTAGACAACCATTAATTCTTTATATTTCATCCATAGAACATGCACTGAAGGCACTTTTGGCCTAACATGATGAAAAAGGAAAGGAACATGTGGTTTAATATTTAATCTATACACTTGTGGCATATGAACATAATTATATGCATATGGAGAAGGATTTTTTAGTAATGGCGTTCACCTCCCAAAAGTTGCAACACTATATGCTAAATAACAAAACTATTGTTATTACTAAAGTGGACCCTCTCAAATATTTGTTGTCTAAAGAAAATATCATAGTTCACATGACCAAATAGGTCATGCTCTTGGGAGAATTTGATGTTGAGTACCAAAACTAAATGGATATCAAGGGGCAGGTCATTATAGATCAACTTGCAGGAGCTCCAATTATAGATACTCAACCACTCACATGTGATTTCCCAGATGATTATATTATGACAATAAAAGATGTGTTGAATGAAACTAAATAGTGTAAATTATAATTTTATGGGTACTTTACATCCCATGGATAATGGGGTGACATTTTTTTTATTACACCACAAGGGTATCTGATCCCCAAGGCTTTTCATATTAACTTTCATTGTACCAATAATATGGCTGAGTATGAAGCCCTAATTTAAGACTTCATCTTGCAGTACAGTGGGATATCTAGAAGTTAATGATTTATGGGGATTATAAATTAATTATTAATCAAACCATAGATCAATATTAGACTAGATATGACTATCTTTTACACTAAAATCTATTTTGGATAATCTCAAACTCACTTCAGGTCCCTACAGTTTAAACAAGTACTATGGGCCAATAATATATCAACTGATGCAATGACACCAATTGGGTCCATGATAAAAATTTCTAATAGTGTTAAAGAGTATTAGTTCCTCATTGAAAATATTTTATATCCTACTCATGTATTATAATTTAGAGAGGGTATGCACCATTACTAGTCCCAATCCCCCACCTAAACTACCTTGGTTTCAAGACATTTATAACTATTTCCATGACCAAGTCTTTCTACTTGACCTTTCACATAATCATCAAAAAATATTCCTTCATTACATAGTCCATTATACCCTCCTTGGAAACACTCTTTATTATAAAGGCTATGATGGAACTCTTCATTTTTAATCATTGGGAATGTGTGGGGCCCATACCAATGGTGTAGTCTTATCCAAGAAACTCCTTAGATCAAGATACTATTGGCTCAAGATGTAAATAGATACTTGTAATAATTCCATTAAGTGTGTTGCTTTCTAACAATATTTTAATTTTATACACACACCTTCCTTTCCACTCCATCCAATCACTACATCATGGACATTCTCTACATGGGGCCTTGATCTCAACAAAAAAATCAATCCAACATCTTCTAAAGGCTATAAGCACATTCTCACTACCATTGAGTATTTTACTAAGTGGATTGAGGCCATTCCTCTCACTTACATCACCAAGAAGTATATTACCAAATTTATCCATTATTAAATCATCTATTGATATGGTATTCTAGCCTATATTATATCTGATAATGGTAGATCATTTTTAAATCAAGATGTTAAGGCTCTTTGCACTAAGTTCAGAATTAATCATAAGATATCCACACCATATAAACTACAAGGCAACAATCAAGCTAAGGTGTCTAACAATACCATTTTGTAATCCTAAAGAATATTGTTAATGACACTGGTCATAATTGGCACTTGTAAATTTTTCCTTCCCTTTGGGCTTATCACACTAATCATCGACCCCCCATATGATCCATTCCATACTTCCTTGTCTATGACATGGAAGCTATTATCCCAGTTGACATCAAGATGACTTCATTATGGGTATCCTTGGAGAGCATTGAGAATGATGAATATTATAGAGTTTTTATGTTGTAAGATCTTGAGCTCCTTGATGGCAAGAATTTGGTTGCCTTGGACAACTTAAAATCATATCAAAATAGATTGTGTAGAAGATATAACAAGAAAATTCTCCCTCAATAATTTTAATTGGTAATTTGGTCTTGAAAGAGAATTAAAAGAACATGAATTCTGAATGTAAGAATAAGGGTAATTTCTAACCTAATTAGTTGGGTCTAAATGTAGTAATAGCAAATTATGGATCAGGGGCATGTTGATTGGCTATTCCAAATGGTGAAGAGCTCTGAAAACCCATGAATATTATACATCTCAAGTGGTTCTATGCTTGACAACCCTTTTTGAACCATTGTTTACAAGAGCCCTTACTTTGGGGTAGCTTGTGTCTAAGTATTTTATCCCACCATTATATTCTAGAACATCCTATTTTTGACCATTTTTATTTTATATCATTCTATCCTAGATTGTTCTACCTTGAATAATATTATTTTACTACTCTGGACTATTGTAACCTTGGACCGTTGTACCCTCGGACCATTATAACCTAAACCATTATATCCCATAACCAATTATGATCTTGATTATGATTCTTAGGCATTTTAGACACACTCAACACTTGTTCTACAAAATAGTTGATCCTGCACAATATTTGGTAGATTATTTCTATAGACAAGTGTACAAGGATATGAAGCACATGGTTTTTTACTATTAAATGGTGCCTTAGATTTATTAAACACTACATATTGTTCTATTATTATTTTTTCATTATTTTGGTAGGCATTGTTGCCTTGATAATATCATAGGTACCATTGCAAAAAATTTAGCTATTTATCTTAACTACGAATTTGCAACTCCTCAGTTAAGTAGTTCCTTGTGACTTTTATTAATAGTTTGTTTATATTGTTTATCCCAAAAAACATAAAAAACATTAAAAATTGATATGACAAAAAGAACAAAAACATTGCCTTAAACCTTTGTTTATTTTGATCTCGCACTCTTTCCATTTTACAAGTTAAACCATTTAATATCTCATAATTCTTAATCGAGTTGAGATGCTTATAAAATTTCAAAAACATTTACCAAAGATCTCATGCTCTCATTGTTTTACGA